>NGKJ01000017.1:348856-364938 GCA_002162495.1 Myriosclerotinia curreyana
CCGCCGTGTGATCAATCGACTTTCTATCTCTAAGTAGGTAATCAGGGACGTTTTGATATGCGGGAATTCGGAATTCTACCTACAAATAGGTACTCGGTCCATTGATCGACTTGGGTGGGCTTGGTGATGGTTCACTTGATCTTGTACGAGACGAGACGAGATCAGACCGCTTACTCTTTCTATCCGTACAATCCGTACAATCCATATCCTATCCCATCCCGCCCAACTCTTCGCGATATCAAGATATCAACCAGCGCTCACCCGATCTGATCTCTCTTGCAAGTATAAATCTATCTATCTATTTATCTATCTATCTATCAATCAATCAATCAGATTAGGAGGTGGATGAATAGTATTATGTTGACGGAAACTCATGGGGAAGGAAGTAAGAGAAACTTCCAACTTCTTTGAGGAAAAGAGGAGGAAAAGAGGAGGGAAGGGTAGGGATGGCATGGCATGGTTTGAATTTGGATGTGGATATAGAATCAGATGCCCGCCCATTGCGAGGCTAATTAGCGGCTGCAGCATCTATATCTCCCACGATAAAAATCAAATCCGTGTTGTTCGAATTAGCTTGGGGATCGATCAACAGATCCCACCCATTTAAATTTTGTATATACCTACATAAACCCCCCTAGCGTCGTCCATTATGAACATTTACCCTTTCCACTCCATATACGAATCTATTACCACAAAACTCGATGCTTATGCCCCCCCGCCTTTCCCATTTTCCCACCCCAGACGCCACGAATCTGAAAATTAAATACAATTTAACATTTGGAGTATGTATATGAGACAATGAAATCATGTACTGTGGACCGTAAATATCCCTTCACCCATTAGATACAACCACCACCCAATCCAATCATCATACCGCACCATGTCCATCCTGAATCTCACTCTCGATAAGCGATCCCCTATCCAGCAGTCGTCAAAACGTAACTCGTAATAGCACTCATCCTCTCACTCGTCAACTTCAATCCAATCCTCAGGAGCTCCTGCGCAACCTCCTTATCCTTCTCCTGCAATAATTCCCAATCTCCCTTCCCCATTAACCACGCCACACAATCTCTCTCGGCCACCACCGTCGCCGTACGATCCGTCTCTGAGAAGAATGGTAACTCTCCACAGGTAGTTCCGGCAACTATACTTTCAAAGTAGCGACCTTGTGGCAATTCATAATCAGCACGTAGGATCCCTTCCTCGAGGAGATAAAAACCTTTTGCTGGTTCGCCGCGACGGTAGAGTGTTGTGCCGGCGAGGTATTCTTTGCGGGTGAAGAATGGGATGACGCGGAACCAGAAGTCTTCGTTTTTATCGGTGAGTCCTTGGAACGTTTGAAGAATTAAGCGAAGGGGTTCTTTAAAATTAGAGTATTTGATATCGGGTACATTAGTTTCCTCCAGAGCATTAGTAGCCATTCGGAAAAGTTGACTACGTCTTGGAGAGCTAAATTGAGTGTCGAAAGAATGTGAGAATGATTTACCGCGGCTTCGACTTGTGGGTACTTCTAGATGATCGCTGGGGGCGTTTCGGCTTGCGCGAGCTTGTTGACTAGCGTAAAGTGTCTTCAATAATTCATTTTCGCAACTTTCCAATGCGGAATTTAGATCCTCAAATAACGTGACTTCGTTGCCATCTTCAATTACTTGGCCATGACCAAGACCAACTGATCTAAGATGGCTTGCTAGAGGACCTTCAGGATCAATACCACTAAGAGATAAAGTGACACCCTTTTTGCTGAAAATTCGGTTCAGGCGAAGAAATGCCTCTGCGGCGGAATAGTCAATTCCCGTCACATGGTAGAGATCAAAAATCAAGAAACGTATTGGTCTTTCAGTAAATGCTTCGTCTTCAACCAATGCACGGATACGTTCCTCGACACTAACGATAGTGCCAAAGAAAAGATATCCAGCCAATTTTGTGACGTGAATTTGCTGACCCACGTCGCGAAGGTAGCGCGACTGAGTAGCGTTTCTACGAACAGTAGATCCAGCTATCTCACCGGAGTAAGATGCTCTAACTGCAGGGATCCTGGAGGTCTGGACTACCAAGGATACAAAAGCAAGGCCAATGCCAAGGAAAATGCCAGCGACGAAATCATAGATACCCATCGTGATCACTATTATGCAAACCTGGGAATGTTAGCTTTTATTCCGGAAGAATAAGGTGACTGTAATGTCAAACGGAGAGCAATCTTGGAAACATTGAACTTACTGTCAAATACTCAAGGGGCTTCAACTTCTTTCTTGGTACCCATACGGCCTCAACTAAAAGCTCGAAGCCAAGCACAAAAATGAGAGCCCCGACCATCATGACGGGTATGTACCCGATTAGAATGAGTCCATATACCAAAATGCCGAAAGTTGAGGCAGCAAGCAAAATACCAGCTAAACGACTACCACCTGATCTCATAAAGAGTATGGAATTGGTGTACACCAGATAATTTTGAACGCTTCCTGCAAACCCAGATAGCATATTTGAGATACCGTGTGCAATTAATTCTCGGTCCAAGTTGAGATGATCCTCTCCAACGTTGATGGCCAACGCTGGAACATTGATCGGAACATGTAGAAGTCCAAAGAATGTCAAAGCAAACATGGCAGGGACTGTTTCAAGAATGGCGTCCCAACGAACAAGATTGAACTTGTACAAGGTCCAGAAATACCACCACGGCTCATTAGCCTCGGGTCCCTCAAAAATCCAACCATTTCGACGCAAGTTGGGTATTTCCAGCTCATCCAATGAGAGCACAAAGAAATAAAAGATCGCTGGAATGACCATTATAACGGCGGACAAATAAAATTTCGAGGTAATCTTGGTTTGCGACCAGACAATGAATAAAGCGATGGAAAATGGAATAGCCCATAGAGCAATCGTATCCAACTCAAACATTTTGTGTAGAGTGTTCAAGTCGTAATTCAAATTTCCATCAAGGCGTGCTGTAACCTCAAACCCAGTAGCAATGAGAAACCAGCCAACACCACCAATGCATCCAATGAGTATGTGCCTAGGAATGAATCCAACGATGTAACCAAAGCCACAGGTGCCCATGAGAAAGAATACAAGACCTGTCAAAATGGAACTGATCGCATATGACGTGATAGTTGTCGCGATGACGGCTTCGGGATGATCTTCGCCAACCACTTCCATTATCGTAAACGCCATTTTGTGAAAAAATGGTACAACTTCTATCATTTCGCTGCCAATCCCTCCTTTGAATGTACTCATACCACATGAGAATACCAATTGCGAAATTATTGTGCTCACGTAAAATACGGAAATGCCCGCAGCGCCAAGCTTTTCGAAGATTGGCTGCCCAAGAGGGAATAAAATCTGTAGAAAAATGTCAGGGTTCAATTCGTACAATCCAAGTATGACAAGCTCCAGATTCTCTAGAGCAATGGCTTGCGATGTGGTGATGAAAGAGAGGTAAAAGAAACAGCGGAAGTAAACTCCATTCTGGAGCTCACATGACCGATTCTCGGTGTCTTATATAATCAGTCATAAGTAGCAATGAAACGTACCATTCCATAAGATAAGGCATCCAAAATATTAAGTAGCAGTCCTAGAAGTACTGCTGGAAGAGACTGGGCCGGGGCCATAACACAGTTTTGCCATATTGCCTTTCTATCCCAATGCTTGGGGTTGAAGGCAGTTTCGACGACAATAGTGCTTTGTTCTCTAGTCGATCTCAGTATGTTCCGCAGCTTTGGCCAAGTTGGAGCTTTCTTCGTTTGGAAACTTTCGAGATCTTGATCCCCTCTGATCCAATCGGGGTGAGAATTTGAGGTTAGGGCTTTGGGCAGTAAGGGTGTGCGTTCCGTCGAATCCATCTTGACACCCTGCGAGGTAATTATGAGACGACTATTCGGCGAATTGGAACCGCCTTGGCCATTCTCAATGGCTCCATAATCCAATACTCCATCTTTATTCGGCGGTGACGTACTTGGAGGAGAAGTTCGGAGCATATTCGCTATGCCAGATGCGCTTTGTGGAAGGCTGCTCGAAGAGCGGTCCTCTGGAGTGACTGGCTCAGAAACTTCTTCTATAGTTTCGTGTCGTGGATGTTCTGGTTCTCGGTTCGATCTTAACTCGTCTTCACCTCCATTGAAGTATGATTCGAGATGCATCTGCGTTGTGCGTGGTCGGGTTGGTGAAGGAGGACCTGGGGCTGGCGTGTCAGACAGGGCATATGACGCAAGCTCGGCCGTATCTTCCCTAACGCTGCGGGCATACTGTGCGCTGTCTATTGGTGCTGTGATGGTGTCAGATAGTATTCAATTTCAATATCTCATCCGAAGTTGTGGGGTGGTACTTACCTGGGTCTCCACGGTAGGAAAGATGAACAAAAGAACGTGTAGGTTGGTATTGGTGTGAAGCGCCGGAAGTATTGGAAGTCAAAATTTGTTGGACAGATTGACCTCGAAGGGAGCCGTGATTCAAATCGGATGGCATATTGGAAACACCATCTTGCGAACCCGAAGAACGAGGGATGAGGCGGGGACTTGTGTATGATGACACGGAATCTCCACGACGCCGAGTTGGCCCTGGAGCCGGTGAGGGGGATGACATTGTTTCCAATTCCTGCAAGTGAAATGTATGTTGTGGAAAGGTATGTTCCAAAATTTCCGTATCTGCCTCACGCTCACAGAGCGCCGAAGCAAAGTCTACTTACTGAAAGATAACAGTGCTGTGAAAGAAAGAATTTAATGAATAAAATTGAATTACGGGAGAGTTAGAAAGTTTGAAAAGTTTAGATAAGGTCTGGTAGTAAGTAAGTAGTTTCCCTTCCCTTCCCTTACATTAGTTTAAACGTAGTTTGGACCGATTTTGAATTCATAGAGCAATCCTAGGAATTTCCCTGTTGGTGAACAAGTTAATAATTACCGTATAATAAAAGTTACTTTTTATGAAATTTTGGAATTAATACATTAGGCAAAATACAAAATATGAAGAATTATAAATATAACAATCTAGAACAATTAAGAAGATATACCTATACATACCTTACTAGGTACTTACTAAAGTCGTTGAATAAATAATGAGGTTTGTTTTTCAAAGAAAATCCGTTTGTACGTTTGCGTGCCTTGATGCTAGGGGAGTTTTGTTTTCCCTGCGTCCCTAGTTTGCATAAAACCTATAAAAAGCTATATATAAAACCTATCTAGGTATAAACCAATAATGATATAATATTCATAAAAATTCTCCACTTATTATACCTTGACACAGTAACGATGCATGTAATTGCAGTTTACCGGTCAGCGAGCATAGGATCATTGGAAAAGTCGGAGAGAGAGAGTCTCGATCAAATATTGTCATCGACCCCCCAATGAAAATTGTTTTGTATGTGGGGATATGTGGGGTATAAGTGGGGTCAACTTGTCACTTACCGGAATGTTTACCTAGGTACCTACCTCCTACCTTTTACAAGGGGTCTTAATTTGGTATGCGATCCTCACCAATAATTTTATATGTTGTATGCAATACAGAGTACTGGTAGGTAATTGAATTGTGTTGGTAGATGAATTATTAGATGAAGTAGATAATCTCAATGTTTTTACCCTCTCTATTAATAATAATAATAATAATAATAATAATAATAATAATAATATAATAATAATAATTTCATTTGATTTCATTTAATCTTCTTGATCATTATTATTATTTTTTTCTACATAAGAATATACTTATAAGAATCTTCAAACCGCTGCAACGATCCTCTTTTTACGCCACACCCACAGCCACACCCACAGCCAAGATTTTGCCATGTTCCGTACCACAACACCATATGGGAATCTTTCCTTGGCCAATAATAATTCAAGTCCCATACCCATACCCATACTACCTACTCAAGACTCGGTGTAATTGAGAAGTCATCTTCAAGTACATCATACTTCGATTCTGAATGATCAAGAATAAATCCCCGAATGAGCCTTGTATCATCGTATGACGGGAGCAGTAATACCTTAACATAAAATGCCGCTTTCATAACCATTCCCTTAGGTAAAGCCAAGGTACAGAATACTTACCTGGGGATTGTCAACCTATCAATAGGTGCATGCCGGCTAATCAATCCCCACATACGTACCGTAGCAGTAGTTTCATACAATCCATGAAAAAAATTTCCCCTCAAAAAAACTACCATGGAAACTTTCATCATGTCCAATAGGATCGTTTCAATTCAGCTCCAGGCATTCAGTTGACCTTGAACTCAGTCATTATTCAATACGAAGATCTCCCGGTGCCAATTCAAGACCCTTCTGTTCCATCTACCTCTACCCCGCACCAAAGCTGGTTACCGAGCGTTGTTGTTTTCTGTCTCATCTGATGATCCTATGCAATGGTAGGGTACATCGACTCCTCTTGTAGTATTTATATGGTAATAGAAATACAAGAATGTCTTCTCGTACAACTGCACAGTCCCCGTCGACTATTCTTACTCCCATCACTATTTTAGTTTTAGATCCAAATGAGAATAGGGGCCCCACTAAAACCATAGACCCCCCGGCACCGACCGCACTGGGTCTCTCCTCAGTGGGCTAGGTTTCGTGGCGGAACAGAGCCATGTTGTTCCTAGGTGGAGAGTACTTAACTCCAACCACCGTCCGCACATGTCTCGTGATTACTCTTCTCCGTTTGTTCGATGTCTTTCAATTCACCCGCTGTTTGATATTGGCTTCAAATTGTTCTAGCTGAGTTTTTGAAGGTATCCTTGTGCGATCAAGCGCTCAACGTCGCCTTGGCGAACATAAAATTGCGAATTCTTGGTAAGGTTGATGGTACTGCATCATCATCATCATATCAGCCAACGTTCATCTGATTGGTGTGTCTCACTCACCCATATTCTGTCTGAATTTCCCCAGCATCCTTGAGGACCCGAACGTCAATGAACAAATCCCTTGGAGGTTCGAGACTTCCGGTAAGATCAATATCGGTCCAATGTCCTTTGAACGCAGCGAGTAGATCACTATATTGCCTGACATATTCCTCCTCTTCTGGGCTTAGACTACTGGTATTCCCCTCACCACTTCCTATATCAGGCCCTACATTCTGTCCCTCATTTGTAACTCGTTGCTGTTGTGCAGCTAGATCCAAAACGTCACTGCCATTCCATACCATCTCTTCAAGCTTGTCTGTTCGTGTACGATGATATGCGAGGAGACATCGTTTGTTCCTTCGCATACACAAGTGATCAACGAGGAGAGTGCATGCTGTCGCGGGGTCGGCAGATCGATCAAAAGAGCCATTGAAAGGTTGTAGAATATTCGAAACATCTTTATCTAAGTCTCTAACTTCTCTAGTGACTGCGCGGACCATCTCAGTCTGATATGGAGGAAGATGTTCGAGTTTTTGAGTTCTTTTAGCATGTTGAACCTGAATAGTATAGCATTAGTTAGGAGAATTGTTAATAATTGGAGGTAGACTTACCAATTTGTTCCCTATATCTCCGTGCATTTCCAACTATGTAGGTACTTTATGTATTCCTTGAGAAGTATTGTCCTGAAGTGCATCATGGTCAAGAAAAGTCGCGTCAAGCAAAGCAAAGCAAAGAAACCCCTCCAAAAAATCGCGGCACGAAAAAAGGTGGGTCGGTGTGGCTAAAATTAGTCCCCCAATCGAACTCTCCAAAATTTTCTTGACTTCACTCAACTTCACTTCACTTCATCATTCGAACTTTCTAAACTCTTTCAAGTATAACATTCATGATCATTTTGTTATGTAAATACCTAATTTGCGATGAAGGATTTGAAAGTGCCAATGGACACTTTTCATTTGAAAATTTATTCAGGTCTGGTCATTTTAGATAGGTAAATCACAATGGCGGCGACACAAAGTAAACTTGGGATTGGAACGGCAACCTGCATGACAATAACAATGTCTTTGTCAGGGGCTCGTCAATCATTATTAAACAAACCCCTTGTCCATGATTTACATCCTCAATCATATACAATGCAGCACAGATGGTATGGGTAACGACCAGATTGCTTCGTGAAAGCTTCACGGGAGGATTTATGGACAGGACATGACATTCCTGATACCAGCTCTACATGAATTCGGCTGGATATGAGACAATAACGTCCATCCCTATTTACATCATAAGCAGATTTATGTTATTAGAACCCGCCGAACTTTTCCATACACAAGGAAATGGTCAGACTGTCAAACCACAGACCAACACCACGAAAAATGCACATAACGAAACCTCCTTCACCATACCCAATGCATCGTACGAAACATGTACACAAGCGATCCACCTCAACTCCATCATCAGATCACTTTATTCCTCCCCAGCTCCCATCCAGTTATCAAATTCTCGGCCACTATCCAGTGTCTCAATCTGCCATCCTTCTTGATGTCCTCGCAAAACGTCCATATGTTGATCATGGATCTGCCCTTTGTCTACATGCTGTTCAGGTCCGAGATATTGAAGAGCAGGGTCCATATCTCTATCATTCATTCCGTATCCGGCCTGCCATGCTTGCTCGGAATCATGACTACTACCAAAATACACACCATCAGGGTGGGGTTCGTGATAGTTGGTGTTGTCGTATTGACCGTGGTCTTGAGTCATTAAAGAAGGATCTATCCTGAATTCAGGCGCAGGCGATGGGTTGTAATGTGGCTGTGGGTGCATAATATCGAACTCCTGACCTCCCGGAATACTGACTTGATATGAATGAACCCCCGGAGCTGGGGTCTTTTTGATGATGACATCTTCAACACCGGCGACCAAGGGGTTACTTTGAATCGTCTGTTGGTAGTACTCTCCAGGCTGCATACCTGCTTGATTGTACTGAGCAGGAGGCTGCTTTCCTGGATTAGTAGCTTGATACGAGGATTTGTTATAGTGGGCGTAGCTTGGCTCCATAGAATGCTCGCGTGAAGAGTAGTGGTATGCGGATCTTGTTGTAGGATACACGACGGGCTGTTGCTGCATGGGTCGTGGTGGATTTCGAAGGTTCCGCCTCTTCTTCGTCTGGCCTCCTCCCTGCCAATCAAAATCGGTCAAGTCAGAATCATCGGAAGCAATGTCTTCGGACATCTTTCTTTTGGAGGCTTTCCCAGAGCCAGGTTTCGTTGGAGAAAATTTGTACCCTGGGTGCGCATTCTGATGATTAATCCGTTCGATCCTGGCCCATTCACTGAACTGCTCTTTCACAGAATCAGGTTCCAACGGCCAACTATCGCCGCAGACTTGAGAAACCACTTGATGATTATTTTGCAGACACCAATCCTTCGTTCGGTTTTGATATGCTTTGCGATAGAGCATAAAAGAATTCATCGGTCTCTTCACTTTCCCCGGAACTTTGCCTTCGTCGACCTCCCTTCGTCGCTCCTCGGCCGATCTATTCACGTATGTCTCGATATCGGCGACTGGAACATGTTTCCAATCTTTGGTAAGCTCACTCAACGGCTTCTCTAGCTTGGCCACCTTCTTCTCTGCCTTCACCTTCTCCTTTTTGGCCTTCTTAATTTTCGGCGATTTCTCTGCTCGACGGCGTCCCTCAGGCATAGGCCTCAGTGTCTGTTGTCCACCCCTTTGGATTGTAAGACCGCTCCTTGTTCTGATCATATCTTGGGATGAAGGAGTTGGTGAACTGGCGGGAGTGCTGTATTGTTCTTGATACATGGGCGTCTGAAAATCATGATAATCCTAATCTACCATTAGTTTGGAAAGGCAGGCACGCGTTGTCCAGCAACTTACGTATTGGATTCCTAATCCGGAGTCTTGATGTTGATGTTGATATGGGTAGCTAGTCTGCTGCGGCCGGCCTCGCAGATATTGATCATCATGCGAAAGGGGAGAATCGTAATGCGTCTGCATATGGATGCCTTCATCTTGCTCGTACTTTGGTTGCGGATAAGATGTGTTCGCATTATGTGCCACTAAATGATGAAGATCATGCTGAAACATTTCGCTATTCCTGGATGGCGGTGGTGATAGTGTCATTGTGATGGTTGGTATGGGAAGCTTCGGGAGATCGGCGAAAGAAGAAAGTCGAATTTGGGAGTGGTGGCACTGGCTTATAAATGGCTTTCTACCAGTGTAGAATATTCACTAACCGGCTCTTTTATTGAAAGGCACTACCGTCACAACCTCTGTGACAAATAGGATTAATCTTCTCAATATTTTGCGACAGTATTGTTGAATTCTTGGAGCTCTGCTTTCTCCTTGTGTCTTTTTCTGTGTAGCTAGGTATATGGGTTACTTGCTGTAATTTTTGCTATTGTTGATGAATGTCTCTTGGGCCTCGGTCAGAGAAGGGTTGTGAGAAGCAAGTGAGACCAGAAAGACGTTCTTTTTCAAAGTTCTGGAAATTCCAGAGAAGTTCTTTGGAGAGTAAATGGTTCATCTGAATGTCCAATATTTGGTTGAGGTCTGAGAAATTGATTCTCAAGTGGGATTATTTCCCTTTTCTCTCAGGACCGTGCAGTATCAGAAAGTTTGGGATGAACCTATGGCTTCCTGCAGGCTACGCCGTCTTCCCTTCGGAGGCTTATGTTCTGGAACCGTGGTGTCAAGCAAATGAGATGCAAGTGTCCAGTGATGAGTACCCCTGATAGCAATGCAGATGCTCTAAGGTTGCTATGGTGTCAAAAATTAATTTTCTTTGTCTTTTGCTGCAGCTGTGGTGAGTTGTTGTTGAAGTAAGCAATAAATTCTGAGCTCTATACCACGATAATCCGGCTGTGTAAGAGCCTTTGTTTTGAAAAGTAAATCAGAAGAAAGGATTTGGCCAGGCCTTTATGTATTCGAGAGATGGGTTGTGATGAAAGCTAGTGAATGAATTGGGCAAAGAACCGTTTTCAGCCAATCACTGTTTTCAATCACTTCAATGTCACAATACATAAGCGCATCTACAAGCTTTCCAGAAGCGCGTCTAATTCTAATATTGATTGCATGTAATTGTTAAACTGCTATTCCTTCACTCCTTTGCCAATGGAAAAAGACATTCAAAAGGTAATTGATTGATTACCTTATTTGTCTCAGTAACTTGTATGAAGCTGTAGTATTCCTATGTAACCCCAGGTTAATTACTACCCAACAGAACATCAATTCAATCATAACACTGCAATTATAGACTGCCATAGATGGCTCTTTTCGAGGCTAAGTGCAAACAAACCAGGATAAGAATTTTGTTTTACGAACCATGGTAAGTGCACCCTTCCCCCACTGGTTCATGCAGATGCACATATTCATAGCATGAATGGATTACATGAATTGAGTGACAAGGAAGACAACTTCTTGCGTCTTGGGTCCATTTTGGTCTCTGTATCCATCGACCGGTAAGTTGCGAGGAATGTTGAGAAAATCTAGTAAAGATTACACAAGATTGTTGTTTTGGGATAGTTGGAATGTAGATTTGTGACTAGTCTCTTTGGGAATCTTTTTTTTCCCATCCCGATTTTACCCATATTGGCCATATTGGATGTTGAATGCATACTTTCCATGCTGGGAGCATATGGAAGACCATTCAAGGTCCTTTGCAATGTGTGGATGTGGACAAGCAAATATTGGAGGAAATGGAAAGGACATATGATTAGAGTGGAGGGGGAGGGTGGGAAAAAAAAGATAGGACAGTGATGTAGGTAGTATGCCAGATAGCATTTCAGAAGTGTGGCGTGAACATTACGGCTGGCTGCATTAGTTTCCTTCAATAGCCAGGGTGTTTGGCATATTGAGGCTGGAACAACCTCCACTCCCGGTTGCTTAGGTAGCGGGTAATAGATCATTTATTTGTTTATCATGAATGAATGAAAAACAGCAGGATGGTTAATTTCGTTTATGAATGAGATATGTTCCATTGAACAAAAGCTTTCTCTTGTATATCCAGCTTTGCTTTGCTGTAAAACAAACAACCTTCTTTATTTCTTCAATACATCTCATTTCAGCCTTTTGGGGTTTCGTTTCATTCATGAATGAAGGTTGAAGATAATTGGTGAAAGGGGGAAGTCTGATAATGCTTCAAATATAGGTACGTGCTTCTGTTTTACACCACAAGTTTCATGCCCAACTGTCTTAAGTTTGTTTAATGTATTTTTTGAAGAGAGTTACGTGGTTCTTCCTAGAATTGAATTCTCGCCGTCTTTCCCGAACTGAATCTTCCGAATCCTCCCGATTTCAAGATCTCCTACGGGAGATGGGCCTAACCCCCTGGAATAAGGTCGCCTGATGGGTTGATTCCCCTCATCGAAAGGTAGTGATACGCAGCGATCGAACAAGATTCAACGGCAAATGGCAAATTATGCAGAAGATTAGTCGTCGAGAAGGGGAACTAGGAGTTGGGAGATCGTATGATGGGATGCGATGGTATACGGTGGATTACTATTCGCAAATGTCTACCACACTAGCACAAGTACACAACAAAGGAAAAGGACTCTGCGAAGAGAAACAGGGAAGAGAGGCAGAGATTGATAGAAGGTAGATCTAGTAACGTCGTCGCGCTGATCTATTCTGATGCCTACGGTCGGGGCCATTTCAGCATCTGAAGTTCGTGCATTTGCCACAATATACGATAAAGGAGATTGAAATCACCAAATCTTCCGTGAAGAAACGGCATCACACGCCGCGATGGAAGCGATAACTCATCAACGCTAATGATTTCTGACATCTACGGGCTACGGAAACCGCATTTCAGCGTCTCGAATTCGTCTACCCACTGCGCTAATCCAAACCAAGAGCGTATTCGCCATATCTCCCGCGCGAGACTAAAGATTGAAGAAGAACAGTTCGTGACTAGCTATTTCCCGAGAATATCCAGTACTTCCCCGGGATACTGGGGAACAAAGAAAGAAGTCGCCGGAGTTCGAATTTTCGAATTACTGATACTAGGAACTTGGATGGCGACACTATCTTGTAACGCCACGATAGAATTAGAGAATATAGTTGATATTGGGAATGAGGGAACAGATGATACTTCGACGAGATGGGAAAGAAAATGTACTTGCTGCGTGGTGATTTGATGGGTGGATGGGGGATGAGAAATCTCGGCTGAGGGGGTTTCCTACTGTGGAATGCGAGGGTGTTCTAGCGTCAGGGACTGGGCTTGGCTTGGGGAGCAGACAAAGAAGGAGGGGACTTGAGGTGAGGCGAATACGATCTGGATGGGGACGGTAATGGGAAGGATGGGACTTGGGGTGAGGCGAACACGATCTGGATGGGGGATGGTGATGAGAATGGGATTTTAGGGCTGTTTACAACTGGGGTTGACCCGTCGGGGAACACATCATGCTTTTTCCTTTGCGGCTGTTGAGTCGGGGTTTCCCCGTTGCTTATGAAGCAATGGGTTAGGTAGGTGGCAATGCAGTGACTTGGGGAGGGGAAGGCCACGACGAGAGGAATCATGTGGGATGGAAGTGCTCATATGATGCAGACAAGATGTAGGTTCATAAACTCGCGCTCAATTCTAGACATGCAACAAGTTTTTCTCAACCCCCAATCCTTTATTCAAGAAGAGTCATTCGACCAATCAAGTATCTATTTGGGGAAACGTCACTGGATCAGAGGATCTTTAACAAAGAAATAGAAATAGAGAGCGAGAGACTTTTAGCTTGCAAACCAAGTGACATGTTTTAACAGAATGGTAGGTAAGTAATAGATAAGCGATGGCAGGAGATCACAGATCCTCTTTAGGCATTGGGTGGAATTTGGAAAACTTCCTAAAGCTACCTACCTTTTCTTTATCGAGCCTTAATTCCGATGGAGGAAGGAAAATTCAGGTGTGTATTTTGGTGATTCTTGAGTGTCGAGGAGGTGATCACCTCGCTGTACTTCAATCCTTTTGGGTTAGATACCTACCTAGTACTGAGTTGCTCACATGTGGTGTACAGAAGCTTTCTAGCGAAGCCCCTTTTGCGTGGTGTTACGAATGTTTTTGTGGAGAGTTTGGGAAATTTGGGAAATTTATGTGCTGTTTCATTTCCAAATGTGCTATCGCGATTTTAATTTGAGGACCTACTATATTATGCGTTTGGTTTGCTGCATTTTTTTAAACGCGCTAATAGTTAGTCGCACAGGACGAAACTCCTCATTCGAATTTATTAAATTCTAGTCAGTAACTCCACCATCAGCATGGATTCAACATGCATCCAATGAAACCTCTCAACTCACTATTGAATCCCATATTTGGAAATTACACAACAGTTTCCTTTGTCCAGACTTGAACCTACGAATAATAAACTACACATCAAAAACATTCTTTATTGAGGGGATATGCACTGACTGAGGATCACTTGCACATACGATACGCCGCGACTCTGAGATTACCATATCAGAGATATCGATGTTGAAGCTGTCGCGAACTGTATTGAGCGAGAGGTAGTGCTTCCATTCTTTATCAGAAGTTCGGTTCATAACCCCAACATACTGCAGCATCAAATCCTCGAGTGTCCCAATTATCCTCTCCAAATATGCCACGCAAACCTTCCGCAGCCGGTTACGAAGAAATGCGTACGGGGAAACATGAGACTGATACGCATAATCATTCGACTATAACTGGAGAGACCACCAGGATCCCATTACGAAATCGGGGATGGGTACAGATACTTATAGTCGCAATTCTATCATTATTGTCTTTTGGAATTGGTGCTAGTCTTGGTCGGAGGTACCCGAGGGTCGAGAGGAAATTGGGATTGTTGGGTGAGTTATATTGGAGGGATTTTCCGTGGAAATGAGGATGGAAATCTGCTGAATGGCACGATCCATGTGCTATTTTAGGAATGTGTTAGATGTGGAAGAAATTGGATGGGCGCATCGGGTATTGGGTATTGGCTGATGAGTATATGATATAGTCCCCCCTGGATCAACGAAGGAAACTTGGTATCCTAACACCACATTCTCGATGGAACCCACACCAGAGTCAGAAGCTGCGTGGGGATCTTTGATGCCGGGTTAGTAGTTCATCAACCATCCTCAACTACTTTTCTCGTCAGACTGACAAATTGCTAGTGGGAAGAGGCTTCATCTATCGACCCGAGATAGCACCAATTGTGAAGAGTGTCTCTGTATTCCATCAACTACACTGTCTGGTACTTCCCCCTTTCTTTAATTCCCCTTCCATCTTCACACCCTCTAACACACCCTCAGCACGGTCTCCGCACCTCCTACTACGACCTCCACTACCAAATCGCTCGCGCAGCCGGCGCGCCTCGAAACCCATATCTCGAGCAAAAAGCCGCCCACACGCATATTGAAACGGCGCATCAAACGCATTGTTTTGACTATCTACGCCGTGCAATCATGTGCGCCGCGGATACGAATTTAGAGTATGTCGATCCGGTGACGGATGATACGACGGGGTGGGGGAGTGAGAGGGTTTGTAGGAGTTTTGAGGATGTGAAGGATTGGGCGGAGAAGTGGGCGAATGGTACTGGTGAGGGGATTGCTTGAGGTGGGGTGGTTGGCGATGGGGATGGGGATGGAGAGGGAAAGAGTAAGAGTAAGAGTGAAATATGAGAGTCTGGAATCGTTTGGAATCGTTTGGAATCGTAACATCGCTAGGTCGATAGGAATTACAATTAAAAGATTGCTAAACTCGAATTTGTTTTCTCTGCAGTTTCAAGTCTTCGCGAACACTTGTCACCACCACCACAGGAATATTGTCACCATCACCCGATTTCCATTCGGGTGAGAATAGCATTTTTCGTTATCCGTTCTTGCTAACTATAGCCCTGGATATTGGACATGCAATATGATGATTACAGGATAGACACCACACGGCAATAAATGCGGTGACATATGCCGAATCATTCAGGAGTACTTTGCGCCTCGCATAGTTGTTCCCACTTCCGCCTCTGCAATACAGGATAATTTGCAGTGTAAGTAAGTGTAACCTTACCATCGGAATATAGCAGCCAACTAATGCCCTAAAGTATATATGCATGACCATGATTGAGTCAATTGGATACTGTAAAATAGCGAGTAACCTACATACCAACCTGAGCCACATCTTTGCATGAACCATCCCCAAGAAATACTCAATCTGCAATCCTATGCAATATGGCAGCATGCATACATACTACACCCAGTTTCATAACTAGCTTCCAAAAAAAACGTGATTTAAAGTGCTTCGCGAAAA
>NGKJ01000017.1:373994-392465 GCA_002162495.1 Myriosclerotinia curreyana
GTGGGATGAAGAAGGGGGGGATTTGTAGAGGATTTTTGTGCAACAACTACTGAGTCGGTACTTCGTATCATGTAGTATGAATAAAAGAATGCAATAGTACCTAATACCTAATACCTAATACCTAATACCTAATACCTAATACATAATCAATAATGAATTTGTAATAATGCATGGCAGCATGGGCAGCATATGTTGTGTCCATAAGTAGTACCGTCCCGGTATGTCCATGTGTCAAATATCAGTGGCTGTTTCTCCAAGGGCAGATCCCGAAAATCATGTTACAGAGTTTGTTTTGAGAGTGTCACACTTAGGACTTAGGAGACCGCACTTCGTTTCCTCCTTGGGCTAAGGCTGGGTAGATGGGTAGACTTGATAGTAAGGTAGGTAAGGCTTCATTCATCCTGTATGGGAATCCCGTTGGTACCTGCAGAAGAATGATTTGGTCATGACATGGAGATTGGGTATTGGGTATTCTCCCTTGAGTCCCTCGAGTTATTTCGTATAATTCTACTGTATATATTACATTTTCTGTAAGGTACGGCTAATAAATCGAGGAAGAATTCAAAACTTCCCTACTTCCCTACTTCCCTACTTCCCTACTTCCCTACTTCCCTACTTCCCTACTTCCCTACATCAAATATTACTGCAGTAGTATGAAAAGACGATGAAATCATGCAAGTACTTCATACATCATGATACATGTATTATTGATGATGAAAAGATTATACTGTACTGTAACTGTAACTGTACTGTATGTATATGTACGCTTTGATGACAACTTCTACACGAAACCCCCTTCGCCACCGGTAAATAAGCTTGATATAGACAAATCTTCAAATCCTCATACTGTACTGTATCTCAAACCTTGGATAAATTAATTCGCAATAATTACCTATGCAGTTGAAAGCATTATTGTATCGAATTCCATTCAACATCGAAACCCGACGTTGTAGAATAATGAATTCCCAAGTTTGTTATTACAATCCACAATCGTATATGCCCGAAAGATAACACGTTGAACTGCATTCTGCATTCTGCATAGAAGATCTAAAGGGCTTGGATGAAGATACTCTGTACGAGTTACAACCAATCTACAAACAACACAACAACAAATACTATATACTATCCCCCCCTCCCCCCTAGATGCAATGCAAAGCAAAGCAAAACCACCTCACTTTGATGATCACGAGGTTGACCGAGTACTTCAACTTCAACCGAGGAGGTACCGTAAGGGTTACTTACAGACTTACAGTAACTGTACCTCGAACTCGGTGAAGGGAGGTAAAAGCTTAAATAAATGTCCAATCCAACTTACTTCAACTCCTCTTCTCCTTTCCTTTTCCTTTCCTCACATCACATCACATCAATTCAACCCCCACGTACTTCCTTCGTACATCACAAACTCAAACTCAAACTCGCTCATACACTCATAGAGTCATACTATTCCATATTCCTCCACTTTTCCGTCACTTAGTACTGCATCACTAACACCGGTTGAACCATCTCAATCTCTCTTCCCTTCCCTTCCCTTCCCTTCCCTTTCCTTCCCTTCCCATCATCACATCAAACGAAGATTTTCCTCTCCCCCCTTCCCCTTCACATCAAACACACATGTACCAGGATTCTTCCAACTTCTCTCCATCATCTATCTATGAATCAGATATCAAATTGTTATCAATCCTGATAAGATTTACCTGCATCCCAGATCCCCCCCCCCNCCTCCTGACCTCCCGCCCCGACCAAACCCTCCCCTACCTTTAACCTCACGGGTATCAATCTCTAGTTTTTCTCATTATTCATGCACTTATTATTATAGTTATGATTTACATAAACCGTTATTCTACTAAGTACTGTACATAGTTTAACAAGCCATGCGCCTCCACCCTTACGCAATCGCATACCGGTACACGCCTCGCGTTGCACTAGATCCCAAATCCCAAATCCCAAATCCCAACTCCCAAATGCGCAACTAACAACTTTGTCCAACTCTATTTCCCTTAATCGTGCAGTAGTAGTATAACCCCTTCAACAACGTGATCCGCGACAGGGGATGGAGGGGACAGGGAACAGGGGCAGGGGGCATGAAGTAGAGTGTTTCATCTTTTCATCATCATACCGAGTACTCCACTCCGCACCCCGTTCCGTCCTTTGTATCAAGAAGCGAAGCGATTAATCCATCCCTGTATTCTGTACCATACCTATTACACCCACACTCTGTCTGTAAGCTGTAACCTCCCCTCTCATCATCAAGCAACTCTCACCAAGTACTCTTACTCAGTAAGAGATCCAAGCACCAAACACCGAGCATCGATTTGATTAATGCTCATTATCATTCATTGTTTTAAGACAAAGTAACTTACTAGGTAACCTTTCTACCTTTTCTAACGTTTCGTGCTGTCAGCTTGGATGCCTACTTACCTACCTATCTAGCCTAGGTATTTATGGCGTTGAAAATTTTAGTTGCGCTGAGTTTTGTAGTTTGATACTTTGATACTTTGATACTTTGATACTTTGATACTTTGATACTTTGATACTTTGATAGATGCGCATCACAGGAGAGAAGAAATGTATCAAATATTCTTCTTCTCATTCTCATTCTCTCGTTCTATTCCACTATCCACTGCTTACATACATATCTACTGTACCTGTGCTATACTATATACCGCACCAGCACTCCCCTCCCCCCAAAAACTCCCCAAATCTACCACCGTACAAACTCCCCCAATCTTCTCTCTTCTCCACCCCCTCCCTCCCGGCTCAGACTCCTACTCTCTCCCTCCCCTTATCTATCACTACAAAAGATGCACCAAACGCCATGGCTATACAAACATCTCTGCCTCCCTCCGCCCCCCTCCCATCCCTCGTAATTTTGCTTCCACAACCCATGATAAACTCCCGGCCACCCACGCACCTATCCCTATAATGCACAATTGAAGAAAAGCTCCCAGCAAGGAAAGAGATTGGGAAGAAGATACAAGGAAACATGTAAACATCTCCTCATGATGTTCTAGACAAACAAAAAAAGGGAGACTCTTCCAATGAACTCCTCACTGCGCCTCCCACCCAATACCCTTACTACCTGGTAATTCCCAGAATCCAACTATGCAGCCTGACCCGCACGGTTGCGGTTTTCAAATCCAATTCCAGTATTTGACCTTTTTTCCCCCTTGAGTTTAATCCTGAGTATGAACCCTTCAAGTTTGTCCTCATTCTCACGCACAGCATGTGCCATACCCATCTCCTCCTCGCTTTCCAACCCTCTCTCAATTCCCACTCTTACTGGGTCTCCTCATAGTAAAACTTCTCCTAATACTCTCGCCCCAAGCAGAATTATCCAATACCTCGAGCACATTCTCCGCACTAACCGCGCTCCCCCTCCTACTACTCGCCGCGCTACTAACTCCCGCGCCACCAACCCCTTCCCCTGTCCCCATACCCTCAAACGAAAATGTC
This sequence comes from Myriosclerotinia curreyana, assembly GCA_002162495.1. Lineage (NCBI taxonomy): Eukaryota > Fungi > Ascomycota > Leotiomycetes > Helotiales > Sclerotiniaceae > Myriosclerotinia > Myriosclerotinia curreyana. The sequence goes on from NGKJ01000017.1 coordinate 377,448, forward strand.
GATCCATGTTTACCATGACCCTTCAGGGGACTAAGCGTTGGACTCACAGACGAGGACATTGATGGGAATGCCGTGCTGATCGACCCACCTGTGCCGCGACGTTGTCTCATAGGTGCACCGTCGAGTCCGTACGTGATGAACGAGTTTCGACTATCGGTGATGTTTGTTGGGGATAAGAGGGCTCCGCTGCCTGATGCGGAGGGTTTGTTTTTCTCGGTAGAGGTTTCCTCGTCGTCGACGTAGACTTCTGGTCCTAATTGTGGGATGTCTGTCATGCGACCAGACTTCTTTCTTTCCATATGTTGTCTGAATCTTCTTGACCAGTACCTATATTTATGTTAGTGAATTTCACAAATAGAGGTTCGATAAACTTACATAGTATCGAAAAACCCAACCACAATTCGCCTTCGAACTTCCTCTTCGACCCTCTGTAGACGTGCACGGCGACGTAAAAATTCCTCAAGTCTACACCAATCATTAGTTATATAATTAAGAGTATCACTTAAATGACTTACTTCAAGCTCTTATTATCACTAATGACATTGTAATGAGCCAAAACCATCAATACAGTCGTAAAAGAAATGCCACGATCGGGGTCTGCTGATACCAATACCTCTTCATAGAAAAGATTAAATCGAGCTCTATCACGTCGAACTCGTCCAGCATCGATTTGAGCAATTCTTTCGTTCAAGGCCTTCAGGTCAATACCATTAGATGAACTAGGGCTTGAGATAGAATTTATCCTGCCATTAGCCGGTTTCGTTTGTATGTCTTCGAGAATTCTGCGAACCGAATCCTCGTGTGAATATACACGCATCTCAAAGACACCAGAGAGTTCGCCCAACAACCTTGGAAATTGATTTTTTTCGATGAATCCCGTGCCATCTGGATCTAACAAAGCCCAAGCCTCTTTGAAGCGTCTTATTTCGTCACGACTGACTTTAGATAAGCCATTGGATCGTTGAAAGACATAACTGAAACTCTCGTAGATAAGTGACACAAACAAACTGGTGAAGATGTACATGCTCACGATGTTCCACGAAATGAACAGAACCCGAGCCCATGTAGCACCTCCACAGTCGCTGTCAAAGAAATTGTCGGTCACTGTGCAGAAAGGAGGTGTTATTGTCGCATAATCTTCCATGATTTGATTCCAACCTTCTCCGCAAGACATCCGAAAGAGTAAAATAAGCGTTTTTGGTACCGTTCGCATGTTCAGGTTATCGGTCTCTTGTGAGCCGAACCGAGTGAGCCCAAAGGTCTGAGTCATAGCAATTGCAAAAACCATAAACAGGACGAACCAAGTTGCCAACAAGTTTCCAATGGCTGTCAAACTGGCCGCTGCCGTTTTAAATAGCTGGTCTAGAGCATCGTTTCGAGGAATTAAAAGTAGAACAACGGCAACAAGGAAGAGTTTGTGTAGTTGAATATACACCTGAGAGTGGAAGTTGGTCAGAAGCATTAAAGTGGTAATTAGTGTCCCGGAGACTGCGAAAATCGAGAACATGTCCCAAGAACTTCGTCGAAATCTAGGCCAGCTGAGACCAATTATACGAACGACAATGTTAATACAATAGAACACTGTAAAACACAGAAATATATAGTCTCTGGTCCTATCCCACCATTCGATCTCGGGGTAGAATTCCACTATTAACAAGATGAGATGGAAGACAAGAATTATTGTCATGGCCGAATGCCACTTTCCATGTTTTCTGGTGGCTCTTTTGTAGCACCAATCTTTCCACCAACGTGGATCTTCGGTGGATGGACGCTTTGATGGAGAAACCTGCCTTAAAAGTTTACGCAACTCCACCCAAGATCTTTGATCAGATGTCAAAAATGCGACACCAGTTTGTTCCGTGTAATTTCGCATGAACACAGAGATAAACAAAGTAAGGATGAAGACCGTAGCAAGAAGGTTAAAAATGACGAAAAACACTGCATTAAACTCAGAAGTGGTGGGATTGCCCCGATTAAGACCACGGCTGGTAATAGACATTGAGTCGAACATCACATCGACCCAACCTTCTTGGGATACGATTTGGAAGAGGATGAATAGGGAGCCTCCGAAATTATCAAAATCGTACCAGGGATTTGAGACTTGTCTAGGTGACACCACCTGCCAACTAGGATTGAATGGTAAATTGTAAAATTCGCCAGAACAGTCGGTCAGAATAGTGATGTTACCGTCATTACACGACTCAAGCTTGCCGTTGAACAGATTCACGCCGTATATTGCAAATGGAATCAAGAGAGACATGGAAACAAAAGCGGCCTATCGAGATATTAGCAAAAATATTGAGGATAGATGGCAAAGAGTTCCCTACCGAAAGAACCTTGAAACCACCGACAAGAATCACAGAGTGAAACGTGTTTCTGGCACTTTCGCTGACGTTAAGTAATCGGAGAGCCCGCAAGGCTTTGAAAGCTCCGACTGCTCGTGCAATCACACCGTCGTCCATCAATGAGGTAATGACGTTGATCCATAAGGTAACAAGCACTAGACCATCTATGAAACCCCAAGTACTTCTATAGTACGCGTTCGGAGTCCAAAAAAATCCGTCTGCAATGACCTTTATAAGAGCCTCGACTGTAAAAATTATCCCGAATATGAAATCGCAAAAGACGAACCAATTGTTCCCAGTCGATTTTCCAGGATTTGCTATGAAGTATTCTCTTTGGTATAGAGGTGTTGTTATGCAAGCCAACAAAACCATTGCCACAATGCATACATATAAGAATGCCGAAAGGCCATACCAAATTGTAAGATCAGGCTCAACCCCGTCAAAACGTTCACTCCCGCGTCCAGGTCCCACGCATTTCTGGCAAAGTCTTCTAAGGGGATTATTGGGTTTGAAAATTAATAATGCGTTGTTGTAAGACGGGTGTTTTGCCAAATATTCACGTTGTGCTTTCTTGCGTTGTGCTGATGCTGAGACAGCTTCCTTTGCCATTGCCCTAGTGCCTTTGGAGTCGTCAGACTTTAGAGAGAATGATATGTTGGAATAAAACGGATTTGGTTCTCTGTTCCAAAGTTTAGACACAAAATTGCCCCACACAGAGGACAAGAATCCCGGCTTCACACCGGCTGCATTTTCTGCCATGTTTTCGTGTTGTCCAGGGACAATTTCATCATCGAGGAAGTCTTTCACAACCGCATCTTTCAATAGCATCTCCATTGTTGCTGGCCCATAGTCGAGAGGATCCTTTTTCGCCTTGGATCGACCAAAGCGAACGATGGACGATAGGGCGAGATTACTAGAAGAGGTATCAACCTCTTTCCTGGTGAGGAAAGCCTTCACTTGTTGCATGCGCTTCTCGTCTTCTGAAACGTCAAAATTCTCTTGAATGACTGCTATGAACATATTCACCAGAATAAAGTTGGCCAGAATAAACCATCCAATGAAGAACGTTGCTCCGATCCAGGCAGTTTGGCGCGCCTTATCTATGCCGGTAACATCATAGAGAAGTGTGGTCCAATTCTCACTCGATAGAATCTGATATAATCCCAAGAAAGAATTAAATATCGTAGAGAAATTGACTTGAATATAATCACCGCTATCGTCATATTCCGGGACCTCGCCGCGAAACAATTGGGAGGCGAATATCGCAACCAAGAAAGTGATAAGAAAGACGAAGAGAACAAGGTTTCCAATACCACTTGCATTTCCCAATACCAGCATGATTAAGGATCTCGTTATTTCGACGGCCATGACAACCCGATAGATTCTGAGGATCTGAAATGCGGTGAGCCAAGCATAAGGCTGGCCCGAGTTCCAAATTGGTGGCAGTAAAATTACTGTGGTAATGATTGCAAGTCCTAAATCAAACAGGTTTCTCTTGTGTTTGTGGAAGTCTCGCCAATCAGAGGCAAATCGCAAACCGATATCAATTAGCAACAAAAATGTTACCACGATCTCCGAAATGTCGATGAACCTTCCACGGGATGCTGTCATAGTAGAACTCCGGAAAGCTTGAACGACGAGGTCGTAGATAATAATCGAAATCCAAAGCCAATAGGTTTTCCCGTACATCTGCTTTAATTTACTCACCTGTCGGGGCATGTCTGCATTTGGATCATGATGATCATTATCAGCGTGGGCAGCGAACGCACTCGTTTTGCCCTCACCTCTAATGACCTGGAACGATGAAGTAATGACTGCTATCATCAAGTTCATAAGCCAGAGCATCATGATGACAATTCCACCTGCAAAGAAGATGGCGGCAGCAAGATAGTCGGAGTCCGTAGTGTAATACATGAGGTCGGTAAACGTATTACCTGTCATGATAACGAATACAAGTTCTAAAGACTGTGCTATGTTGTCAAAGGTGACTGTACCATTGTAAGGAAGCTTTTTGGGAGGAAGTTGAACACAATAAGATCCCTCGGGGCACAAGTAACCCTTAGACGAACTGGCACCAGGGACCAAAGGATAGAAAGGATTGGGACTAGTAGACTTCATCCATGGATCATGAGAAGAGTTGTCCTTATTGAACTGTCCTCCGCAGTATTGACTGTTTACGAACGCTGTATCTAGTTCATTTTGTGGGTCATTGGGATCAATCCATACACACTGGCGATCGAGACTGCCTTTGAAACTCTGTATACCGATAATAGCAAACAGCAGCCAGAAGAAGCCGATCAGGAAAGACACATTAAGTAGTAGCGGGGTCGCTTTTTTCAGACTTCGAAGAATAATCTAATTGAATGATCAGAAGTGCACATGAAAGTGAACATAATGTATGACTTACAGCTGTACCGTTTGTAAGGGCAAGTAATCGAAGAATACGCAAACAACTCAACATACGGAAGACGTAAAGATGATAAATGTTCTCCACCCCAACAACGCTGAGGGAAAATGCTATCCAATAAGATACAACCGCTACAAAATCGAGTCGATTAAAGGAATGTCTGAGGAACGCTCTCCTAGCTAGTTGCAATCGTTGGGCTTGCTCGACAGTGCTAGTCATCGCTTGCATTTGAGCGAAAGTATTGACAATAGGTCTTTGTGTGTTGGTGGTCTCCTCAGAAGATGATGTTTGTGCTCTTCTGACAGACGATTTTCGCTGAGGTGCGAATATAGATCGATACTTATCAACAATTGCAGCTCTGGCTCCTCGTTGACGGTCTATCGTGCTGTATTCAGCAGCATTGGCAATAAAACCAGAAACAATAATACGTGCTATCACTTCTAGAGTGAAGACCGTGAAAAGACCCAACAAAGCATAGTCGATAAGATTACGTCCCCATCTAGGGTCCCGAGGGTGAGTATATACAGAAGGGGCTGCATCCACCGCAAGAAGAATGGTCTGTACAACAATCAATATTAAAATCGCAGGTTCAGTGACTGGATAAACCAAAAGATCACAAAGTTTTAATCGAATCTTGTTATCGGGTGAAAAGATACCTAGTGTCCTTCCTCTAAGAGGATTAGGAGCATCCTGTGCTTGCCATTGATCCGTTCCGGATCCATCCAGGGCCCTTTCCGGAGGTTTTTCCAATGGATGAAACATGGAATTCGGCCGGTAAGCTGTATCTTGGACGTCTGGTTCGTATGATCTCCGTGAAGGCATGTATGGTTCCTCAATATTATGTGCTTGCCTCCTAGCACTTTCCTCAATAACTTCAGCTTCACCACTAAGGTTAACAACGCGCTGTGATATAGCCCTCATCATCGACCCAGCTCTGGATAAAGCCCCTACAGTGGATGGAGATCTAGATCTGCGTCCAGAGGGCGACAGGTTGGCTCCATAACTTTGCGATTGCGACCGTGTGCCGAACGATGAGAGACCTGCTTCCGCATGAGGAAGATCATCCCCCAACCTAGACCCTCTATAGCTTGATCCTGGTGAATTGAAGCTGATAGATTGAAAGCTTGACCTATCGTGTTGTTGGCCATCTGGAGTTGTAGGCTGTGCCCCGCTCATTGGTTGGAGGTGGTTTGAATCCGTCAACGGTATACGGTCAGAATCAGAAGGAAAATAGGAATTATGTGACTCTCCTAAATCTATATAAGAATGCGCATAGGGCGTAAGGGAGTGCTCGGATCCAAAAGACATAGACCTCTCTCTAGGAGCATGAGACAAACTGATGCCCGGTACATTAAGGCCCGCAAATCCCATGGCAGCTTGAAAATCTGCGGGATTTCCCACAACAGGCGACGTCGGTGTTTCCGCTTCATCTTCGTGTCTTCCCCCAGCAGATGGTTGCAGTGTCAGAGGCATCGAGCCACCTGATTGATTTGATCTCCCCGCTGGATCAGGAGAGGAATCCCCCAGCCTTTCGTATCCGGTACCAGAATTTATGCTACCCATCGGACGAAGACCTCCACCCGCCAAAAGACTCCTTCCTCGTGTGTGGCGCCGCGCTCCATCTCCTAAATCTGCAGAATCAGGTGGTCGTGTTAAATCTCGTAAAGGTATCGATTGAGGGGGACTCGACGAATTGTTGGAACCATGGGTATTATTTGGAGGCATTATGCCCTATTTCAGTCCTTAGAAACCCTATCAATTATTCCACTATCCTTTTGTGTCTGCCGTTACAGGAATGAAGTAAACACAACGGTGTCTAACGGGCAAGATGTCCCCAGGGTTAACGCGTTGGAGCGGATCGTAGCAACCTTTAAGTCGTTATCATTGTCGCTAGGACTATGTAGTTTTTCCTTCAATCCGTTGGCAATCCGTATATTCTGTGGTATTCGATTATTCGATGATTTGATGATTCGATTATGTGGGTTTTTTATTTTGTTTTATTTTGTTTTGATTTATTTATGTTGTTTTCTTAGACATCAAGGTTTGAGGTTGACTTTTTGAAATGGGCCTCTGTAACCAAAATTCCTTACACGAGCTTCGAAGTTGCAGTTATGCTACAAACAGTAAGGCTCGGGTGTGTGACAGGGGTAATTATGCTATTTTGAGACAGGGCTAATGTGGCTGAGGAAAGAAAGAAAGGTATGTATGGTACATACTGTATATATATATATATATATCATAATGGGGCTGAGGGCTTTTATTATTATTATTATTGTTATTATTTATTATTACGATTACAAAAAGAGTATCCAAAGATGATGAATAATAGGAGGTAAGATTTATAGCATATTGATCCAGCTCAGCACAGCGCAGTAAGTAATTTGAAACTCATAAGGGAACATTATGTCTCGTCTTACAAATCCATGGATATATGCGGCACAGACTTTCCACTTTCACATGGTATTTACAGATTGTGAGTTTAAAGAGAGAAGAGGGAGGAAAAAGCACAAATATAAATTCATTGGTATATAATCAAGTATATACCAAATGATATATAATAAACCATTGTCATTTGCACTTGCATTGGAGGTACCAGTATTAATAAATCAGTATATTCTGCAACAATGTAATAATACCTAATAATAAGAGAACTTACCTATCTACCAGTGGCAGTGATACATACCTACTACTAATACGTGATTCTGTCTGATCGTCGCCGCTTAACTTCGCTTAATTCGGCACCTATCAAACGTCAACCTTTCAGCCTTACCTACCTATTTTTACTCCACATTATTTCATACCGGTACATTGTTACTTCGTATTATTATTATTGTTATTAGAAATTCAGGCCAAACAAGGTCATTTAATATAAATTTATAAGTTCCAACATAAAAGGATGAGATATACTCTCCCCTCCCCCTGAGCAAAGGTTAAATTTTAGGCCTGGAGTACGCCAAAAAATTTAACCTTTGCTCAGGGGGAGGGGAGAGAGTATGTAATCCACATCTCCCCCTGTCTCTCAAAGTCAATCAGAAGCCGGGGCATGCGAAGTTAGTTTTGCACTCTGCTAGTGGTTCCTGACTGGAACAATGTAATCATTGCGGTGGTTACGAAAGGATTAAGGGAGATGGTAGATATATGGGCAGTTTTTTGATCTTGACGAGTTGATGTTGGAATCGGATGATAGGATGTCTGGTACAGTATTGCGAAATCAAGGTCTCATTATAAAGGTTCAACCATAGTTCTTTATGATGTGGTGGTAGACATTTTGAAACGTTATTATGATGGATCAGTAAATTAACTCGCTAACCTAGGAAGAAAGGTCAATCACATGCTGGAACTCATTTGCAATATTGATCTACAGAGAAGCCTGGTAAACCTAAGAACTCAGGCTTCAATTGGAGGCCGATAACAACATGATACAACAAGGCTACCTATCTCGCATCACCACAGATGAGCACATCCTAAGATTGCTAAAAGAGCTAAAGACAACCAAGCACGTGTAAATAGCGCGCTTTTGAAGTCGTCGCTAGGTGGTATGTTCACAATCTTGCAATAACCAATTGCTGGGGGCTGGGATTTGGCCAATGGTATAACATCGTTGTCCTTCAAGGCCCATCAATCTGTTGCTCAGTCTCGCTGTTAGGGAAGGATCGCGAACTACGCACAAAAATAATCCTTACTAGCTATCCCTCTTACCCGCCTCCACAGCGATTCCTTAAACCGTCCCTACAATCCGGGGCTTCGGTTTATTGGTAGTCACAATCAGTACACGTTATCCTTGAGATGCAACACTATCAATGATATCAAGCAACCAGCGAGTGAAACTCGTTTTCTCACTCATCCGGTATTTTAAGGTTTTTGCTGCGAAGAAGTCCTCGGCTAGCCGAATTGATTACTTCGAGGACTATGCAACGGGGGAGGGAAAGAGTTGAAGGCCCGTTTCAGATCATCTTCTATCATATCTGGAGACGTCAGGCTAATAACTTAGATATGAAAACCGAATACATCAGCAAGTGCGAAAGAAAGTGAGGTTTTTCCTGTATCAGGTAGTCCGTGAAGCAGGTAGCCTCATCTGTATGGAATTCCAAGAATCTCATACCAATGACGTGTTGCAGGTAGCAAATACTCATTGATGTCGTTCAGAATACACTCTGTCTTCTTCTGATCAAGAGCAAGTTTCATGATGGGCCTGCAGGGCCGGCAGCCCACTGGAACCTAATATTTCCATGCTTCTTGATGTCATTCTTTCCCAGGACGAACAAAGTTTTCGATTGATTGTTCGCAAGGTAAGAAAGCTTACATTTTAGAAGGAAATGTTTGATAATCTCTGTGGATCCTCCAGCATGGAATGCTGAGCTCTTTATTGTTCGCCCCATCTCGAAACCAAAAAGCATCCTTCCGTCATTGCTCAACGAATATTTCGGGGCGGGGGGCGGATTTATTTGAAAATCCCAAATACTATTCGATGGCCCACATACGATTCGATTAGAAAGAGAGCTTGTATTAACTGCAGATTTCTTTTCACTCAAAATCGGCGAATCTGTCTTAAAAGAAAACCGGTTAGGGAGGGGTTATATTTTGTAAAATGGAGATAACAGCCTTTTTGGCTATTTGAGTACTTCTAGGGGGTATTCAAGAGGGACTCGGTTCAATTAGTCGCTGGATAGGGCATCAATGGTATAAGATAAGTTTTTGTGATACGTTGATACTTGAGAATAACGCTGATTCCAATCGTATTCCTGATTCGTCTTCCTGATTCCTCAATCTAGTATCTTCGCTGCTTCACTAGCATATTGAGGCCATTTCTGTTGGGGAACGATTTTCGTGATCAGATTGATGCTGGGTCGTTTCAAGGTGTAGTTTTGTAAATTTTGGAGGGGGAGAATCCATCTATCGTGTATAATAACATCTTCAATGAAACTTCAAGATAAGCCCAACTCCACCAAACAAATAAACACCCCAAAGTTCCTCTCGACGAGAGATCGCAAAAATCAATACCGAAACACTTGAAAAACAACACATCCACCAACGCACAAACAACCTCCGCCATAGAAACATCTTCGATTCAGACCTCACGCACTTTTGGGACAAACATTACAACACCGGGATTTCAGCATATGCTGAGATTCGTATAGCGATGTTTCTCGAATCAGGTGCATGCAAATATCAAGATAATGGGTGCCCCAACGTTGTGCCCAGATATCGCTGACACACCTTGCTCTCATTGTGTTGTATGTTACAGTTAATCTATACTGGGTTTTCCAAACTCTAATGTGAGGATCTTCCAGCTATTGTCGAATGAAAGGGGTTTGGAAGAAAGAGAAATGGCAGTTGGCCTTCGTATAAAGTTGGAATGGGGCAACTTTCTCCCTATATTGATCAGTGTGCTCACGGAAATCCACAAGAGAGGAAGGAAGTAACTTTTTGAGGCATGGGATACTCCGATGGCTGCCGGAGATGTCTGCAAGGCATGCAGTAATGCTCTGGAGGATGACTTGCCCTAAGCCAAGTTCTCGGTTGATATTCGGTTGATATTCGGGAAATATATTACCCGATTATCCGAGGTGAGGCTGTCAGATCAGGTGACAAATACCGAGTACGGTACCCCAAAAATAAATTACCTTAGTAAATTATGGAGAGATGGGTGAAGCAAGTTCGCGTCAAGTCAAATCCAACCGCGTCCCATCAGTTCTGTGCTTCCTACTTGAAGTTGAACATTAGTCCCTTGCGCAAATAATTTTACAACTCGAGAAATAATACAATAAATACTTGCTTTGTGAATATCCACACAATCATTCTATTGTACCATTATCTATCTATCTTTCCTTTACCAGCTTTATTTGTTGCATTTGCGACAACATCTATCATAGTCTTGCACATCTTATTCCTAGATCCCTTGAATTCTCTTTCAAGATGGTCTCTGCCAGGAAGCGTGGAAGAGAGGAGATGGAAGCCAGTGAGATGCCAAAGGAACCGAGTATGATTGATCGACTTCGGAATATGTGGGAGTTTGCAAATCTTGCTCAATGGATTTTCATCTTTGGCAGGACTGTCAAAATCGATGAGAATATCGGAATCGAGGTAAGATTTCAGCCTTCCCTCTAGCCTTGCACAAATACTACTCCAATATTAAATACTTATCTCAATATAATAGGAACTGGAGATGGAATGTTCGAAAACATATTCGACTGTTCTCCCAGAGATTGGCCTTGCTTTGTTAAAGTTTGTCTCCTCACATCGAGGGCTCACGTAAGTTAACTTCTTGAACCTCTTCATTGCCTCCCCTACTCTTGACTTTACTGACTTAAATAGTCCTGAGAATTTCGATGAGTATACAAGAAGACAATATGTTGCCAAAGCACCCGAGCGCAATCCTTATGGTACAGAGGAGGAGCCCGCAAAGTTCGCAGAATTCGATGCTTTTACCAAGGTAAGCACTTCTGAGTTATGCTTATTGGCTTTTGTTAATAGCTATTATAGATTCGTGTTTTACAACAACTTACTCAATGGGCCATGATCAGTCCGGACCGTATCCGTGAGAGAATGGAAGAGACTAAGGATATCGAGCAGACATCTTGGGTAAGTATTGATTTAGTCCGCTATTAATACCGAACCTTACTAACTTCTTGGAACAGCGCATTGAACCTTGTGGATGGGATTCGGATGATCGCGAATACTTTGTACTAGATGACAATCGACTTTATCGTCGCACCGAACCTCCCCCGCCTCCTCCTCCAGCTCCAACATACAAAAAGAACTCGAAGAAGGGTAAGGCGGCTGCGAGAGCAAGCAAACGAAGGAAGACAACAGACACAGTTGAGAGTGAAGCAGAAGGATCAGCAGACGTTCCGGCAGAAGAGAAGCTTGTTGATGGGTTTGGGGGGGCAAAATGGGAATGCATTGCTGTTTCTTTTGTAGAGTTCACCACATTTGCGGCATCAATGGAAAAAACCCGCGATCCAAACGAGAAAATTTTGCGAAAACGTATCGTGGATGATGTCCTACCATTATTGGAGAAGCAAGAAGAAGCGCGGAAGCGCAAAGAAGCGCAGAAGCAACGCGAGCTGATTAATATCGAAAAGCTGGCCACGGCAAAGAGATCGAGCCGAATTGCTGGCAAAATGGAGCAACAAAAACTAGAAGAAGAAACCAGAGAGGCGGAACGCAAGAAGCAACAAGATCTAGCAATGGCGAAGAAAGAACAACAGAAATGGCTTAAGTTGGAGAAAGAAAGAGAGTCGCGAATGATTACTAGGGAGCAACGAGTAAAGGAGAGGGATGCACGTCGCATTCTCCACGAAGAAGAACTGGCCAATCTTTCTGAGGACAGCAAGAAGGTTGGATCGGGCGAAGGCCGTCTTTCGGAACGTCATCTAAAGGCCGAAATCGAAAGAAAGAAGCAGGCGCTTGAACAACTGAACGAAGAAGAGGACTGGATCTTCGACTGCATTTGTGGTGCTTATGGTCAAATCGATGACGGAACCCATAGTATTGCATGCGAAAAATGCAATATTTGGCAACACAGCAAGTGTGTTGGAGTCAGTGAAGAGGAGGCTGATCGCGATGACTTTGAGTTTATCTGTATTACCTGTAAACGTCGTGCCGAAGATGCGGAGAACGCCAAAACTCACCCACCAATCAAGATTAGAATCGGTCGACCCAATCCTTCATCCTCCCCATTGTCACCAAAACAAAATGGCTTGTCCAGTAAGGATGATGGAGCTATGGTAAATGGCAATCCATCAGCAGCTCCAGCTTCACCACAGAAAGCGCTACCTCGAATGCATCTCTTCTCTACTACCAACGTCGTACACAAGCCAGCACAATCACGGAAGGTTTCTTCACCTCGGCCTCGAACAAATACTGGTAGTCGTCCTCCGCCTATCTTGCCACCTAAATTCACCGATAGAAATGAGCGCGCAGGTTCTCCTGTTGGTAAATCCGATGTTAGACCCTCTATTGAGATTCCCGTCGGAGAAAGTCCATCTCTACCAAGATACAACGGTTTAGCTAATAATAATCCTTTCTCCTCTCCCGCCCCTCACAGCCCAACCTCTCTACCACCTCCAAAGAATTTGACTACGAATGGTTCTCGGTACAACCAGTCTCCTTCTAAACCTCAAAGCTCGCCAATATCATCGCCAATTCAACAAAATGCGGATTTGCCTAGTCTCAAGAACAATGGAGATGTCCCAATTCAACCGCTCAATGGCTTTCATCGCGAGCATAACGATCGTCGTAGTTCTTTCAACTTTTCGTCGCCCCTTACAGGAGTTCCGATATTGACACCATCTCAGACGAATGGACAGGTATCAAGCTCATCATTTGAACAAAATGGTCATGCCGCCACACCGAGTGGAGCTTCACGATTCAATATGATAACTGCATCATCTCCAGGATTGGATCAAGATCCACTTGATCCAGGTCATGCATCGGCTTTACCCTCTTCAATCAGTGGAATTTCTCCTACAAAACATTCCCCTCCACGCCCAACATCAAATGGCTCATCAACACCCGCCATTCTCCCTCCAATTGCTCCATTATCACCAAGCCCACGGTCACAAAATCTTACTCCACCAGTGAAGCCGAGCCCCAATTAAGTCAAAATGCTGCTCCTTGAACGTCATGATGCTGGACAACACCAGTACTTACCAAAAGTCAATTTCCACAGTTGAACATTCAAGATTGCTTTTGTATTTCAACACAGTTCATGTTTCTCTTTTCTTCTACTGCCGATCATATTGGATCTTGCATTGTACCAATCATATCTCATTCATCTATGCGAGGTTATCTCTCTTTTCCTCCTGTATTACAGTTTGTTTATGTGTGGTGTTGGGATAGAGGGATTAGAGGGAGATAAAATTTTATCGGCGAATCTGCATAGGATAAGGATGAGGGTGAGGTATGGGATACCTCATTTTTCAGGGTGTGGCGGATGGATGTTTGGAGAGAGTATGTGAGGAATGATGATGAATGAATGGATGCGTCATTGTCTATGTCTTCCTCATTGACAGACTGGGCAATCGTTTTTTATGTATGTGCTCATAATATTTCTTCCGTTCCGAAGGAGGAAAAGAGAGGGGTAGGGAGTCTCGGGTATGAGAACTGAGTTGGTCAAGGAACTCCTAGGGTAGATGAAATGCGAGATGTTAAGATTAAAAAATATCAATTGATTATATTCGTATAACTTTGTACTGTATTATTTGAAATAGTAATACTTTCATGCATATTCGGTTCTTGCATGATGTTTATGGGTATAGAAGGTCTGCCCAAACTAGAACGCTCCATTCTACATGTAAACCGAGTGTATGCACTTTTTTTCGTCATGCATACCTACATATCTGCTCACGGTCCAGGGACCAGAAGAGGATAGATGGGATAGAGATGTATCTGTAGTGAATGGAGTAGAGTCGGTGGAGCACGTATCAAGTTATTTTGCAATTGTGTGGATTAGATATGTACTTTCAAATTGAGTTGAGTTGAGTTGAATTTAGTTGAGTAGTGTTTCCCTTTGTATTTCTCTTTAAGGCTTTTTTGTCTTCCTCATTTTCCTTCTTTTGTATTATTATCCTACTATATCTTTGTGTTTTGCTTGTTATGGTATCAATCTTGTATACGTGATTCCTTTTCCTTCTTTTATTTATCCATTTGTCTCATGTCGTAAGCCATATCTCATATCTTATGTCTTATATCTTATGTCTTATATGAACATCAACACGGAAATATGAATATAAATATGATTCATAAATATAAATGTGATTTATAAACTCAACTAACTCATTATACCTAAGCCTAAAACTAAAACCGCATCATAGACTCATAGCAATATTTAACAATACCACTTGCACATGTTTCCAATAGAGTATCGAGAGACTAAAAGAAAAATACGATACAGTAGTATACGGGTGTACTAGCATATAAGCATACTAGAATGCTGTCGCTTATTCATGGAGATCAAGAGTTAGGTGAATGAATGATGGTGTGGAATAAGTAGATGACTGTGATGGTGATGGTGAAAGGGAAAATGAAAAGAAAAGAAAAACATAAAAGCAAAACCATAAAGCAGAGGCTCCTCCGGGTATCGTAAAATATCGTATAGTCAGTCGTGCATTCTGTATCCTGCATTGCATCGCCAAAGCCCAAAACCCTCTGAAAACAATAGAAAATTGTCCTTTCGGTAGACAGAGACAGAGACAGGAGAGGAAAAGAAAAGAAAAGAAAAGAAAAGAAAAGAAAAGAAAAGAAAAGAAAAGAAAAGAAAAG
>NGKJ01000017.1:405829-436508 GCA_002162495.1 Myriosclerotinia curreyana
GGGGGGAGGTTATATACGTGTGTATGCATGTATGTATGGATGGCAAGGAATGGAAATGAAGGGTAGGTTAAGCGTTGAGATTTAATACTTGTTTGTGATGAAGATGAAGATGAAGATGAAGATGAAGATGAAGATGAAGATGAAGATGAAGATGAAGATGAAGATGAAGATGAAGATGAAGATGAAGATGAAGATGAAGATGAAGATGAAGATGAAGATGAAGATACTAAGACGAGATGAGATGAGATGACCTGAGAATACGACAGGGAGAAAGGCAAAAGAGAGAAATATACATTTCCCATAAAAAAGCAATCTCATCTGAATTTCAATTTTACCAATTTATTTCCCCATTCTTTTCGTCTACATACCTACACATAGCTCGAGGTAGAATTTTAGAAAGCTGTAGGTAACTAACCACAACCACACGACATAACATAATCCGCAGAGCGTTGGTCCAAGTACCCTACCCTAAACATGGTATCTGAGTAC
Organism: Myriosclerotinia curreyana; assembly: GCA_002162495.1. NCBI lineage: Eukaryota > Fungi > Ascomycota > Leotiomycetes > Helotiales > Sclerotiniaceae > Myriosclerotinia > Myriosclerotinia curreyana. The sequence goes on from NGKJ01000017.1 coordinate 406,319, forward strand.
CTAGTAAACAGATCAACTTTTATCTACCATTCCACACGACCGATTTATCTATTCATTTCCTTCCTTCCATCCATCCATTTTCCTCCCTTCCTCTTCCATCATCTCGTCCCCTTTCTTCTGCCCTAATCTCTTCCCCTCACCAACCAATGTCCAAGAGAAAAGCAAATCCATACCAAGCAACGCTATGCTACCATGCCCCAGTCCCCATTGCAAATGATATGAAGTATGTGAAGTATGTAGCAAAAGGTAACCACAGCCATGTCATCAAAAGAATCTTGCCCTATATAGAGAAAAACTTTTGTACCCAATCATTCTGGTACCCACCCTCACAACTTAGCAAACTCCTCCTTGATGACCTCCACAACCTTGGGTTCCGCTCCCTCAAGCTCCGACTCAACAACCTTCTGAAAGCGTTCCTTTTGTTCTTTGACACTTGAGTTCTCCACGTCAAGAGCCGAGGCCGCGATGAGACATTTGAGCGCGAGGAGGTACTTCTCTGTTTTATATATTAGTATTCGTGCCTCAAAATTACGTAGAACAAGATAGACTATTTCGAGAAAGAGAAGTAGGAAACTTACTTTTACGCATAAAAACCTCAAACCCAAGAATTTGCGCCTCAATATTCTTCGAGCTATATTGAAGTAAAGGAGTCAAAAACTTCATAGCATCCCCCAACGCATCCGTGGTCGCAGCCAATTTCTCCCCATTAGGATCATCATCCTTCTTCTTTATTTCATCATCCTGATCCTTCACCGGCTTATTTGGTTCATTTTTCTTAACCAGAGCTTCCTGCTCAAGGCGCTCAGCTTCCTTTCTCGCCTTCTTTGCTGCCTTTTTGCGTTCGAGAGTATCTTCTTGAGTTTCATCCGCGCTTCCATTGACGCCATTTGATTCGGGATTGTCGTGTAGAGAGATGTATACTTTGACTGCCGAAAGAGCTGCTCGGCTATAAAAGGGGTGTTCTCTAAGTTTATCCTCCCACCTCATCATATCTACGTAGGCTCTAATTTGACCCTTACGTAAGAAGAAAGAATGGAAATCAAATTGGTCCTCATACCAGACCTCAAAAATGTTATACACAGCTGTGAATCGTTTGAGAGCTAATCCAGTTTTGCTTTGACGAGCATAAGACTCTCCATCTTCTGTTAAAAACCAGACGCATTGCATTTCATGAAGATCTGCTAGTGGTCCTCCAACAGCGTCAGCTCTTGTAAACAAACCCATGGTTTTTAGAGCGTTTTCATTTTCATCATTCCTGAGTTGATATTTGGCGGCCTTTGTGTTGATGTGACGATCCCTAGTGTCGAGACTGCGAGCTTCCTCCATGACCTCAGAAGCTTTTTGGGTATTTCCTTGATGCTTAAATATGCGTGCCTTTGTCATGTGGAAGTCTACGCTCTTAGGTTCTAATTCAATAGCCTTCTCAATGTACTCCAAAGCTTTTTCGAGGTCGCGGCTCAGATAGTAGTTATAGTGTTGTGCGAGGAAGTAGTAAGCTGAAGAATTGCCCTTGGATGTGTCACCATTCCTTTTTGGCTCCGAACTTTCTTCACTCTTTCCATTCTCGATATATTGTTGGACGACAGACGGTAAGATTTCCTTCTTGGAGGCATTGGCGTACAAATGCTTTAGGTTTGCGAATGTAGATGGTACCCCCTTATTCAACATACGATGAATATACTTGTCTGCGACCTCCCTAAACTCCTCACCCTCTAAGAAATCTAACGGCAATCGGCGCGCAGCGTCACATCGTGGGTATTTCTCTGCATATTCATCGTAAACAGCCTTTCGAGCCTTCAAATCGGTTGGATCAATCTCCATAGCCTGGATCAAGGAATCATAGTAGATCTTATATTCCTGATTGCGGTCCACCAGCGCACGATATGCCTTTACAGCTTCCTCTTTTCGCCCAAGCTCAAATAAGTATTTCGCCTTGAGCTCCATCACCGCCAGTCTGTCGAGATTGTATTTCCCATCCGATTCGAGATGTTCCAAAGCTCTCTTGATATCACCCTGTTCTGCGATCAACGAATTTTTGTACATAATAGCTTCCGAGTGTTCGAAATCGGTTTTGGATGGTGGATTCTTCAAGGTCTCCTCATAGGTAGTGAGGACCTGCTCCGCTTCTGCCAATTCGCCATTGAGATGATGTGCCACAGCTAACGCAGTCCAGTTTTGGCGCATACCAGATCTAGCAGTTAACATAGCTCTGCGACTGAGAAGATGACCCGAATAATCGCGCATTTGTACTTGTAGAAGGGCCAAATCTCTCTGGATCTGATTCGAGTCTGGTTCTAATTTCAGGGCAAATTTGTATGCTTTGATAGCCTCCTCGAAGTTTTTGGCGGCGCGGTAAAGCAACCCATAAACGTGCCAGCAGACGTGTGATTTGAAGTCGCATTGGAGGGCCACTTTCGCAAGCGCAAAGGCTTCTTCGGATTTCCCTTGAGAGTTCAGAATCAAAGCCTTCATGGCCAGGGTATCTCCATGTTTGGGGTTCTTTTTCAGAATTTGGTCAGCAGCTTTTAGACCTATTTAAAATTGTTAGTCAAGACTATGCAGAAGCTAAGAATGTAGCCCACCCTTCTTAAAATGCTTGTCTTCATAATTTCGGACTACACTCCTAAAGAGTGAGGACTCTTTCGAAGATAAGGGTTGTGGCATATCTACTCAATTGAGTCTACCAGCAAAGATATTCGACAGCGTGGGGGGTTTAAAGATTGATCTATGATTCTGACGTCAAGATTCACAGAAGAAGAAAAAAGCTTCAAGACCCTTCTAGAGCGTGTCTTTGGTGTACCAAAGGGGCTTGACAATATGACAAGTCCAATAAGTCCAATGCAATATGTTCTGAGTTAGCAGGTGGGAAGTTTCCTGCTCTGATGGAAAGTTGTGTTTGTTGGAGGGGTTGTGTGTGTTAATAAGTCTACCACCTCCCGTACTCAACTCTACTACTTCGTACTTTTCAATGTTGCAATGAGCGGGAAAGTTCCGATGATTTCCCGGTGGAAATTCATACATATATACTACTGTATATCTGCTTTCAGATATGTTGTGCTATTGATTTATCACTAGAAGAGGGAATAAAACAGATTACTTTGTGTAATAAAATGTAATGTAATGTAAATCTAATTAATTGCTTTCTTCATTTGTAATGTTTGAGTTACAATCAGAAATTGTCTAGACTTGAAGAGTTCGTAAGTACACATTATACTTTGCTCCCGCGGAATACCTAGTGAAAGATATAAATGTTTTTTCCTTGTGTTTGTTATATTTCACTCAGTGGAGTTGATAATTCTCTATTCCCTTTCATACAATGTTTTGCCTTTTCCATTCATAACAAGTCGTTTAAGGCTCCGTATATAATCTGCCAGACCCATCCAATAACTCCCGCTTCTATGCAATCATACATCCAAACACTCATGTACACTACCCATCCCGTTGATTCTTTTCCCTACTCTTCCTCCACTGATCTAGAGCTTCTTCCCAATTCTCTGCATCCCCTCCACATCTTTCCCTAACCAACCCCCAACTCCTCGCCCTTATAATATTCTCCACCCCCCTCTCCTGTCTCACAATAGCAGCCAACCTCTCCGTCCGAGCCTCTTTCGGAAAGAACCTCGCCGAATAAGGATCTAACCTCTCATCCACCACCCTTTCCCTATCCCTCGCACTCTCAACTTGTCTCTGTAACAAATCCGGGTCATCTGGATCAGGACTCGTAGCGACCGAAGCGCAATAATTCAGCACATCTGATCTCGCCTGCCACGAGGAGAACAGAACTGAATCCTTGAAACTCTGACATGCGGTGGCAGATATATGTTTTGAGTGAGGGGGTCGAGAAACGCGGGCTGAGGTAGATGAGGGGTCGAAACCTTCAGTCGAAGGTGTTACGAGCGCATTGAGATTTTGCGTTATACTATCGTCGATTGAGGCGCGAGATATACGAAGGAAATCTATAGATTATTAGTCCCAGCAATGCATATCATTAGAACAAATAGTGGAATACCTCTCAGCGCAACAGTCGAGAAACAAAACTGGGGAGTTAATGTTTGTGGTGTTGAGGCAGGTTCCGCCATTGTCTCCCGAGGAGCTGTCTTTCTAACCTCAGCTCGAGAGGTTGTTGACCAAAACCAGTTCGCCAGTGTGAAAATAATTTGAGTATAGTTATATTGTAAGAGGTTTATCGTAAAATCAAATTTGTTTGTCCAAGTGGTATTGAGTGGCCAAAAAAGAAGTTCAGGCGAGCTCAACTTTCTTTCGATTACCTACAATACAGGTACGTACCTATCTTAGCGTCCGATAAGGTTAAAGCTCCTTACTATGACGATGGCGATGGTTAGAAGGGGTCCATCTCTCTTTCCAACATTTTTTATTGAAGTCTTTTACTTTCTACATAATGATTTCAGATGTCGAATTCACATACAGACGTTCTTCTCGTGAGTTTCATGGCTCTTAAAGTTTTGTAATAGGAAAAGCAAGCAAGTGTTGCGTCTGGAAAGTTACGTTGCCCCTCAATGAGCGCTTCTGGTGAGCTCCCGGTGAGCTGGAAAAGGGTGTTGATGTAAAAAACACCACTTAGGAAGAGACTGGGGCAAAGGATTTTGAAACTGTCAACTTTTGAGCTTAATCTGCAGTACTGCATTAGGGTTTTTGTTTTGTGAAACGTTTTGGTTGGAAATTGACATTGTTTTTGTTCAAAAAACATCACGTTCCTAACAGACCTTACAGGCGGGAGCGTTTGCAGCAGTCGCTGTCGACCTTCTAGTATACCCTTTGGATACCCTCAAGACCCGATTCCAGAGTCCAGATTATAAAAAGATCTACTATGATGCATCCAAAAAGGCCATCAATCGTGGTGTGCTATTTCGAGGTCTATATCAAGGGGTTGGACCCGTGATTTTGGTGACAATACCATCATGTAGGAATCCCTCCTTCGGATCTAGCACAATATTAACATCCTGTAGCAGGAGCATTCTTCACCACATACGAAGGAATCAAATCCGTTCTTACCAAAGCAAATACAAGTCTTAGTGGGAACAAAACCCCACTGGTACCCCAACCTTTTGTCCATAGTGCAGCGTCGGCAGCAGCAGAACTTGTATCATGCTTTATTCTCACTCCTGCGGAGGTGTTGAAGCAGAATGCACAGATGATCCGTCGGCCAGCTCACTCCTCGGACTCTGGAGCTTCTGTCACTATGCAAGCTTTGAAGCAATTTAAAAAACCTTCACAATTGTTCACAGGATATACCGCGTTGGCTGCTCGAAACCTACCATTTACCGCAATGCAATTCCCTATGTTCGAACATATGAAAGAATCACTCAAGGCATACAGGAGGCAAAATGGGACTATGACTGGTTCAATGCTCGAAACAGCAACGATAACAGCTGTGAGTGCTGGAAGTGCTGGGTCTATTGCAGCCATCATCACAACTCCAGTCGATGTAGTGAAGACCCGGATTATGCTCGCAGCATCGGGAGAAAATTCCGAAAGCGAGGCAAAGAAGAAGATAGAGGAAGCCAAGAATAGCGGTCAAACCCTCGACAAGCTTGGAGGAAAAAAAAGGGGTAGCTTTACCATTGCCCGAGAAGTGATTGCGGAGGCTGGGGTGAAAGGCCTATTTAGAGGTGCTCTATTAAGAGCTGGCTGGACAGCATTGGGTAGCGGTCTTTATCTAGGGGTTTATGAAAGTGGAAAGGCCTGGCTAGGGGATCGACGCGAAGTTAAAAATGGAGCCGAATAATCCGGGGATAAGTGGTCCCATCGCATCTTCAATGCCACGAGAATTCCCAGTGGAGTCCTCCATGTATATATATGTACATTAGAGAATATAAGACGAAAAGCTTACCCCCAAGATTATCTTGTACTCAATTGGGCAATAGGTTTCTGCGGTCAATCCGCCTGCGTTTTTTTTATATATGCACTTTCAATGTCTTACTCATAATTATTCGATTTCGCAACTCTACGGATGTAGACTTTTGGGATATCACTCTGTCGCTCTTTAAACATTGAGAATCACATTTGACTCGTTCGAATATCCAAGCATTGATGAAGATACTGGTAGTCAATCCCGTGAGCGGTGTTGATCACATGTAGTAATAGTGAATGCTTGAAGGATGGGAAATTTAGACCAGAAACAGACATAAATTTCCGACCTTGATATTATTGGACGTAAGAGGAGATGTCTTTTGGATTGCTAACATAAGTATCGATCTGATGTATATAAAACTGTAGTTTTCGACCAAACGGATGAGCGTGGAAGAAGATGATAGAACGAGCGCAAGGCCATGCACAGTTTATTCTGGCCACACAGATATTTGAATCAGTCTTCTTCACCATATCACTTCTAAGAGGCCCAATGTTCTAAAATGATTGAAATCATCGTTAGTGATATGTGGATGGAGAGAAAACACTCTACCTATTTGGGTTCTTCAATCCTTTGTTGGTCTGCTCAACGTCTACATTTGAGTGATTTCTGGAGCTTCGAATCTCTTTAGATAGAGTTTCATGCAAGGTACCCGAGTCAGGATAGTCAAGAACGGTGAATGAGCACCGTTGGCTACACTGAAGTGCAGTTACATTTCACCGCCTCGGCGTCGTCTTTGCGTCAGACCGTTGATATTGATACAATATGTATGTATGAGGCTCCAAAAATAAAGTTCATATACAATGCCTTGAATTCTTTGATGCTTGAAAATAAACCTCAATCCATCTTTGTTCCGCGCAATGCAATTTTATTTTTGAAATGCGATTTTACAATCGTAACAAAGAAAGGCGTGATCATCTTCAACACCCGAGAATGGCGCAATAGGGACCAAATTTCGTACCATCCTGGGTCATTTAACGTCCACCCCCCCCGCAAAAATTATCAGACGTGAATTATCGTCAATTAATACCATGTCGTGGTATCTTTTTGGGCAATTGCGTCCTGGACGCTCCTTCCTGGATTCATCCTTTCCTTCAAATTCATATATTTTTGACTTTCCAGTGGGTTCGTTCCAGTTAGGTCTAGAAGACATCAAAATTGTTCCATTTCTTCAATCCTCAAAACATCTCTTCCAATCTCATTTCTTTCTCTTGTATAATTTCCTAATATCGATCAAACCTAAGATTTCGATACCTTCGTACACCATGGCTGTCGTTACATCTCCTACTCTACCACTCAACGCTCTGGCACGCCATGAAGTTTCCAATGCACTCGAATCTTCTGCCGGTTTGCAAATTCCATTTTTGAGCAGCAAAACTGATAGCTCGAGTGAGGACAGATACCTGGTGGTCAGTCCATATGATGAAAAGTCTCATCTCTTAGATCTCGAGACCTTAGATACACCAAACCAGTTGCTTGCTAGAGCTCTTGTTGGATTGAAATGCTTGAGAGAAGATTATGCAACTGCGCCATACATCGAGACTTTCAACGTATGTTATTCGATATTTCAACGAAATTTGGAAAGTGAAGTTCAATAACTGACTTCTTTTAGTGGCAAGAAATTATGGATTCTCTTCGAGAGCTGGGAAAAACTTTCAATCACACCTGGAAAGAGGAATCTTTCTATATTGTTGTCTTTAGATCTCAAGTCCCACCTGAAACTGTCGCCCATTACTCTGATCTTGGTGTTCTTGACAAAGCTGCTCATGCCGAGGCAACTGAAAGTGGAGGATTTCTCAAGTAAGTATAAAAGTCGATACACATAGCAAATAGCTGATAGTTTCTAGGTACTGGTTTGGAGTACCTGATAATACCGGAAGAAACCTCGCAACTTGTGTCTGGCGTAGTTCTCGAGATGCTAAACTTGGTAGCGTGGGCCCAAAACATCGTGTTGCGGCAAACGCTGCCAGACAGATGTATACGGAGTGGAGGAGTGAGCACATTTCTTGATATTCTTCTGGCTAATGCTAACTGAATGGTGTAGTCGAACGCTTAAGACTCCTTGTGAAGGACGACATCAAAGGATGGGAGATCGAAAAATGGGTCGACTAGAAGACATGTCCTTGAAGTTTTTCAGACCCTTTTCACTCAGGGCCCATCGAATTGATACCACCGTTATGGATTTACCGGCGTAGAAGGAGTTACCTATGATTTTTTAGACTTACTATAAGTTTCCTTGTTTAGAAGATACCACAATAGAATAGACAAAAGACAAGACAAATATCGCTCAAGATTATCTAAACTCCCATCTTTCCAGCAGTTATTAGTACTAGAAGTACAATCTGTATTGATCGTGAGAATTTGTACGCCCAAAAAATATATTGGCTAGATGGATTAGGAGGTTTGAAATCCTTTGATGATTTTATTGTATGTTACTTTGAAAAAAGAAGAGTTGCGCGGGGTTAAAGATTCCCGCCATCGGCGGCGCTAGTGTGAAAAAACGCCCAGACTTCGCACACAAACAATGTCATCTTCAAAAAAATAGCCCACCTTTTTGCGACAACGACTACTGGACGCGGAACCCTTCGACTTTGCGCCAGAACCTATTGAAACATTGGCAGTAGTTATTTGGAATCGATAGATCACGAATTTGAACCATATTTCATCATGGCAGATACTACCAGCAAAGAGGTGCCTTTGCACTCAGTACAAGTTGAGGCATTGGTATAAATTATCACAGGCAAGACATCGAAATTCTGGCTAATACGATATACAGGTCGTCATGAAGATTGTAAAGGCTTGCGCCGCAACCTACCCAACTACAGCTACTGGATCTATTGTCGGCATGGACTCAAATGGAACTCTTCAAGTCACAAACACCTTCCCATTCCCAATAGCAGACGTTGCAGCCTCGGATTCCCACCCAAATGACCACATGGCCGCCTCAAACATTGCTGCCGCAGCACCAAGATCAAAAGCCAATATTGTTTACCAAAGCGAGATGATCAAAATGTTGAAGGAAGTAAATGTTGATGCGAATAACGTTGGATGGTACACGAGTGCAAACATGGGGAACTTTATCAATCTCAGTTTGATCGAAAATCAATTTTTTTACCAAAAGGAGCCAAATGAGAGAACAGTTGCGCTTGTCCACGATGTCAGCAGAAGTTCCCAAGGTGCTTTGAGTCTACGTGCTTTCAGACTTTCTCCAAGCTTCATGACTGCTTACAAGGAGGGCAAATTTACCACTGAGAAGTATGTTCATACAATATGCCATTACAAGGCCCTTACTGACCAAATGACAGTATGCAAAAATCGAAGCTCACATACAAAGACATTCTGGTCGAATTACCCATCATCATCCACAACTCCCACCTTTTGACCTCATTCTTGCACCAAATGCCAGTCGAATTACCAAAGAAAGATCTCGAGTTTCCCGCAAGTCTCGCAGACCTCACCCGAAACACACCACCAGCTCCACTCTACCCTAACTTGGAATCCTTGGACTTATCCATTGACCCTTACTTAGAGAGAACTTGTGATATGCTTTTGGACAGCATCGAGACTCATTACACCGAACTTAACAACTTCCAATACTTCCAAAGACAATTGGCTCGTGAGCAAACCAAGGTTACAGCATGGAAGGCCAAGCGTACAGCGGAGAATGCTACCAGGGCTACACAGAAACTTGCACCACTACCCGAGGATGAGTGGGAGAGACTCTTCAAGCTTCCTATTGAACCAAGCAGATTGGAGGGTATGTTGAATGCGCGACAAGTTGAGCAGTATTCCAGACAGGTGGATGGTTTCACTGCTAGCATCACCGGAAAGATGTTTGCAGTAAAGAGCAACCTCTTACCAGATCAATCTTAAAAGAAACATATGTAATGCAACTGGTAGTAGGGCAATATGGTTGCTAGTCTAACTAGGGCACTTATGAGGAATCATTTGCATGGGCATGGCGTTCAGAGGGATATGTTAATAGGCGGGATCATATTCATGATCCATGATCCAAAAAAGGAACGATAGAAAGCATCTTGAGAGAACTTTTCTACTAGATGTATAGATATTCGTTTCGTATATTCATTCCTCCAAAAATGCACGGACTTTTGATATACTTTTGATACTTCGACTTCTACCAACTGCAACCCCACTTACAAAGCTTTTATATTGCTATGTGGTGATAAAATGACCCTTTGAATGTTCAAAACTTCATCTAATAACAACAACTCATTAATAGAAGTAATACACACATATATACAAACATATATACACACATATATACAAACAATGTAAGTCTTACAATAACAATAAATAATAACAATAATAATAATAAATAATATGATAAATTTATCGCTTTGTTTAAGGATTCCATATCTAACCTTATTTGGCTTAGTGATGAATTTTCCTCTTTCTCACCCCCCTCCATTTCTAGTTTAGTTGTTAGCGTCTGTTTGTCCTCCATTATTTTCATCTCTCTTTTCTAAAACACATCCAGATCTTCATTCTCTTCTATCTTCTCTCTTCTCTTCTCTTTTCTCTTCACCCCTTAAATAAATGTAAGTATAAAACCTCATTTATTCCAATAACTACCCAATCACAGTTAATCAACTACACTTTTGGAACTTTGAATTGACTCTCATCTCTCAGTATCTACCATCTACCTCTCTCAATATCTTCTTCCCCTCACCGATAATGTCTGCCCCAGCATCCAAGTTCAAGGTAAACAAATGTCCCTTCCAGAATTCTCGATTCCCATATACTAATTTAAATCATTATAGGTCGCTGACCTCAGTCTTGCTGCCTTTGGTCGCAAGGAAATCGAGCTCGCTGAGAATGAGATGCCAGGTTTGATGGCTACTCGTGAGAAGTATGCTGCCGATCAACCTTTGAAGGGTGCCCGTATTGCTGGATGTGTACGTATTACCCTATATGATTTATTGATCAGAGTGAAGGCTAATGATCATCTAGTTACATATGACCATTCAAACCGCCGTCTTGATCGAGACCCTCACATTCCTCGGAGCCGAGGTTACCTGGTCATCTTGCAACATTTTCTCTACCCAAGACCACGCCGCTGCTGCCATTGCTGCTGCCGGTGTCCCAGTTTTCGCCTGGAAGGGTGAGACCGAGGAGGAATACAACTGGTGTTTGGAGCAACAACTCGTTTCCTTCAAGGATGGCAAGAGCTTGAACTTGATCCTCGACGATGGTGGAGATCTTACTCAACTCGTACACAACAAATACCCAGAGATGTTGAAGGACTGCTACGGTGTTTCTGAGGAGACCACCACAGGTGTTCACCACTTGTACAAGATGTTGAAGAACAAGGGTCTTCTTGTCCCAGCTATCAACGTCAACGACTCCGTCACCAAGTCAAAGTTCGACAACTTGTACGGTTGCCGTGAATCCTTGGTTGATGGTATCAAGCGTGCCACCGATGTCATGATTGCTGGTAAGGTTGCAGTCGTTGCTGGTTTTGGTGATGTCGGAAAGGGTTGTGCTATGGCTCTTCACGGAATGGGTGCTCGTGTCATTGTTACCGAGATTGATCCTATCAACGCTCTCCAAGCTGCTGTCTCCGGATACCAAGTTATGCCAATGGAGAAGGCCGCCTCTGTCGGTCAAATCTTTGTTACCACCACTGGATGCAGAGACATCTTGGTTGGCGAGCACTTTGAGGCCATGCCAAATGACGCTATTGTCTGCAGTAAGTATATCATTATCCATTTAACATCATCCAAACACTAACCCTGAAATAGACATTGGTCACTTCGATATCGAAATTGACGTTGCCTGGTTGAAGGCAAACGCCGCCAGCGTTCAAAACATCAAGCCCCAAGTTGACCGTTACCTCATGAAGAACGGCCGTCACATCATTCTCCTTGCCGAGGGTCGTCTCGTTAACTTGGGATGTGCCACCGGTCACTCTTCCTTCGTCATGTCCTGCTCATTCACCAACCAAGTTCTTGCTCAAATCTTGTTGTTCAAGTCCGAGGATGCTGCATTCGGCCAAAAGTACGTTGAATTCGGCAAGACCCAAAAGCTCGAGGTTGGTGTCTACGTTCTCCCAAAGATCTTGGATGAGACCGTTGCCAAGCTTCATTTGGCACACGTCAACGCCGAGTTGTCCAAATTGACCCCAGTTCAAGCTGAGTACCTTGGTCTTGAGGTTGAGGGACCATTCAAGTCTGAGATCTACCGTTACTAGATTCTGTTTATATTGGGTTTCATTTTTTTAAGGCGAGCTGTGGATAATCTTTCAACATGAGTTAATGATTGCAATGATACCGGGGTAAAGCATTTTGACCTTCAACGGCATATACAGGGGATTTACAAGGGAAAAGTTTCAACATAAAGGGTTTATGAATGAATTTTACAAAGCGGGCGTTACTTGGCTCTTCAACCATGGTCAAGTAGTACAGGTCGGCCTTTTGCCTTGACATTAAAGCATATAAATTTGTGCTTAAGTAGAATATGCATTGCATGTTCATTATGTTTGTTCCTGTTCAATGTTTCTGATGTTATAAGTGATTGTGATTATAATATACTACTGAATCAAAAAGTACCTAGTGATAGAATTATCTAACCAAATCCAAACCACTTGTACCAAGGTAAACCCCTCGTCCTGTACTGTTGAACTATAGCCACAAGACTAGATCCACAATCTATCTCATCTCATCTCACCTCATCTCATGCCATCTCATCTCAGCCTCTTGCCACAACGGGGATAGGGATAGGGATGGGGATAGGGATATGATGAGAAAGCACAATTACATAGACGACAATATCCAGCAGTACTTTGGATTTAAAAGCGAGAAAATTAAGGAGGTGCCAAGTATATTGTCGTTTCAATGGTATTTATAATGAATGGCATGTTCAAACATATCGGTACGTGTAATGTACTCGAGACTCGAGTAATATAATTTGATTCAATTTAGTATGTATGTTATGCTATGCTATGATACACTCCTTTTCCCTATAATATACATACGGGCGGTCTATTTATTTATCCATCCATCCATCCTTTCATCCATCCAAATCTTCCATTAGAAACCCATGCCAAAATCTAGCCATTCCAAACCCCAAATCCCAAATCCCAAACCCCAAACCCCAAACCCCAATACGCTATGTGAAAAGAATCCTCAACCGCTTAACACCGCCATGCTATGCATATGTAATCTGGCAAATTTGAAATATACCATGCAAGAAAGGCATCAACAAACATGTCCAGACGGGAGCCAAAAATAAAATAAATGCAAGTGCTATCCCGTTCTTAGCTCAAGCTTAAAGCCAAACTTATTGCATGTATGTATCCGTATTCCCATGCTGCTCATTTTTCCTGATTGCGCCGTAGCTTGCTCATCCATCCATCCATCCATCATACCTATCATAGCTATCATACAATCTCCCCTTCACATCGCAACGTATCCTTAAACTCTAAAGTCCCCTCGTCTTACTCCCTTTTCCGCTTTCTAAACTAAGATCAATTGACCATAAGGAATCCCAAATCATTGATCTCTTACTTGGTGATGTGCCAGTACTGTCTAACGAATTCTCTCTTGTAAGATTATTGCCAGCTCCGGTTCCAAAGCCAGTTCCCATAGCAGTGGGTAATCCATGAACATGATGAAAATTCTAAGAACACAATCGCACTATCAGCGGATGTTTTTCTTTTGTTGGAAAACATGACATAAAATGGTATGATAATACCACGAATGAATGAACGAGTGGATGAATATCCACATCAAGGCAAGGAACTCGACTCGGAAAGTAACATAAACACGAGTCAAGTCAAGATATAATCAAGGACCCAAGAGATTATCCAAAGGATTTCGAACCTCAGTATTTGCCGCACCAAGAGCAGAAGCCCCATCACCATTCCTCACAGCCTGGGAATCCGCAACCGTGACCGTCACATCATCATTAATCGAAGTTCTCAGCCCACTAACCGAAGCCGTGGAGTCCGTTTTTCGAAGAGGTGATGCAGAAGCCGGAATAGCTTTCTTAGAATTACTACTACTACGACGACTATCAAGACTTTTTGCCAGAGTTTTGTTGAGACCTTCAGCGCCGCTACTAGAAGATTTCTTGGAGCGACGAATTGTTGCTGTAGCGTCGATATTTGCACTGGCGACTGTACTTTTAGCGAGACCGGGAGTGGATGGTGCGCCGGGTTTTTCTTCTGCGGCGTCGATGAGGTACCAACGGAGGCCGTCTGAAAGGTCGAAGGGGTTATCGTCTTCAAACGAGTCGCACCCGGTACTTGCGCAGGAGCGACCGTCAGCCATGGATTTGGAGAGGTCGACGACTCTATTCTCAATTTTGTGGATTCGAGCTAATAGCCAGTCTCGGGAGCGCAACTTGTGGGAGTCTTGTTCTCGGAGGAAGTAATGAGGAGCGCCAACATTGAATGCTGCCCATGCTCCGGTAGATTGATTCCGTGTTGGTAAGAAAAGAGCTAGATCGCCTTCTTTGAAATTCTTGAAAGCGATCTTCTCATGGGCTTCTTTTTGAGCTCTATGAGACTTCTCCCGATAAGAACGAGCATCTTTAGAATATTTCTTCGCTGTATATTCCATATCCCTAACTCGTTTCGCGATGACCTCACAAAAGTTATCGATGTCGAAGCTACCAATAGAATTGATATAGGCGTCATACTTTTCGGCTTCCGCTTCGGGGTCATCATTGTGCATCCAATATAACAAATCAAGATCTCCACTATCAACCATGGCTTTCATTGTTGTAGAGGCCGTGATGCTTCGTCTGAGTTTGTTGCCAGGGTCTGAGGAATCGTTTCCATTAATGATGCTCCGATCAGGTTTGGGCAACTTCTGAATGATCATGGAGCCGTTCTCCTTGGTGACTGAGTAGCTCAATCGCTCAAGTAGTCGAACAAGTTTATCATTTTGCGAGTAGAGTCGTTGTGTGAGGTCCTTTGCACGTGAAGTACGTGAATCAAATCGATTATTAAACCTTTCGAATCTTTCTTGTGCAAACTGGTGCTTCTCTTGATGCGATCTCATTTCTTCCTCGAGACTTCCAATTCGAGAAATCTTTCCAGCCAGATCTTCTGATAGAGATGTGACTTTTTGCTCCTCTTCTTCTAAACGACTGCGTAGAGCTTCGGAGCCCGTTTCGCCATCTGCCATCTTCGTTCTTAGGGAGCTCAACTGAAGACGCTCATCAACGAGTTCGGCTTCGAGGGCTGAAAATCTAGCTTTTTCGGAAGCCAACCTCTCACGGAGGGTCTGAGACTCCTTTTCTTCGGCAGCAAACTTTTCTTTGTATCCCCCAAGCTCGCTTCTGAGTTCCGCGATTGTCGTCTCTGCGTCATCTCGTTGTGACTTTGCAAGGTTGTAATCCCTCTTTGTATTTTCAAGCTCAGATACTAAGCTCAGTGACTTGTTGGTCAATGACCCTGACAGTGCTGTGAATTCTTGTGGCATCCTCAACTTAGGCGACATGTGCAAATGGATATCTCGCAGAGTCTTCAGTTGATCCTCAGCTACTGATTCTGCCTGAATAGTCCGGGTCATCAATTCCTTCTTTTCTTCTCTGAGACTCTGCATTTGTCTTTCCAAAGTCTCGTTAGTCTCCCTCTGTAACTTTGCATCATTTCTCAAGAAGTCAACCTGGCCTTGAGCCTTCTGGGCTTCCGCGGCAGCATCTTTCCGTAGCTTGTCCAATTCTTCTTGTAAGATACGAACACGATCATCGACATCAGACTTCTCATTCTCTCTTGAACCAAGATATCTATCTATTTCATCCTCCAGTTCTTCCAATCTTGCTTTGAGGCGCTTGATTTCATCCTCTAAAGATTTGCGCTCTTCAATGAAGTCGCGTTGCTGCGCCTTGAAGTTTTCCGACAGATCCTGCTTCATGGAATTCACTTCTTCAAGTTGGGATTTCAAGTCACTAGTCGTGCCACTCTTTGCAGCAACCTCTTTCTCCAGACCTGAAGCACGTTCGCGTTCGGCGATCAATTCAGCCTCCAAGGAAAGCAATTTCTGCTGGAACGCCTTTTCCTCTTCTCCTCGATTTGCAGAAAACCGTCGAGATGAGATTGAAGATCGACGGGAATCGCCATTCAAACGTGGTGATGCCAAGGGGTTTGCTAAATTTTGAACCTCCGGGCTTGGATTATTGGGGATTGGAAAAACATTCCCGTTTGAAGTCCTACTAACCTGAGTTTGCCGGTGCAACAGATCTTCTAGTCTTCGAACTCGACTCTCGGCAGTTTTCAGCTTATTCTCGAGTTTCGATTTATCTTCTTGCATGTTCTTTAGCAGGTCATCATCTCCACGCATAAGAAGAGCGCTTTTGCCAAGAGCAGCTTCATGAATACTTCCTGCTTTGAAGGCTTTTGCTCTCCTGCTCTGCTGCCTCGTTGGATTGTCAAGATCTGAGATGATCTTTGAGATCTCGCTCACAATCAGAGATTGAGGACCATCAGCTCGAAGTATTTCGAGTAGCTCTTCTAAATCCCGTCGAGATGCTTGAGGCCAGCCACCTTCCTCCCCCTGCAAATTAACTTCTAAAGCCATGACTTGCCTTTCGGACTTTTCTCCCCACAGAGTAGCCCCGATGTTTTTCTGCCACTTTCGCCGTCGCCTAGTCTCTTCCTCTTGGAAACTTACCATTTCATTAGCCAAAGTCGAGGAATCTGACCGGACTTTTTCGTCCCAATCACTTCGCCTGACCGCCTCAGCTAAGAATGAGGCGTACGTGACTGGCAACGTGTCCAGCATGGAAATCAATCCCAAGGCATCGATTCCATCGCCATCTAATTTCAAAGCGGCAAATTGACTGTTCACCTCGGCAAGCATTTTCGTCAGGCTGGCAATGTCGTACATGAACTCTAAGGAAGATATAGCAGTAGAATTTCGCAATTTCGTAATGGTCTGCATGATCTCCTCCATTTCGAGGGCTCTTTTAGAAATAGTTGGTAGAAATTTCTCAGTGTGAAGAAGGGCTGATTTTGAAGCTTGTGAGATATTCTTCGACGTGTTGGTGAATTCTAAAATGGTTTCACAGTCCGTATTAATTTTTCTAGAGATAGCTTCAATATCTTCCATCAGTGATATGGGCTCCTGAGCATGCGGGATGGCCGCTCGTGCAGGACTCTTCTCGACCTTCTCAATCAGATTATCAATCCTTCGCATGACCTCGTCCACTGCTTGCCCGGCCTCGACACTCTTCCCTCCAAGATTCTTCGATATATCCCGCAGTAGATTTCCAGACCTCTTGACCTCTTCTACGTCGACCAGATCCTCCAAGGTGGTCCGGCGCTGCGTCCTCGGCAAATCGCGACCTGTTATAAACTTTATCACATCTGCGGTCGCAGGTAGTGACTTTAATCGAGATATTGCCGCTTCCCAGTCTGCACCGGTAGTACTAAGCTTCTGCATTTCCTCGACGTAGTTTTGAACCTCGGCATTCTTTTGGTCCAGCGCCTTGACATGCTTCTCCAGATTCAAAACGGCGGTGTCCACACACCGAATGATGACCTCTGTTTCGATGTACCTTTGCTGCGCCTGATCTGACATGGCAGCACAGTCGTCCACTACCTCCATAGCCCATGTTCGTCTTTCGGTGAATAAGCCCTTCCATGCTTGTAGGTTCTTCTCGTCTGTGATTGAATCTGGGGGTTGAGTGACGGTGTACTTGCGCGGTGGAGAGATCTCGGAGATCAAAGATTTCGCAGATGCAATAGAAGACTGCTGGATGATACGTCGATCGTATACGAATATCTCTTTCTAAATCAAATTAGCAAATGCGGCGTTTAGTAATAACGACATTAATACCTCTGAGGATAATGCTTGAAATCGCACCGCTTTAGCTGCTGCGGTAAGAGATATGTGATCACTGGCAGCAATAGGCGTATTCTTTCCTACCCATGTCTTGAAATCGTCCAAACTTGAAGGCTTATTAGCATCTATCATCGAGGTAGTCATGGTATACCAGACTTACGAGGTAAAGGATCCAGGGTCTACCTGAAGATGTTGGCCCGTATGGGCAATGTATACGTGAAGTTCCATATCCATTTATGCATTTCACAGTTTCGGCGACTTGCCAAATTATTCTTCCTTTTGAAAAAAGTAATAGATATCTTGCCGCATGACGATTGAATTATTATAAGATCACAAGGTTAGTTCGAGACCGTAGCTTGAGCTTCCAAGTTACTATGTCGGCCGCCTCGTCTCGGCAAGCCACACTAAATGTGGCTGATGAACTAATCTCTTTCTGGATCCACGTGTTTCCTTCAAGTCCTCAACTTATTAAGTCGCGTTTAGTGCAAACAACTGATGGTATATGCTAGATATCCCCTATCTGATTGACTGAGAGGCAGGCTTACAGGTCAAGATGTCGCGTCAAGAAAACGTTGAAATTATGGAAGGGGTTGAAATGACTGGACCAGTCAACGATACACCTCCTTTGAGCGAGCAAGAGAAACGCATTTTAGAAGTGTATGATAGATTGGAAGAACTCCAGGTTGAAATCGCTTTATTGAAAGCTCAAGGTGTTATTTCTTCAGGAGGTATTTTTCTATATACATAATTTCAACAGCACGTGTTCTGACTATGCTTAGAGCAACCAGAAGAGGTCACTGATGAAGATATCCGAAAGGCAGAGAAGGAACTTCTTGAGTCAAAGGCCAATTACTCCTTACGGTCGAAGATAATTGAGAATGTGGTCATCGCCAATCCTATATTAAAAGCGGTTCATGCGGGCAATAATGCCTCGATCATAGAGCAGTAAGTTGCAGCCTTCCAAAACAGTTTTTCCTGCATTATTGACAAAACCATAGGGACCTCTTACCACTTATTGAGAAACGCGATGCTGTATCTGAAACTTTGGCTCAAATATCCAACAAGCTCCAATCATCAAGAGTAGAGTTGATGAAAGAGTCTAGTGAGAACATTGTTACAGGGAGGAAGAACATTGAGCTAGCTGCAGAAATGCTGGCTCTGGCAGAAGAGACGAATAGTCAGGGGAAAGAGAACATTCAAGACCCTGAAGTTCGCGCAAAGTTGGACGAATTGGAGGAGGAGATGAAGGACAGTAGACAGAGATGGAGGATCATGAAGAATACTGCTAGTGCTGTGATAGTAGGCAGTGGTATTGATTGGGCGAGGGATCCTAAGTTATTGGAAATCGTACTTGACGATGATGAGGATCGATGATGAAGCAGAAATTCAAGAGCAACCACCTAATATGAACCAAAAATCGTAACTTCATGGGTAACATGTTCTCATTCACGTAGGTTTCATTTTCGTCCCAGCTACCCATCGCAAGGATTTCCAGTGTCATTGGCTTCCACGTGCGTTCTAGAAAATAATCTATCATCTAAACTTCTGAAGTTTTAGAAATATTAATCTATGGTTTTACGATAAGTGAATTCCATCTATTCATATAATCGCGTAGCACGAAAAAGAAGAGACTCCACCCGTTTTGGAGCAAGCATTCACTAATAAGGATACCTCCCTAGTGAAGGCAGTTGGTTGAAAGGGCTTTCGTATTTTCTCCCCCTTAGCTGAACTGTTTGACCGTTACTCGTTGCACCTAAAATATGTAGATGTCAGTGTGACGTGTAGTAAAAGCATCAGTGACAGCATTTTCCACGTGCTATAATTCGGAAGTATTTGTGTTAGCATTCTTGTTGATTTGATCTGAATCTGAGATATCGAAAGAGGCTTCTAGGCCTTTTAGGGAAAAATGCAATAGGTAATAATGGCCAAAATACCTTCCACTCTAGTACTACTACTACTACTATCATATCCCCCTTAGAGAACGAACGAACGCATGGAAGTTCTCATGCAGAAGACCACCACCCCTTTTTGAATATAGCGACTATGAGATTTACCATCCGAAATATCTACCCATCTCTAAGGTCCTGGAACCTCTCGATTTCTAACTGACTAATCGACTAATTAACAGTATGATATAATTTAATAAAGTGTTAAGTGAAGACGATAATAATAAAGTGTAATAATAAATTTTAATATATATAATAATAATAATAATATATATATATATATATATATATCTCCTCTTTTCCCCCTTGATGATTAACAAGTAGTTTTCCTTTTGAGGTAAGCTCTGATCCGAGTAACCAATAGGATAACAGTTACTACGATGCGAGAAAAGTTAAGTTACCTACTTCGTACATGTTACAGAAAGCCAAAGCCCAAAGCCCAAAGCCCAAAGCCAAGTTGGACTTCATCCCTTTAATTCAACCAGGGGACTCAGGGAGGAAGCAAGCAAGCAAGCAAGCAAGCAAGCAAAGACTGGGAATTCCCCTTTATAAAATCTGGATTTGGAAGATCTTATTTATAGGTATTTATATTTGTTGAACACACACACACCACTTTAAAGTCTTTTTACTTCAATTTTTTTTTGGAGAACCTATGAACAGGATATATTATTTTGCTTTCATCTGTTGTTCATATCAAAAAGAATAAAAAAGAATATTATTATTATTATTAAGAGAGGGGAAAAAGCGCAAAAAGTGAATCTATCAACGAAACAGAACAACACACAAGCCGCGGCACGGAACTTCTTCAACACAGCTAGCAAACGCGCTTTCCTTACATCTTCTTGCTCTCTCTAGGATCAAGATTATACACCATCCTACTCCATTTCATCAAACTCTCAGTCTTCTAGACCAAACATCCATACAATTAAGATGGATCCTAACAGCAGTAATGCTGGTAACAATAACGCCAATGGTAATCCGATGAACAACCGCTTACACTTGAACTTCGGAAACGAGCGATTCGCCCCAAACGATCGTACATACCCAACAACCCCATCAACTTTCCCAAATCCAATATTTCCAGGTGGAGGTCAAGGTCAAGGTCAACAACCACAGCAACAGCAACAGCAACAGCAACAGCAACAGCAGGCTCAACAAGGCTCTCAGCAACCATACAACCAAGGATTCGCACCACCCGCAGGATACTTCATGAATAATCCATACCCCCCTTCAGGCTACCCTCAGCAACAGGTTCCTGCTGGATACCAACAACAGCAGCAACCCTACCAACCGAGATCTGTTAATTTACAAAATGACTCCACGAATGGTTTGGCTCATCAATTCTCACACCAGAACCTAGGTGGAGGCAGAGGTTCACCTTATGGTAATAGACAAGGAGCATCTCCAGCTCAAAGACCAAGAACAGCTGGAGCACCAACTCAGCAGCAAGGTTACTCTAGCTACTTGAATCCTACGCAGACTCAAGCTTCACAGCAAAATCGACCAGAGTTTCAGGCGGCTCCAGAGCGAAACCCAGATCGATATGGTAACTTGACACAAAATAATCAAAAGAAGTGTTCCCAATTGGCTGCAGACTTCTTCAAAGACAGTGTTAAGAGGGCCAGAGATAGAAATGTCAGGTGAGAAATTTTGAAAGGGTTGGTGTTGATATTTGTACTAAGTAATTTCTCCAACAGACAAAGCGAGATGGAGCAGAGACTGGCCGACCCCAACCAATCCCAATCACGCCGAGAACAAACTTGGTCAAATGCAGGAAAGCAAGAGGGCAAGTATCTACGATTTTTGCGAACCAGAGACAGACCAGACAACTACAACACCTTGAAGATCATTGGAAAGGGAGCCTTCGGAGAAGTCAAGCTAGTACAAAAGAAACAAGATGGCAAAGTGTATGCTATGAAGTCTTTAATCAAGACTGAAATGTTCAAGAAGGATCAACTAGCACATGTTCGTGCCGAGAGAGATATCTTGGCTGAGTCTGACAGTCCCTGGGTTGTTAAGCTTTTCACAACCTTTCAAGATCATGACTTCCTTTACATGTTGATGGAATTCTTGCCAGGAGGAGATTTGATGACCATGCTTATCAAATATGAGATCTTCTCGGAAGATATTACAAGATTTTATATTGCGGAAATTGTGTTGGCTATTGAAGCTGTGCATAAGCTTGGTTTCATTCATCGGTAAGTTGACTGAAGACAGGAGGGAAGCCCCTCCGCCTTCTCACCCCCTTCTCAAAATGTGGTTTAGATGCTAATTGAGATAGTGATATCAAACCTGACAATATCTTGCTCGACCGAGGTGGGCATGTTAAATTAACTGATTTTGGTCTCTCCACTGGTTTCCATAAGCTACACGACAACTCATACTATCAGCAGTTGTTGAATGGAAAGTCTAATAAGCCGAAAAACAACAGACAATCGGTCAGTCTGGATGAGATCAATCTCACAGTTAGTAATCGAAGTGTCATCAATGACTGGCGAAAGTCTCGAAGAGTCATGGCTTACTCAACTGTTGGTACGCCTGATTATATCGCTCCGGAAATCTTCAGTGGCCATGGCTATTCTTACGATTGTGATTGGTGGAGTCTTGGTACGATTATGTTCGAATGCCAAGTCGGATGGCCTCCTTTCTGTGCTGAAGATGCCCATGATACATATCGAAAGATCGTCGACTGGCGCAAATATCTCTACTTTCCTGAGGATGTTCAACTTGGACCTGAAGCCGAGAACCTCATCCGAAGGTATGAATCCTATCAGCTAAACTTCTTCTTTCTACTCAATCATCTAACTTTTGTGCCCTAGTCTTGTCTGTAATTCAGAGAATCGACTTGGACGAGTATCAGCAGATGAAATCAAGAATCACAAATTCTTCCGTGGTGTCGAGTTTGACACTCTACGTCGTATCCGTGCTCCATTTGAGCCCAAGTTGGCCTCCAATGTTGATACCACATACTTTCCAACTGACGAGATTGACCAAACTGACAATGCAACTCATCTTAAACAAGCCCAAGCGGCTGCTGCCCATAGTGGCGTCCCTCGAGAGGAAGTACCAGAAATGAGTTTGCCATTCATTGGTTACACATTCAAGAGATTTGAGTCCAACTACAGATAATTGTCCTGCGCCTCTCGACTACTTGATTGAATCAATCAGTCCTCAACCTTTACAGCTACCATACGGGTCGATTTTATGGATACACGATAGTCCGCCCAAATTTCACCTGGAGTGGAGTTTTCCAATTGCCCAGTTGTTTACATGACCCCTTTTAAAATCAATCTAGCCAGATACCACTGATTGCATGTTCTGCAAGATTACAAAATTAGACATCTTACATCTAGCGGTCTGTTCTTTTTTTGATTTTTTTTGACTGGATGCACACATGAGCGAATGAGCCTAGTTCTAGACTTCTGGCATAGGGGTGGGTTTTAAGGATGGGAAGAACTTTCTAAATGTGATTACGGTGGGAAACATTAGGTAGAAAATGATGTACCTAGGTAGACCTTGGGTAACATCTACATTTTCAATCAAAAAACGATATCAAATGCTCGATTGTATTGCGCTTGGTGATCTTTCCGTGATTTCATGTTATAGTACAAACTAGTCATTACATACTCCTACGAACTCAGTCCATTAATGCCCTCTAATTTCATCTGACTGGAGCTAAACCTGGCACACCACTATATCTCTCCTCTCTTTCCGTCTTGAACATAATCTGCACCCAGAACTCCTTCAAATCCGAATCCCACCAAGTCCAATACCGATCATTCGAGCGATCGATTTCCCTAGCCTGCAATTTAAACCCACACGTCTCATACGGCTCCGCCGCCACCAACATATACTGAAAGTCCTTATCCGGATCCTCCACCTTCTGCTCATACGCACTCATGAATCGAATCCGCGGCTGCACATCCGATACTATCTCCGGATACTGCAACTGAAATAACAACCCCTGCTGCCTCGTAACCGGATCACGCGTCTTGGTGATCTTATACCCAGGCCGTCCAATCTTCACCATGTTCTTGCGCACACTCACTTGGGCCCCGATCATTCCGACCGGTAACCCAGTAATGGGATCGGTGCCCGCCTTTCCTTCTTTTTGCTCTCGTGCCGCGCGCCGCGCGAGATTGGTTTGGTGCTTGCGACCCTGCGTGTGCGCGAGGTATGAACCATCGTTTTGATGCACGGTGAGACAGAGACGACATTCGAAGGATCCAACGTGGTTCTTGAAGAAGTAGGGGTCTTTGTCCAGGTCGATGGTTTCGAGGGCGAGCTTGCGGAGACGCTCGCGGCGATCGGCGTTGGTTGCGGAGGTGGAGGCGACGCCACCGCCGCCGAATTTGCTGCCGGCGCGGTTTTGGTAGTCCATTCTGGAGAAGTGTTGAGGAGAGTGGTGAGGTAGATTGATGGGTCGATTGACCTGAAGCTTGAATGGTTCTATTAGCTATATCGAGATGCTGGTATGTATTGATGTCAAGGACCAGGTTTAGGAATTGCGATTTCGAGACTAGTTTGAATCGGGATTATTGAGATGTGATGTGACAATGGGGAGGTACGGTGTTGTGATGGGAAAGTTGATGTTGATGTCACGAAAAAAAGTTCGGCTGTTCTTCAGCCTCTTTTTGCAAGGCTGCAACTTATTTCCTGACGAGCACGATCGGCATCAACCTCTTTTAAAATGACACAAAATCACAACTATGTTGTAGGTCAACGAGTATCGTTTCAGGGGCAATTATGTACAATTCGATATATTGGAGAGGTAAAGGATACAGAGAAGGAATGGCTTGGGGTTGAATGGGACGACCCTTCGCGGGGTAAGAACGATGGGAAAGGGTACTTTGAATGTAAGTTTGTTGGTATGAGAGATATTTTCGAGAGCGCCTTCTGATATCTATAGGTTTGAGCAAGGCACCACATCCTGCAAGCTTCATACGTCCTACCAGAAACCCAGATCCCGAGCAGAGCTTTGTCGAAGCGGTATTCCGTAAATATGCCTCTGGAGATGCCATAAATCCGGACAAGCAAATCGTGATATCTGGAAAGGTTGCGGAGGAGATTGGGTTCGATAAAATTGCAAAGCAACAGGCTCGGGTGCATGAACTGAAGATTGTTCTAGTGGATGGACAACGCATTAATAGGGCTCATACTAAACTTCACGTAATGGGGGACTTCGATACACCAGCGGTGGATCTCACTGTTGCAGAAGCATGTCCAAGTATCGTTGAGGTGGACTTGAGTAGGAATCTGTTTGATGCTTTGTATGAGGTAGAAAAGATATGTGGGCAGTTGAAGAACTTGAAAACCTTAAGACTAAAGTAAGAACTTTCAAAACTTGGCAAGGCTTGACTAATATGATTATTGTAGTGGAAATCGATTTAAGCTTGACAGCAACGATCTTCTGAATGCTGTTGAAGAAGTCTTCGATTCGGTGAAGAATCTAGAACTGGATAATACGCTCATTAATTGGGATAATCTTTGCGTACTTATGCAAAGGTTCATATCTGTAACATCATTGACAGCATCGTCCAATGGTTTCAGAAAATTGACTACACCTTTCACGAATTGTTCTCTCACTTCTTTAACACTTGAGAATAATGAATTCACATCATTGACGGATCTAGAGGTATTGACTCAACTCACATCCCTCGGAACCTTACTTCTCAAAGGCAACAATATATACACAACAGGAACGATGACGGGGCTAGGCGCCGTCAAGACGTTCAATCCACTGGTCTTTCATAAAAACTTGTCTTACATTGACCTATCTTACAACCAAATCGATAATTGGGATTTTGTAGATGAACTCGTCCACATCTTTCCTGGCATGACATCTTTACGATTAGCCAAAAATCCACTTTTACCAGAAACAAGCAGCGATACTACAATGGGTAGTCTTGACGAGGGATTTATGTTAACATTAGCACGTCTCGGAAATCTTCGGACGTTGAACTTCAGTAGCATTACCCCTCAAGATCGAAACAACGCAGAATTATTCTACCTCTCCGCAATCGGCAAGGAACTTGGAGCTGTGGAATCAAACGAAGAATCTACAGTACTGTCCAAGCACAAACGATATAAGGAGCTGTGTGACCTTCATGGTCCTCCGGTAGTGGCTAGGAAAGGAAAGGCAGAGATCAACCCTGCTTTCTTGGAAGCACGTTTGATTAAATTCACGTTCTATGTTCCCGCAAAACCGGAGATTGGTCAAGAGGAAATTACACTATTCAAAGAGATTCCTAAGACGTTTAATATCTATCGGGTGAAGGGGATTGTGGGGAGATCCCTTGGACGTAGCCCAATGAGTTTGAAACTTGTTTGGGAAACGGGGATATGGGACCCAGTAGCGGGATATGAGGATGTTGATGAGTATAGTAGTGATGAAGAAATGAGCTTGGGCGAAGTGGGAGAAGCTTTGGCTCGTGTTAATTTTCCTTTGGACAATGATTCCGGTATTGAGACTGACAAACTAAATGCACGAACTCCCGAACAGCTGGGAAGATTTATGAAGAGAGAGGTAGAGTTAGAAGATACTACGAGAGATATTAGTCTGTTGGTGGATGGGATGACAGCTAGTGTTAGAGTGGAATTCAAAGATTGAGGGTATCATGGAAGGGAGTAAAACTGAATTTTGAGTATATCTGCGCATACATTTGATACCCGGCGGCATAGAGCAAAACAGAACAGAGAAGAGTAAAGTGGAGCAAACTTACCAAGTTTGAGTAGAATTAACATTAATTTGTACAATGTTATCCGTCCCTTGTATACAAATTTTGTTTGCAGATTCCCATTGCATCCTTCCGAGTTTTTGTTTGTACATAAGTATGTATACAAGCTAAGTTTGAGTGTTGTTATCGGACAAAGTTTGTTTGAATAACGCAGGAGAATAGCTAATCCCGTGTTTTGATAATCGATTGCTAATTACAATACAGGACGAGGCAAACGAGAGCAATTGCTTATGCATTACCAGGGGCAAATTGGCGATCGCCTAATTCGGGCGGTTTTATGCTACTATATATCCACTTCTCACACCCCTTCAACCTTTCTTCTCCGTGCTACTTACCACACATCATACATGTTACATTAAAGATACGAACATTCTTCACATAGAAGCCCACAGCAGTTTGACTGATATGTCTACCAAACCCAACAAGAGAGATGCGCCAGCTCGAGATGCTACGACCCGAAATCATTCGGTGTCGGCTCGAGGCTTGCCAACTCAGGGTCCCCGACCAGGATATTTCATCGTCCGTAAGTCCGGGGAAGTGGTCCCGCTGGTGGCGGTTGATGAGTTGCCATTAGGGGTGGATTTGGTGGGGGTCCCGAGATGTTTGGATTTGGTGGAGACGGGGGGGATGTTAAATTTGGGGTTGCAGGGGGGCGATGGAGGGTTCTATGGATTGGTTGGGTTGGAAGAGGGGGGCGGAGAGGGTGAGGGTGATGATCGTGGACATGGAGTCTCTGAGAGTGGGTATGTATTCTGTGTGGAGGTGGAAACGAAGGTGATGATGTCTGCTAATCAGAGCGTGAATCCAGGTCCGACACAGCAGTCTCCTCGCCTCTTATTCTACCCAGCCGATCCTCAACCACAGCCATACCCACAGGCACACACATCAGAACTCAAGCCTCCAGATCACATTCCTCACCCGGCCTCGCAACCTCAATCCACGCACCTTCCCTTTCTTCTATCAACGCCCGCATACACCAAAGCTCCCTACCCAATTCTGAGACACAGCAAGCACAGCAACAAACATGCAGACACTGGTGTACACATAACCGAAGATGCAAATGGGCAGAAAATTGTCGGTTCAAACATGAAATGCCCAGAACGAGATTCGAGTTGGGACTGATTGGTTTGAGTGATTGGCCGGGGTGGTTCAAGGCGGAGAATTTGGGATTTTTCCCGGGGTTTGCTAATGGGAGGGGGGTGGATGGGGGGATGGATCGGTTGAAGAATGTGGAGGTGGGGGGTGGAATGGAGAGGAAGGAGAGGGCGAGGGGTGACAGGAGTATTGTTGGGAGGGAAGGGAGAGAGGGGAGAGAGAGGGAAAGAGTGATGGGAATGGGGGTTTTGGAGGGTGAGAGGGTATTGGAGAGATTGAGGGAGATGGAGAAGTTGATTAGGGGGAAGGGAGTTGTTGTGGAGAAGGTTAGGGAGAAGGATGAGAGGAGGGGTGAGGGTAAGGTTAGAGATGAGAAGAAGGCTAAAGAGAAGGAGAAGGAGAAGATTAAGGAGCGGGAGCGCGAAGAGAAACTTGAGATTAGAAGAGCAGAGGCGAAGAAGGAGAGGGAGAAGATGAGAGAGGAAAAGGCGAGGGAAAAGGAGGTTACACGTAGGATTGATAGGAGTGATATGGAAGGGGCGAGGAAGTGGGAGGATGATAGTGATGATGATGTTAGTGAGGATGAGGGAAAAAGTGGTGATAAAGGTGTTAACAGGGAGGGCGCTGGTGGTGAGAAAGAGAAGTTGGTCGATGTTTGAATAACCTTTTGTCTAGAGAGGAGAGAAAAGTATTTTAGAGGGTCATGGGTGGGAAATAATTGACATTGACTGCAACAGCTATGATAGGAAATTTATGCTTGCCTCGGGATCCTTAGTAGGGGTGACTTTTATGAAATTGTATCACTGTAAAGTTTTGAGCTCTTGGGCAATATCACATTACGAATACAGTGCCAAAAAATCCGATTCAACACTTTTCTTTTCAGTTCATCTATCAAATGAGACTGCCTTCCTTTGGTTTTGTTGCCACTTAGTACGATGCTCCAGCTGTGAACTCGAAATTACTTTGAACGGGTATCCAAATAACCCGAGAAATCTCAACTCTGTGCGCATCAGATTGCCACCAAAGATCGGATCTCAATCTTCGCTCAAGCTCATAGCCTGTTCTGCATGGCTTCTTTCGAAGCTGGCGAGTACGGGATTCCTGAACCTGGTATTCTCCGTGGTGTTTAGGTTGTCTGTCTTGAAGAGTTGATGAGCATGTTCGGTGATTAAGGGATGGATGTACTAGACTACTAGTATTGCGTCATTTGAGAGCGAATCATGTTTGTGGTAGGTCTAGGAATTGGAAAAAGGGGTTGAATCATTCTTGTTGAGGTAGTGGGCGAAAAAGGTGGGTATATATTTTCTTAGAATTTGGTGCTTTTCTTCTCCCTCAAAGCTAGATGTGCAGAAACTTGCTAAGCGAGGCATAGCGGTTCTTGTTGTAAAACCAATCTCAACTTCTTTGCTCTCATGTCGAATATCTATGTTGTAGTATGATTCAGTGCCGATACTTTTGAGACGTTACTTACCTGTAATCTAAGATTCGGCTTATTGTCGATAAGCTCTTGCTCATTGTCACTTGAGCAGTCGACGGCGAGAGAAATTTAGCAGTCATAAAATAGCATTCCAAGTCGCAGACGTGTATCTATCGTTCAATCTATACTATCTTCTTACAAATAACTGCACCCTATCGAACATTGCTGCTGCCGTTTTATCTCTTTCTTCTCTGTCTTCTTCGCCTCAGGTTATACTGTCTCGTCATGTTATGGATGATAGTGCTAATAATTTTATATTTGGATCGCTCTGTCAAATCGAGGGATATTCTATATACAAGGGTTGGCCTACAACTAGTATCAGCTTCATATCAACTGCTTCACATATAAATCATTCTTCGGACGAGTCTTGGCCCATTTACTTGATGTATGCAAATGCACTGGATTGTCTATTGATAATCAGTAGCTCAGATATAGACAAGGGTCACGCCTAAGAAAGGGTTAGCGAGAGCGCAATCCAGACGTTCGGAGGCGGAAACCTGAGGTCTAGTGGATATCAAGGCTCATCAACCGTAGCCCTGCAAAAAGTTATTGGATCATTCACCACGTTTCTTGTACCTCCCAGAAATCCGCCCAATGTTGGTGTATAATATAGAATTCTCGTCACCTTGAAGTTTGTCGGATCGGTTGGCATTGTAGTTTGGAAGTGCACTTCCAATCTTCATTTGGGAGCCCATCTTTGAAATTGGATGGATTTTGAAAAAGCGCTTAGACTACATCTATCCAGCTAAAATGTACTCATATCATGCATATGCGGAAACCCTCTAACCGGTGTCTTTGGGTTCCAAGAAGGAGTTTCGCACTCAGAGTACAGCACTTCAAGCACATATATAATTTGATATGGTATTTCGGAGGACGTGGGCTGGGATCAAGCTTTAGGTGCTTTATAACTTTTATTCATTCATCTAATACGATCTGATTGGTTGATTAGATCCATGTTAAGCGATGTCGTCTCTTGTTGGCACTCTAGCGGATGAAGGGCTAAAGCTCAATTAATAGTCTGAAAGTAAATTCTGTAATTGAAAATATAGATTCTACCTATATTATAAAAGTAAAAAGTATACAATTTTCTTAGGATTAAAGAAATTTATTCTATCTCTTTATAATAGAACTTCAAAAAGTAAAGGTTGTATGGTGAGGTAGTATCTTAATAGTCTGAGAATAGATCGCGCTAGACA
Organism: Myriosclerotinia curreyana; assembly: GCA_002162495.1. Lineage (NCBI taxonomy): Eukaryota > Fungi > Ascomycota > Leotiomycetes > Helotiales > Sclerotiniaceae > Myriosclerotinia > Myriosclerotinia curreyana. Next base: position 436,452 of record NGKJ01000017.1, read on the forward strand.
GTGTAGTCGATAGTATTTTCCGTATTCTATATACCGCCCTGTTTAGTAGTAATTATT
>NGKJ01000018.1:0-12779 GCA_002162495.1 Myriosclerotinia curreyana
ATATAATTAAAAACAATTCTTTTTCCTTTTTAAACAAAACATTTTTAATATTTAAAAACGTAAGTTTTTCTAATATTAATCAAAATCCTTTAAATTAAATATTAAAATAAAGTATTAAATATTTATTAAAAGGTTTTAATATAAATATTTTTAATTATAGTTTTTGTTTATATTTTAGTTAATTTAGGTTTTCAATTAAGACTTTTTTATTAAAATAATTAATTATATTTAATAATTTAACTTTATTTACTTTTGTTTTATATATTCTATTTATAAGAATAATAAATTTAATTAAAAACACAAGAATTTGTTTTAATTCGTTGATTTTAGCTTTTATTTTTTCTAAATCCAAAAATTTATTTTATTTAGAAAAATAATTTAGAAATTTATTTTTTTCCTTTTCAAGTATATTTGTAATTAGATTTTTAATATCAAAGTTGATATAAAATTAAGATGCAAAAAACTTTATTTCTATAAAATTCAAAATAATTCTAAAATTTAAGGTTTTATTATTAAAAATACTAAAGTAATTATAATCCAAAAAGTTTTAAAAATGATTTTTAAAAAGCTTTTTTAAGATTTTTAACAAATCATTAATACAAAGTCTATTTGCTATATTAATTAATCTTTTATTAGCAATTTATTAATAAATTTTAATATTAAATTTTATAAGTTTGATTAGTTTAGTTTAATAGTTTAATAATTAACTTTATTCTTTTTATTGTTATTATTAATCTAAATAATAACTTTTTTATTCTTATATTCAAATTCTATTTTTTTGATTATAATATATAATATATTTAAAAAAATATTATTTGTATTTTCTTTAAATATATAAATATTAATAATATTTTTTATATTATTGAAATTAATCTAAACTTTTTTGATTAAACTAAAAAGTTTGGCTTTTTCATTTATAAATATAACTATTAATATATTAATATATTAAATAACAAAACCTAAATTCTTTACTAAATTTAAACTTATTATATTAATTATAAAACTAATATTAATAATAAAAAGAGTAATATCTTTTATTTTTAACAAATTAATATTAATAACAGGAATATTAATAATAACAAATATTTTAAAAATAATAAGTATATTAATAATAGTAATAATATTAATAAAGAAGATAAAAGGATTATTAAAAACCAATATAAAAAAAATAATAATTATAATTAAAACCTTAATATAATATTGCTTATTAATTTAATCTATAAGAATTCTTTTTAATGTTTTTTTAAATAAATCAAGTATAAAAACAAAAACATTATTAATTATAAATCTATTTAGAGTTTGAGTAAAGATAATTTCAATTAATTTAAATAAAGTTTTATTAAAAAACAATTTTAATATTAAAATCTTATAAATATAGGGTTTCTAAATCTTAATTAGTCTTTCTTTTTATATAATATTGTTTTTATTAAGTTCTAATAGTTTTTAAATAGTTTTAATAATATTATAATTTATTTTATTATTTATTTCTAGTTTATTACTTTTAAATAAACAATCTTATTTTTTTTAAAATATTAATTTAGAAAGAATAATTGAAATTATAAATATTGATTTTTTTGACTTTTCTATTTTACTTTATTCTATTAATTTGTTCTTAAAAAAGCAATTTCAATATAGTTTCTTAGTTTTTATAGTATTTATATTAATAATATTAATTCTAATATATAATTTAAAGTTAAATATTATTTATATATTATTGCTTTTAATTAAGATAAATTTAATATTTCTAGATAAAGTTTTATGATTTATAGTATAATAATTATATTAATTATTTATAACTTTTAAATTTATTAGCTTATATTCTAATTGGTTTTTTTGTTTTATAAATAATTTAATTTTAAAATCATTTTTAGCTTTTATTATAAAAAATTCTGTTTTAAAAAAATAATATATTCTATTTCTTACATTTATAATTAATTATAAATAATTTTCTTTTATATTATAAAGCTTTTCTTTAATAAATTCTTCAAAATAATAATAACAAATCTAATTATATTTATTTGTTTAAATATAATAGATTTTTGTTATAATAGTATTATTTATAGAAATAATTTGAATATTAGATACTAAAAAACCTTTAAAATAAAAGTTTCTATTTTATTGTATAATATCTTTTTAAAAAAGAAGATTTTATTATTAATAAAGATTTAAAGATTTATTACTTTATTTTACAAAAAATTAATTCAATTTCAATTTATCAAATAAATCAGTAATTTTATTAATTGCTTTGTTCAAAACAGGATTTTTATTAATAATAGGGATATTTAATCTTTTTATATAATCCTAAATAGTTAAATATATATTTTCTTTATTAACCCAAGAATTATTATAGATTTTCAAGATAGATTTTTTAATATTATATTATTTATAAACTTTAATAATTAAGGGTTTTAATCAAATACTTTTTTTAAAATAAAGATCCACTTTAATCTTATAAATAATTTTTTTATCAATATATAAAAACAAATCTTGCAAAAAAAGCTTATTAATATTATATTTAGAAATTATTAAGTTTTTAAAAAATTGTTTAACAAAAATATAAAACTTTGAAATATAATTTTTAATATAAAAAAGGCTTTTGGCATTATATACTAAATATATAATAATTTATTCTGAAATAAAGATATTCAAAAAGTTATAAGTACTAATTAATTGTTTTATATTATAGTTATAAAACTTCTTAAATAATATTGGCTTAAAAGAGTTATTCTAATTATAATTTGGTTTTTTATACTTATTTATAAGCTTAAACTAAATAATAAAGAATCGTTCAAAGTATTAAGAAAAGCGTTCCTTTATATTATTATTATTAAAATTATAATCAAATTATAAAGATTCCTAAGTATAAATAAAATCCAAAATATCTTTTTCTTTAAAATATAGAATAATAAAGGTTTTAATATAAAGTATAATAGAATAAATATAAACATAATCTTTTATTTTAAAAGTATTATTAAATCTACTTTTTCTTTTATTCAACTTTTTTAATTAATCTTTAAAGTTAACAATATCTATAACTAATTTAATTCAAATATTAATTATTGTTTAAAAATCTTTTTCTTATTAAAAAAGTTCAGAAAATGATTTAGCAGTAAATTTATTATTTGCTTTAGTATTCCTTTTTCTTTTACTTTTTTCAAATTGTTCTTTTTTAAAAGAAATAGTTTCCCTTTTAAAAATAGTAATTTAATTCTTTATTTATTCTGCTTTTTGTTTAATAGATTAATTAATAACTTAATTATTAAATTAATTATTTTAATTAGTAGATTATTAATCTTATTATTTAATTAAAGTTATAGCTTATTTGTTATTAAAAGAAATTATATTATTAGTAATAGTTCTAATTAAAGTTTGATTTAAATCAATATTTATTAATTCTCTCTAAATAAGATTATTAAAACTTATATTCTTGATTTCAAATAAATTCTTTGAAACTCTTAAAAGATAAAGCTTTAGAATTATATCTTTTAAAAAGTAATCTATTAAATCAGAAATCCATTCATTTCGCAAAAATCAGAATATTCCGAAAAAAATGAATATTAATTGCAATTGCTTATAAGCAAATTAAAACAAAAAGTAAAATTTAAATAAAAAAAGAAATAATGCTAATATTGTATCAATAAACTTAAGTATAAACTTTACTTTTTGGAATATAATCAATTAAATAAATGCTTTAAGCATTTCGCTAAACTTTTTTATATAATAAATATATATATAATAAATTAGTTTTGAAAGAAAGTAATAGTTAAGAGTTATAAATATTAATTGCTTTAAATCTTAAAACTCTATTATTCAAACTAACTTTGAAACTTTATTAATTGCTTAATATTCTATTTAATCCGAAAGTAATAATACAATATAAATTGGTTATTCATTGTTTTATATTAACAATAATATAAAAAAGAAAGATAATTAAAACATGGCTTTTTGTAGAATTACAATTTAAATCTTCAACATTCTTATTTTAAAAGTTAATCTCTAATTTCTCAAAGTTAAATACTATTTTCTCTTATTTATATAATTGAGGATATTATATTTATTCTATTTCTTCTTCTTGATACTTTTTTTTAGAAAATCTAATTTAAATAAAAGAATTGCTTAATTCAAAGCTTTATATAGATTATTATTATAAAAAAAACAAAGCGAAATATATATATCCTAATAGCATATTAAAAAGGAATAAATACATAAAAAAGAACTTAATAGAAACATATAAAGGCTAATATTAAATATAATAACAATATAATTAAAAGATTGAAGCAAGTATATAAGAATTGATTATTAATCTAAGTTCAGGATTCCAGCAAATATATATTTATTGAACTTAGTGTTATATAATAGTAAACTAATCTAGTTTAAGTACATGAAATCTTGTGGTTTCTCATACTATATGATTTGAACGCTCTCGTTTTTAATTGAAACTATATTTTGTTATCAAATAACCTTTGCCCTTCTAAGTAACCCCTACCTCTAAGCAAAACAAAGGTTCTATAAAGAGTAGCAAGAATAAACCGAAAACAAAACGAAAACAAACCGAATAGACTTACCGGAAACAAGCTTGGATCACTTGCTTATATAACGTAAACGGTTAAGGGCTCTTGTTCCAAATAATGAAATCGATTATTAGGGATTGGTACTATCGATTCCAAATAACGAAATCAGTTATTAGGAATTGATATTACTAGTTTCGAATAACGAAATCGATTACAATATACTAGTAGGGATTAGGATCCTTATTTCGAATGCCTAAATCGGCTAGACCCTCGTACGAAACGAGGGTATCGACGACGATATTACTTATTTCAGTACAGATTCTTTAATATTGATTGTATGGAACTAAGGTTAAGCTTTATATGATCCCTAATGCTATGCAACATTTAAAATCTATTTTTAGGCTGAAACTATATTTTGTTATCAAGTGACTTCCGCTTCTTCAAATGACCCCTGCTTTTGAGCAAAAAAATGATTCTATAGAGAATATAATATAAACAATTAAGAGCTTTTGTTCTAAATAACAAAATCGGTTATTAAAAATCAATACTATTAGTTTCAAATAATGAAATCAATTATTAGAAATTAATATTACTAATTCCGGATAACAAAATCAATTATAACATATTAATAAAAACTAAAATCTTTATTTCGAATATTTAAATCAACTAAACTTTTATACAAAACAAAAGTATTAATAACGATATCATTTATTTCAATACAAATCCTTTAATATTAATTATATGGAATTAAAATTAAGTTCTATATAATCCCTAATGCTATACAATATTTAAAATCTATTTTTAAACCGAAATCATATTTTGTTCTTAAGTGATCCTTGCTCCCCCAAGTGACTTTCACTTTTGGGCAAAAAAATGATTTTATAGAGAGTATTAGTTCTGTTTTAAAGTATTAATAATAGTTTCAAACTATAAGCAATAGCAAGATCAATAACTTTTTAATTAGATGTTGTATAAAACTAAGAACAAGATTTATGTAAATATTATTTGTTACGAACTCATAAACGAAAATCTATAAAATTCTGATATTCCGGCGTTAGGGCTTTAAAATCTAGGTGAGGAATAAGGATTCTGTATTATATAAGGGTTTTCTTTTTGATTTTATAAAAAGTAATAAAAAGTTTAATTTTAATAGTCATTTTTTATTATATAGTACTATATTAATTTTTTGTTTTATTAATTTTAATAACTTTTTTTATTTTAGAGAAACAATTTATTAAATAATATTAAAAATAACTTTATTTACGAAATATTGACGATAAATTATCAATATGCTATCATCATTATTATCATAATAATATTATTATTTTTATTATTTAAAATTATATTTAAAAAAACTTATTTTATAAAAAACAATATTAGCGATTTATTAATGAAATATTAGTAATATCTACAAAATATTTTTAATTAATAATACAAAACAAAAAATATTATAAAAAATAAAAAAAATAAAAAAATTCGAAATTAAAAAAATATTTTATTTTATTTATGAAATAAATTTTACCCTACCAATTGATATATTAATAATATATAAATAATATATATAAAATACTTTAAATAATAAATATAAATAAAATCATTAAAATCAAAAAATTTAAAATTAAGATTTAAAAAAAAATCCTATCCATCCTATAAATCAGAATATCTTTAATTTATATTCAATTATTTTAAAAACTATTTATAAAAATGTTATTAGGATAGTTAAAAATATTAAAAAATCTATAAAAAAAGAACCTATCTTTTCCTTAATAAGAATATTTTGTAAAAGCTATAATAAATAATAATAAACTTTAAACTATTTATTTTTTCCCATAATCGGCTATTTTGTAATAATTATAATAAATAATAATGGGTTTTAAATTATTTATTTTTTATTTTATTATAGATACTTTTTTGTTGGTATAAATAAGATATTAGCAAAAAAGAAAAAAACATAAAATCAAAATTATTTTATACCCCTAAAAAGGTTTAAGAATAAAAAGTTGATTATTTATTCTAGCTTAAAAAAATTAATAAATATTTAAAATTAAAAAATTAAATTTGGGCATAAGCAATATAATAATATATTAATTAATCTTTATAAAATTAATATATTATAATTTTTAAGTTAAAAATTTATATTTTTTTATATTTTAAAGTTAAAAGTTTTAAATAAATCTTTTTTTAGTTTAATATAAAAAAGAGCTTGTACTCTGCCGGAAAAACAATTTTAGATTTATTAAGAATTTATTTCAAAATTATTTCAAGTTTAAAAAGTTTTTATCTTAATACAGAAAAAAGTATATACTCTATTAGAAAAAAAAAGTTCAAGTTTAAATATTTAAATTAATTTTAAAAATTTAAATTCAAATTTTATTATATTTAATTAGTATATTAAATTTTTATATTTTAAGGGATATTTCTTTAAATTAATTATTTATAAATTTATATTAACAAGAATGTTAATTCAAAAAGGAGGGTCCACTAAAATAATAAAAAAGATTTTCTAAGAAAAATAAAATATATTCCTTACCGAAATCTCAAATTTTTATAAAAATTAATCCAAAAAAAAGACAAAAACAAAAATTAAAAGATTTACCACTAAATTAAGTATTTAAGAATAAAATTGCAAATTATATAAAATAAATAAATAAAATTTATAATTTTTAGAGTTTTACTGTATTACAACATTACAACATTTAAGTTTTAAAAAAGGATTAGTTTTTTAAAAATAAATGAAATATAACCTATATTTTCAGAATACTGTTAATGATTTAAAAATATTATATTTGTTTTAAAATAGATAAATAAATTTAATCCTAAAAAGAAAAAGTTAGATTTTAAGGTTTGTTAAAAACAAAAGTTTAAAGACTTTTTAAATTAAATTATTAGAATAGCAATAAAACTATAATAGCAATATAAATTTAATATAAAAAATAAGTTTTAAACTTAAATATTTGTAAAATGGATTTTTGAGAAAAAAGATTAGATTTTGATTTTATAAAATTTAAGGTTTTAGGGTTCTATTATTAATTTAATAGCAAAAAGTTTATATAAAGTTAAATTATCCCTTAAAGGATTGAAAGAGTATATATCGTATAGTTTTTAATGTTAAGAGTGATATGCAAGAAATCAATTAGTCGTACAAAAGGCCAAGACTTTTTATTAATTATCTTTAAAAGGAATATAAAGAATTTAAATAATATTTATAATTATGTTAAGAATATGTTTATATTACTTGAAACCTTTATTGCTTTTTTAAATAAAATAAAGTTTCTAGAATAATTGTTTTATTAAACAATATATTATAAAACTAATTAACGTAGCAATAATTCCCTGCTTTGGAATTGTAATAAAGCTTTTCCTTTTAAACTTATTGTCTCGAGAAGTTTATGTTTGCTTTTTACCAAAAATATAGTGTTATTGTTTTGCTTATGTAAGACGGGTGTAACCACGCACTATAGCATAATCTTTCCTTTAATTATAATAATAATAAACAGTAATAATAAATAATAATAATAATAATAATAATATATAATACAAATAACTTCTTTGTATTTTTATACTTTAACTTTAAATATAAAATATTTACCCTTCAAAATAAATAATCTAGTTATTGTAATATAATCAAATAGTAATGTTATATTATTTATTTAAAGAGTATATTTTTATTATTTTAAATTGATAGATTAAATATTTTCTATTATTGAATTTTTTAATAGTTTAATACAAAATAAAATTTGCTTTTATATACTAAATTCTAATTTAACTTGTAATAAGTATAAATACAAATAAAAGCTATATTATTTTATTCTATAAAAATAAATTCCTTATATTAATAAGTTTTTATAATTAAAAAACAATTATAATAATATAAAAAAAAGTTTTATTAAAGAAATATATATATATAAATAATTAAAATATAAGTAAAAATAATATATTAAAAAAATAAAAATTAATATTAAAAAACAAAAAAAACAAGGCTTTATTTATAAATTTAAAAATATAAAAAAAGTGATTTTTATTTTAATCAATTTTATATTTAAACAAAATAAAATTTTAATAATAATATTTAATATATTTCATTATTCTGTAAATATATGGTAATTCCATTAAGGTTTTACTATTAATAAATTACTAAATCTGTTTTTAATTTATTAATTATATTTTTGAATATTTTAAAAATATATTAAATAAAAAAAAAGTTAATAAAAATTTATTAATAAAAATAAAAATATTTATAAAATTTAATAAAAATAGAAAAAAAAGTATAGTTAAAACTAAAAGTATTATTAAAATATTAAAAAAAAATACAAAAAGAAAAAGTGTAACTATTACCGGATTAAAAAGAATAAAAGTAATTAAAGCCAAAAAAAGTATTGATTTTATATTATCAAATAATTCATTAAAGAATAATAATAATAATATTAGAATTAAAAATCAAAAGTTTATTTCTAATATATTAATTAAAAACGATAATAATAATAATAAATTATCTTTAAATTCTTTTAACTTTGGGGAAAAGTTTGATTTTAATAATTTATTATAATTTTTATGATTTTGGTATATTTATTTTTTTTTAACTTTTGGTTTTATTATAAACTTGTCTAAACCTAATGATTTATTTACTTAAATAAAATATTATTATTTTTTTGATGATTATAATTCTTGGATTAATTATAATATATGGATATAATTTAAAAATTATTATAAACTTAATTCTAATAATGATTTTGTAAATATTATTAAAAAGATTAGGAAATTAATATATTATATTATTGTTTACAAAATTTAGAATTAAAAGATTACTATAAGTTTAAAAATAGCTTTTAATTATAAATTTGATTAATTAAATTAAGTTTTCTTAATTCTTATTTATTATTTAAATAATAATATATTTTCTTTTATATATTTATTTAAAGTATATTTAATGTTTTTTAAATTTTTAATATTTTTCTAAATATTATTTATTAAATAATAACTTTTCCATTAAATTAGATATTAAAATCCATAATCTTTTTTTTTATAAATTAATATTTTTTTTATTTTATATTTTGTACTCCTTTTAATTTCTTTAAATAATAATAAATCTTTGATACTATCCTATTAATATTATAATTTGAGTAGAGATATATAAAAAACATTATGAATCTTATATATTAATGGAAATACTAATTTATAAACTTGTTTATTATTTTTAATATTAATAATTATAAATAAGCTTATATATTAATCAAAAAACTTCTTTTTAAAACAAAATTACTTAATATTTTTAATATTTAATATTATTTTATTATTAATATTAAAACTTTAGAATAAATCTTTATAACCTTTAATTTATAAAACTATTATATTTACTTAAAATTCTTTTAGTTTTTTTTATTTTTTTTATAAAATTTTGATATATTTTTTTACAACCAATATCTTCTTTTTTATATTGGTATTTTTACTAATATAATTAAAAAATAATTGAAAATTATATATAATTTTAAAAAAAGTTTTATTAATTATATTATACTAACTTATATTATATATAAACTTTATAAAGGGTAATAACAAAATTTAATTGTTTTACTTTTAATTAATATAATAATAAATATAATAATTAATATATTAATTTTATTTTTCTATTTAACTATTATTTTGAGGGTAAAACGTTATTAATAGTTTTTATTAAATATAAAAATAAAATAAAAGATTATTTTAAAATTTTATTATAAATTAAAGTTTTTTATCTAAAACCATACTTTCTAGGATATTAAAATTTTTAAATATAATGGTTATTAAGGTTTTTGTTAGTTTTTATAAAATAATTATTTTATTAATTAATATATATTGGGTTAATTTTATAAATTTATTAATTATAATTAAAATGTTATTGTATATTTATTTTCCCAATTTCGATGGGAATAAATTTATTATAAAATTTATAGTTATTTTTTTCTAAAGTTTTATAAATAATAATAATATTTATAACTCACTATATAAATAATATTTCTTTATTATTATTTTTTAATAAATAATATAGGTTTTTATATATTTTTTTATATTATTTATAATATTAGATTAATAGTATTTAGATTTTATAATTTTAATTATTTTTTATATTCCTTAATAACCTATTATAAAATTATTATAATATATTTCAAAAATCTTTTTTTAAATAATTATATTTTATAATATAAAAGTTTTTTTTTTAAAAATTATTAAATTATTAATATTAATTTTTTATAATATAATATTTTTAATAAAGTGTAATTAGAATATCAAATACTTTTTATTTTTTATAAAATTGTTATTTTTTTGAATATATAATAAAGTTTGTTTTATTAATTTTAATATAAATTTAAATATTATTTTGTTTTTTATTAAAATAATAATTATTTAATATAATATTAATTATTTATAATTAATTTTAATTAATATAATTTATAGTTTATATAATAATAAATTAAACCTTTTTTATTAAAAAAGATTTAAAATATTTTGTAAAAATTTAATTTTATTATTAAATTAATAAAATATAAATAATATAAAAGTAATATCTTTTAATTTATTTTAGAAAATAAAAAGTATCTTTAAGAATATATTTGTTTTACCTTTATAATTAAAACATTTTGATAATCTATCCACAGGATTCAATTTTCCTAATTTATATACAATATTGAAATTATATATGGTTAAAGTTTTAACTTATTAAGTTTAATGTTTATTAAATTCTTTTTTGGTTATAAAATATTATAAACTATTATAATTAATTTTTACTAAAATAGTATACTGCATATTAATAATATAATAACATTACTAAATAAAAGCCATATATATAGCTAAAAGTTTTTAATCATATATAAAATACTATTACTTAGTTAAAATCAATTTCTTTGAATAGAAAATAACAAAGTATCACCATTTAATCACCTCTCCTTTTTCTTCAAATAATTAAAATAATATATATTCTAAAACAAATCCTAAAGTATCTATTTCAATAAAAATATATAATAATAATTAAAAATGTTATAATATCTTCACTATTATAAATGCTTTTTTAAACTCTTTAAAAGATTTTTAAGCTTTTTAATCCTAAACAAACTTTAAGATTGTTTTGTTTTTTTTGTTTTTTTTTATTAATATTATTATTTTGATAATAACTTTTAAATATATTTTAATAAATTTATAATAAAAATTTATAAATCCTAAAAAGATTTATACTTTTTTTAAAGTAATAAATATAAATTACTTTATAACTATTTTAATATAATTAAACTTTATTAAAATATTTTTGCTAGAAATTATAAAGTTTAAAAATTCTATTTTATTAATATAAAATATGTATTTCTTGAATTTTGCATATAATTTGTATTTAATTAACCTTTAGAATATTTAATATACATCCACCATATATATATTTTTATTTTTTAAATATATAAAAATATTATTCAAATAAACTATATAAATATTATTGATTAGTCTTAAAAAAGTTTAATTAATATAGATTTGAAATATAGTTAGTATATTGATTAAATTAAAAAGTATAATTAAATATTCAAATTGCCTATATTAAATATAGAATATTGTTTTTTATTTATTGCTTTTTTATATTTTAATATAATAGTAGATATTTTTCAAATTCAATTTAATAAAGACATTTCTAGTTTTTAATTGTTTTAAAAATTCTTTAATAAAAAACAAAGAAATTTAATCTTTTTTTGTAATATAATTAAATCCCCTATAATCAATATATAATTAATAGCCTTTATTTTTTTTGGGAATAAATATAATAAGTGTTTTTGCAAAGCTAATAAAACAATAAATTCAACTTTTCTTTTAATATTTATTAAAGTATTTTTTTAAAATAATAAGCTTTTTTTTAATAAGGTATAAATTAATCTTTAAAAAAGAATAATATTTAACTTTAAATTTATATGATACTCTAATAAATAATAATCAAATAATAAACTATTATCATCTTTTAAAAAAGCTTATTTATTTAATTTGAATTCAAAAAGTAAAGTTTTTTATTTTAAAATAAATATTTATTATTTAATAAAACATTTTTTTATAAATAATCTTAAAGTTAGAAATAAAATATAAATCTATACTTTTTCCTTTATTTTTTAATATATAGTTTTTATTAATATAATTTCTAATTAATTTAATTAAAGCTAAAACTATAATTTTATTAATATTTAATTAATATTTAAATTAACTATTTTTAATTAAAATAATTTTAAAATAATATTTATTATAAATAATTCTAATATTATAATTATA
>NGKJ01000018.1:12879-96113 GCA_002162495.1 Myriosclerotinia curreyana
AATAACAAATTTATAATTATTATAAAACCAAATATTAGTTTTTATAATTAAAATTAATAAAATATTTTTTTTGTTATAAAGTTTTTAATTTTATTTTATATATTTATTTTGTTATATAATATTAGTTTTTATATTAAAATTAATTAAATAATGTAATATTATTAATTTATTGTTAATTTTGAACTTTGTTAAAATAATAAAAGTAATATATTTTTTTTATTTAGAATTTAATATTACAAAAATGTTTATTATAAAAACTAGGTTTAGTTTTTTTTTGAATATTTTGTTTTTGTAATTTTGTTTTTGCAATTATAAAAAGTATAACTTTTATTATAATATATATATTTATTTAATTTTGTATAGTATATTAAAATATATTCTATTTTAGTGTACTTATAATATTAAATAATGCGCAAATATTGTGTTTTTATTTTTTTCCTTTTTTTTTATTCTTAAAAAAAAAGATCTTTTTATAATCTTTTTTCAAATTTATTAATATTCAGTTTTATAATAATTGTTTCCCTTTTTGATATTTTATTAAATATAAGTTTAAAATAGTTTTATTTAAAATTAAACTTTTTAAATAAATTGTTAGCTTTTTAATTATAATATATTTTATTAATGTTTTTTAATTAATAAATATATTTAATTAAATTATTCCTAATAATTAATTATTAAAATAATTTTAAAATATATTTAAAAATTAAAAGAAATAAATTAGCAAATAGTTGTTTTTTGTAAATATTATTAATTTTAATCTCAATATTTTTTTTAAAATTATTTAAATATAAAACAAATTTATTAATTATTTGATTATTTTTTTGTTTTATATAAATAATTTATTATATAATTTAGTATTATCAGTTTTCTTTATTTATAATAACTTTAAATATATATTCTTTAAAATTCTTTTAAATAATAAGATTACTTTTATTATCAATTTCAAAACGATATTAAATTATATAATCAATTTTTTATTTATTAATAAAGAAAAAGTACCCTTTATTATTATAAAATATAATTTTTATTTAAAAAAAGAAGTTTTTAGCTTTATTAATTTGAAAATTAAAGTAAATGGGTAGTTTTTGTAATTTTAAAAGTTTTTTAGAATTAACCTATTAATAAAATAGATTTATAACAAATTTAATAATAATTGATATTATTATAATAATGTTTTGTTTAATTATAAAATAAATAATTATTTTCTAAATAGTATTTTGGATTTTTTACTTTTTTAATACTTTTATATATTCTATTTCTTATTTAACTTTTTAAAATTATTTTATTAAAACATTTACTTCTTTATTAGTTTATTGATATTGTAATGTTTTTTTTTATATTTTTTATTTATAAACTTATTTATTTTTTTATTAATATAAAAATTAAGCAAATTATTTAAAGATTACCCCTCTAAAAAAACTATAATAAAATATATAGCAATTATAATAATAAAAAAGTAATAATAAGTAATAAATAATAATTAATTAATAAATTACTTTTCAAAAATAAAAAAAATTATTAAAAGTAATATACAAGAAATTAATTAATTGTACAAAAAGCTAAGATTTTTTATTAATTATTTTTAAAAAAAATATGAAAAATTTAAATAGTATTTATAGCTATATTGGGAATATGTTTATACTATTCAAAACCTTTATTGCTTTTTTAAATAAGGTAGGGTTTCCGGGGCAATTGCTTTATCAAACAATACATCGTAAAACTAATCGGCGTAGCGATAATTCCCTGCTTTGGAATCGTAATATTTAAAATGAAAGCTTTAAAAAGAAGGGCTCTATTATAAATTCATAAATAAAGATTTGTAGGATTCTGATATTCCGGTGTTAGGACTTTGAAATTTAAATAAAGAACAAAGGTTTTATATTATATAAGGGCTTTCTTTTTGATTTTATAAAAAGTAATGAAAAGTTTTAGTCTTAATAGCCCCTCTTTATTATATAATATTATATTGATTTCTTGCTCTATTAATCTTAACATTATTATTATATAATTCTAATGTTTTCGTTTTTGATCGAAACTATATTTTGTTATCAAATAATCCTTGCCCCCTTAATTTATCTTTGCCTTTAAGCAAAACAAATGTTCTATAAAGAGTATTTTTGAGTTCTTTGATTAATTTAATAACGTCTAACAAATTTCTGAATGTTGTTGAATTGATCCAACAAGTATTTTTGAGTTCTTTGATTAATTTAATAATATTTAACAAATTAATTCAATAAGTATTTTTAAGTTTTTTGATCAATCTAACAACATCTAACAAATTAATTCATAAGTTCTTTGATCAATCTAATAACATATAACAAATTTCTAAATATTATTGAATTGATCCAATAAGTATTCTTGAGTTCTTTGATTAATCTAACAACATTTAATAAATTAATTCAATAAATATTCTTAAGTTCTTTGATCAATCTAACAATATCTAATAAATTAATTCAATAAATATTCTTAAGTTCTTTGATCAATCTAACAACATATAACAAATTTCTGAATGTTATTGAATTAATCCAACAAGTATTCTTGAGTTCTTTGATCAATCTAACAACATCTAACAAATTTAATTTTTGAATATTGTTGAATACAACATCAAATAAATGAACCTTTATTCGTTAAGTTAATTTAACACCATCCAATAACATTAAACAAATGAATCTTCGTTACTTCTCAAACAGACAAGAAAGGAATGGTATGGTGGCCTGTAAATTTTCAAGGCTTTTTCTAATTTGAGATGCCTCTGAAATGAGCAGGTCTTTTATTCGATGACGCCATTTCTAACTCATAATGTAAGATCATTGACGGGCAGGCTTGGATACCCGGACCCTATCCAAATCCTTTGGGACTGTAGGGTATTTACACTATCTAGAAGGCATATGGCAGAGTGGATATCATATAAAATACCCGGAAAAATACTCCGGATTATCCCGGATAATCCGAATACTTACCCAACCTTATTAACGGGGAACAAGGCTAGGGGGATGACTTGAGGTTGCTTCGTGGTTGAATATATTTGTTCTTGTTATATTGATCTATAAAGAATATAGAATTTCAAATCATTGTTATTCTAAAATAATCATATCTTGAAAATTAGGGTACGCTTAAGTAGGGCTCGCTTAACTAGTCTACTTCCATATTCTTAAACCTTTTCGACCTTGAGTTTATCTTGCAACTTTACTTTCATACTATCCTCTATGAAACTTGCAACTACATCCTCCTCCGAATAAATCAACTCAACATCTCAATCGCTCTATCGGTAACGCAAACACTCTTCATCACAAATACAAGATGGCTGATAGTTTTGTATGTACTATCTATCCATTGCTTATCACTAAAGGTTCTAACGTATCAAATTAGGAACTCGTTCATCGGGATATGAGATTCAGAGAGTTACACGGACAATTGATGATCATAGAGTTTCGACTTTTGGACATGTTGTTTGACGACGAACAGCATATATCTTGTACTGAAACATGTCCGGAAATAAAATCAGAAGTCAATAGATTCATGGAAAACAACGCGGATCGATTTACTGATATTTTCGAAACCTCATTCGAAGGAATAGTAGCGTATGGTGTGAACCAAAGTGCACCATTTTGTTAAATATATTAAAAGTATATTTAATGTTTATTATAAATATTTGATTATAAAAATAATTATTAATAAAGCTATAAAAGTATTGGATTTAGTTGATTCTATTTAGAAGTTTAATAAAAATAAAGATTAGGAATTCGATATATCTTTAATTGATATTTCTCAATCTGTTAATACTTCTTAATTGATGGGGGAAGCGGTCCCTAATAAAGAAAACGGTAGTGTCGGATACTCACATTAGGTTTTGATGGAAGTGGGATGCGCATTTTATATAAGATTCAGTTGAATGATTTGTTAAAAATTTCAATGTACTTTTTTAATTCGTTGCTCTGCTATTTATTTAACCCTTTGTCCTAGCCTGTCACATCAAATTATAACTCAATATTTAACCTTTTTGCTTGGTCCTCCTCCCTCCTCTCTACCTACCCCTTCACTCATATCATTGTCACTCGCCACTCTCTTCTCTTCTCCGTGCCTCTGGCGCCATTTCTTGGTAGCCAATGGACCCTTCTTGTAGACATAACCGGTAGAAGAAGAAGGTTCATCTTGTGGAATGTCGTCCCATGCGAAATAGTCATTTCCCGACCACTTCGAAACCTTAAGCCTCAGACCTATCAGATCCCTAATGATGTTTTCGGCCTGTTCGTCATACGTTAAGTCCGAATCTTCGTCCAAATATCCTTCGCAAGCTATCTGCTTCATGAACTTCGTAAATTTTCTCAGCAGTAGCTTTTCATCATAGCTGTGGTGAACAATCAACTGGACGATATCCTGCTGGTGTTTCTGGCCAAGTCTTTGGACACGACCAGCACATTGGATGTCCAAGTTCACCTTGTCGAATTGTTCAGGCAAGATTACCCGGTGGCAGGCGTTCTGGAAATTTAACCCTAATCCACCCAATTTACCGCCGACCAACAACAGATCACATGGGAACGAAGGATCGTTGAATTTTTCGGCGATATCTTGTCGTTCGGCCCTACTCATTTCGCTTCTGATTGAAAGGACTGTCAAACCCAACAGTGAAAAGTAAGCCTCCATGAACCTATAAAACATGTTAGTAAGCATAAATATGTGAGAAGATACAAATTTGATGACTTACCACTGATTCAGTGGCCAATCTCCTATGATCAGAACTCTTTCTCGCTTTTCACTCAATGTATGCTCTGTTAGGTATCCACCAATCCATTTGAGTTTTGGAGAACTCGCGGCCATCCAATAGGCAAGATGGGTGCGCTCCGTAGGTACAGGAGAGTCATCATCAAGTCGAGCCACTCGATACAAAAATGACGCACCCTTGTCGTCATTGATGTTGTAATATTTGTTGATTTGGTCGACATTGTTTTTCTCGAGATTTACAGAGAGTCTGTCCAGGAGTGGACTCATGTTGGCGTGACACAATTTTCTGTGTACTTTGAGATTCATCGCGGTGTCATCTCCTGTTGTCGTCTGGGTGTCATTTGATCTTGCGTTGATTGGCCTGTCCCGTCCGACATTTTCCTTCTTCTTTGGCACTATAAATTTGCCCACGCAACCCTCATATATTGAGTAGTGACCCGCTTCAAATTTTTTGTCATACAACTGAACAACTCTTGCTCTATATGGCGGGATTTGATCTCGAATCCGAACAGTTTCCTCTCCGTCCACTTCAATTTCGGTGAGCATTGTTCGTCTGAGTTGAATCATTTCCAAGATTGGTTTCACAACCAATCTTGCGGTCCCCTCAGTAAAGCCTCTGCTACCTCCCATTGACCTGAATGTTAGTGGATCTAGGATCCACAGTCGTTGCTTGATCCAATCTGAGTACTCAGTTGAATCAATATCAAACGATGATCGAGGTGGCTCAAAATCATCTTCGTATGATGAGTGATAATCAAAATTGCCAACCAAGCCCCACTCCTCTTTCCAGAGAAGATTCAAGGTTCCAAACAGATCTTCGACCCTGTTCATCATTGGAGTAGCCGTTACCATCCAATGATGCTTTGCTCCGGCCAATTTGACTGATCGATGGGCGCGGGTGTACGCATTCTTGCAGGTGTGTCCCTCATCGAGACAAAATCTTTCTATCTTCCCCTCGACTGTGCTGAAGACTTGAAAGGTGTTATTTTCATTCTCTTTGACCAGCTTCACCCTCGTCTTCATCGTTGTAATACCTTCCTCGTCTGACTCATCTTCTGGCTCGGAGTCATCTTCGGAATCCTTGGGCTTCTTCATCTCATCAAAGTACATCTTGATCTCTGGCGGACTTAGATGCCGCACAACATTCCCATTTTCGTCGATCTCTCTAACTCCCGTGGTCCGTAATTGCCATGTACTATAAGCGGAAAGAATAATAACCCGGGAAGTCTGACAAAAATTAGCAAGATGAAAAAAATAACTTTCATAAAAAGTACTTACATCAGGATCGTTAGAGTCCAATCCACTGATGAAATCCACAAGCCCATCCCCACCCTCTTTCGTCTTTGGCTGGATCATTTGCCGCTGCCTACTTGCCGATACTGAGCCATGGTACAACTTTACCAATAGCTCCTTTCCAAATAAGTCCGAGTCTTTGAGATGCACAGGTAAAACTCCAGATGGACAAAGTACTACTGTGGGTCGGTACTTCTGAGTGTTTGGAATTCCGGATTCCTCATTCGATTTGAAGAATTTCTTCGCGTCCAGGTACCGTTCGTGAATGAGACCATATATTTCAATGGTTTTCCCCAGGCCACATTCGTTTGCAATGATTCCACCACCTATGCTCCCAACCTCCTGAATGCACATCCAGGCAATATCTAGGAAAAGTTAGTCATGCAGCCCGAGGATAAATTCAGTAAAAGAAAAACTTACCAACTATTTGCCAGTGCTTGTAAGTCAAGCGCAAACCTGGCTTCTTCCGGCTTTTAGGATTAAATCCTCGTTGGACACAAGCCTCATTGAAGCTCGGTGTTTTGACCGAGACCGTCGACACCTTTCCCAGGGTCTTCCAAAAATCCTCTATCTCTTCAACCGATTTGAAGAAGGCGTCTTCAGTGATATGCGAAGGTAGACTTAACTTTAAGTTTTCCGACGCTTTGGACTTCTCGGAGATATCCTTTTGTACAGCCATTCCTGCTGGAACCAACTCACTGCTCAGCTTCCTATACCCATCATGAATCACATCCACATTCTTCGTCATATCTTCCAGAAACTTCTTTGCCGTACTCCTACTAATTCGTGGTCTGTCGGGACGAGTGCCCGCTACCTCCTTCATCGTGGTAATCTTAAGGAAGACATCATCAATGGACATATTCTTTATACCTCCTGGTTCTTCCTTGATAAGATCGGCGTCCAAAATACGTTGTAGATACGCCAAATGTGGGGCTGGTGCTGAATCTGTGACTGTATCCTTGAAGCCACCAATATCGTCTGCGTCCAGGAAGGTCGGTTCAACCGCATCGAATTTCGGTCTTCTTCTGGCTAGACTACCTTCCTTATTAGGCATGTCCACCCAGACCCTCAAGAAATGTAAAGCTCTATTCCAGTTCTCAACTGTGATTCCTCGAATGATGATGTCATTATCCCCGATGATTTGGAATGACTTTTGGTATGATTCGTGTTCTGTTCGGATGACCTTGAGCATCGCATGTAACCATCGGACGTATCCATAGGATTGGGCACCCAGTCCAGATTGTGCATGCGACTGGCATGTGGTTCCTTCGATCATCTCCCATTGATCTTCCGTCAAGTCCTTCAACATCGTGAATATACTACCCCCTTTCCAACCAAATGATGCTAGAGCAGCTATTCCAAAACCAGAAAGCTTAGCAGCTGTGAAGTCATTGAGTATCTCAAGGTATACTGTCATAAGTTAGTAAAAGATTTCATAAATCATTGTGTTGGACTTACCTGGCGTTTGAAACATCTTGTGCATTTCCTCAGTGTTCCCAATCTGCAGGTACCCTGCCAATGTCGCGATGGAACCTATCTTTCCGATCACCCTCACACCCTCCACATTTTCCGCCAACGCCTTCTTTCGTTCTTCCTGCGTGTAAACTTTGACTTCCACTTTGGCCTTGGGTGTTTGAGGGCGTGAAACCTTTGGCCTACCTCTCTTCTTGGTTGGGGTTGTCGTTGAGCTTGGCGTATCCACCCCAGAAGATTCAGCGTTCCCACCTTCGCTTGAAAGTGGAGTTAACGAATGTAGTTTCCTCTTCGTGCTCTTGGGTGTTTTCTTGGCAGGCGTGACTGGTTGTAGAAGTGGGTCCTCCATATCAACAATACCATCCTCGTCATCACTATCTTGTACTCTTTCTGATGTGAGCGCTGTCGAATCGAGTCTAGGCTCCTCGACCCGATTTTTCGCCACAGACGTATCATTTTGAGGCTTGTTGACGGGTTGGAACTGATTTGATGGGCCGGGGAAGTTACCATTCCCATCAGCACTTCCACTTCCGCTGCCACTAGCTTCCGTCATTCTTCAAAAAGTTAGTAAATATATCAAAAGCTCATAGATCGAACATGACATGATGAAGATTGAAATAAAACCAAAGGTGAGAAATCTGGTTGATATGTTGCAGCCGATCAAGGTAGAATTTACCGCAAACTTCACTGCTGAAGAGCAGCAGCTGAAGTCAGAGATTGCAAGGGGGAAAAATAGAAACCAATCTTAAAAACAACAGAATTCAAAGGAAATTTGGTGTAGAACTCAACAGTTTACTTACTTTCTTCTGATTCGATCTATAGTAGATTCTTTCTGTCCCTGAAACTGTTTGATTGCCTTGAGAATGATTGATAATATATAGTTGAAAGAAGGATGATAGATAAAATATGGTTGAAAGAAGGTTGTATGCGACGGAGTCGCAGTTGGAATTAATTGTAAGAGAAAAGAAAGTTTGGAAGTTGGAGGAGAAGAGGAGGGGGTTTATATATCAGTTTCTCAGCGCCGGTTCGTTAGCGTAGATCGTTGTAGTTGTCTTCTCAGTGAATAGAAGGAGGTGCATACCTTTCCCAAATGGGTAATCTTGAGGCAATTGTTGGGATACTTGAACAGCGAATGACCTAATGGGGGGTTATCTCAGTTTCTTAGCGCCGATTCGTTAGCGTATATCGTCGTTGTCGTCTTCCAAATGAATAGAAGGAGGGGTATACCTTTCCCAAATGGGTAATCTTGAGGCAATTGTTGAGATACTTGAACAGCGAATGACCTAAGCAATTCTTGTAGTTGTCTCCATAGTGGATACAAGGAAGATTTTATCTTTCCCAAATAGGTAATCTTGAGGCAATTGTTGAAATATTGGATTAGCGAATGACTAGAAATTCTTGTATTTGTCTTCCTATCGAAAAGAAGGAGGGGCATATCTTTCCCAAATAGGTAATCTTGAGGCAATTGTTGGGATACTGGAGCAGCGAATGATCTAAACAATTGTTGTAGTTGTCTCAACACTGAATAGAAGAGGGGTATATCTATCCCAAATAGGTAATATTGAGGCAATTGATAGGATCATAGAGCAGCGAATGACCAAGTCAACTGTTGAGATATCAGCGAATGACGTATTCCCAAAGTCATCTAGTGCCTGTCTCTCGTCTTATATACTTAGCTCTTTTCTCATCCTATCATCCACTCATCCACAACCAACTACTAAAAATATACAAATTCCTCCAGATAAACTTTATTTTCTCTCAAAATTTTAAGTCCCTTGTGATAGACATTACAAGAGGCTATTATTTTTTCTTCGTGGGTCTATCTCTGAAGCTATGAATTATTGTTTGATCCTTTACAATCTTCATCTATATAACTCAACTTAGAAACCCCTCACTCAGGTACCGGCCCGGTGTAACATTCAACTACTATCGTATTTATCAGATTACCATTCGCCCAGGCAACGCAGTCAAGATCGAAGCCTTAACGTAATGCATCCAGTAAGTCTCGGACGGCATTTACATGCGTTCAACTTATGATATTCTTCCTCTATAGATCAAACGATGAAGCTAAAAATATGTAACAGATCCAAAATAGTTCTAAAATCTAGTCCAACTTAATGAACTTTCGTTGGATAACTCAAACATCATGCCCTTTTCGGTTCTTCATACCCCTGGATTTGTCGCCAAAAATAGTCACATGACCAAGAAATCTATGACGTCCCCGCCATTCGGTTTTCTGGTATCGATTTGGTTCAATGGAAAAGAACATTTTCATATCTGAAAAAAATATAAAAGTTATAAATTATAATAGTTTTTTTTAACATTTTGTTATAATAATATTAAAAATAAAAATTTTAAAATAATATTAATTATTTTAAAATAAAACAAATTAAGATATAAATATAATCAATTTTAAAAAATAATTTGATATTTTTTTATTTTAAAAGAATTAAAAATATAAACGTTATAATAATATAAATTCTATTTTAGCATTTTATTATAATAGAATCGAAAATAAAAATTTTAAAAAAACATTAAATATTTCAAGATAAAATCAAATAAAATATGAATATATTCAATTTTAAAGAATAATATAATATATTTTTGTTTTTAAAGAAACAAAAAATGTAAAAGTTATAAAAATATAAAATATATTTTGAAATTTCATTATAATAATATCTAAAAGAAAAATGTTACAAAAATATTAAATATTTAAAAATAGTTTAATTTTTTTTGTTTTAAAAAAAACGAAAAATATAAACATTATAAAAATATAAAATATATTTTAACATTTCATCATGATGATATCGAAAAGAAAAATGTTAAAAAAATATTAAATATTTCAAAATATTTCAAAATATTTTAAAATAAATTTTGAAAGATAGTTTAATATTGTTTTGTTTTGAATAAAACGAAAAATATAAAAGTTATAAAAATATAAAATATATTTTAGCCTTTTATTATAATAGTATTGAATATGAAAATGTTAAAGAATATTAAACATTTTAATATAAAATAAATTATAAATAGAAATAGAAATATATTTAATTTTAAAAATTACTAAATACTTTATTTATTATTAAAAAAAACCATGAAAATTATAAAAATTTATAAACGTTATAAAAATTTAGAATATATTATAGCATTTCATTATAATAATATCGAAAATGAAAATGTTGAAAAAATATTAAATATTTTAAATAAAATAGAATAAGATATAATATTTAATTTGAAAAAGTAATTTAATATTGTTTTCTTTTAAAAAAACAAATAAAATAAAAGTTATAAAAATATAAAATATTCCTTAGCATTTGATTAGAATAGTATTATAAATAAAAATGCTAAAAAATATTGAATAGTTTAAAATAAAATAAAATAAAAATAAAAATATATTTAGTTTTTTAAAAAATTAAATACTTTATTATTTTTCAATAAAAAGAAATTTATAAACGTTATAAAAAATACAAAATATATTATAGCATTTTATTATAATAATATTGTAAATAAAAATGCTAAAAAATATCAAACAGTTTAAAATAAAATCAAATATAAATAAAAATAAAAATAAAAATACTTAAAAGTAAATACTTTATTATTAAAAATAAAATGAAAAAATTATAAAGATTATAAAAATATAAAATATATTATAGCATTTTATTATAATAATATTGTAAATAAAAATGCTAAAAAATATGAAAAAGTTTAAAATAAAATTAAATACTTTATTATTGAAAAATAAAATAAAAAAATTATAAACTTTATAATAATATAAAATACATTATAGCATTTCATTAAAATAATATCAAAAATAAAAATGTTAAAAGAATATTATTATCACAGTGCGTGGATAACTAGTAGTACTAGGTTTAACTTGTTAATATTCTATAAAAAAAAAGTATAATTGTTATAGATTAACAACTATATAATAGTGTATAGCCTGAGGCCACTATACTAGGCTAAGAGAACGGGTAGTAAACCCGTAATAATTATAAAATATCAAATAGTTTAAAAAAAAAATAGAAATAGAAATAGAAATAGAAATAGAAATAGAAATAGAAATAGAAATAGAAATAGAAATATATTTAATTTGTTCAAAAATTAAATATTTCATTATTAAAAAATACAATAAAAAAATTACAAATTTTATAAAAATATAAAATCTATTATAGGATTTTATTATAATAATATCAAAAATAAAAACGCCAAAAGAATAATATATATTTAATTTTAAAAATAATTAAATACTTTATTATTAAAAAATAAAAAAACATAAAATTATAAACATTGTAATAATATAAGATATATTATAGTATTTTATTATAATAATATCAAAAATAAAAAACTAAAAGAATATTATAAAATATTAAATAATTCAAAATAAGATAAAATAAGATAAAATAGAAATAAAAATAGAAATACATTTATTTTTTAAAAAAATTAAATACTTTAATATTAAAAAAAAATATAAAATATAAAACATATTGTAGCATTTTATTATAATAATATTAAAAATAAAAATTCTAAAAGAATATTATATATTTTAAAATAAAATAAAATAAAATATAAATAAAAATAGAAATATATTTAATATTAAAAAAGAATTTAATACTTTATTTTTAAAAAATAAAATAGAAAAATTATGAGTTTTATAAAAATATAAAATATATTATAGCATTTTATTATAACAATATCAAAAATAAAAATAAAAATGCTAAAAGAATATTATATATTTTAAAATACAATAAAATATAAATAGAAATAGAAATATATTTAATTTTAAAAATAATTAAATACTTTATTTTTGAAAAAATAAAATAACAAAATTATAAATGATATAAAAATATAAAATATATTATAGCATTTTATTGTAATAATAAAGTAAATAGAAATGCTAAAAGAATATTATATATTTTAAAATAAAATATAAATAGAAATTAAAATATATTTAATTTTAAAAATAATTAAATACTTTATTATCTAAAAAAACATAACAAAATTTTAAGAAATTATAAAAATATAGAATATATTATAGCATTTCATTATAATAATATCAAAAATAAAAATGTTAAAAGAATATTGAATATTTTAAAATAAAATAAAATATTAATATATTTAATTTATTTTATTATTTAAAAAAAAGAAATATAAAAAGTATAAAAATATAATATATATTTTAACATTTTAGCATTGTATTATAATAATATTAAAAATTAAATTATAAAAACAATATTTAATATTTTCTTGTTTTAAAAAAAGCAAAAAATATAAAAAATATAAAAACTTATAAAAATATAGACTATATTATAGTATTTCATTATAATAATATCAAAAATAAAAATATTAAAATATTAAAACAATATAAAATATTTCAAAATGAAATAAAATAAAATATAAATATATTTAATTTTGAAAATAATAAAATACTAATTTATTTAAAAAAAGTATAAAAGTTATAAAAATATAATATATATTTTAGCATTTTATTAAAATAATATTAAAAATAAAACTGTTTAAACAATATTAAATATTTTAAAATAAAACAAAATAAATATTAATATATTTAATTTAAAAATATATATAAAAAATTATAAAAATATTAATCTATAAATAATTTGAGAAACTAAACTATTCTTTAAACTCAATAATAAATTAGAAAAAAGAATAAAAAAAGAGTAAATGTAATATAAAATAAATTATTCTATTTGTAAATTGTAATATGTTATTGCTACGAAAAAGTTAGAAAAGCGAAGTATAGAGGATATAAATTAAATAATCAATTACAAATTATTCTTGGGTTAATCTAACAATGTCCAAATTAGGATAATATTCATTTTAACTTGCTGTCGTTGATCATTGTATCGCTTCTAGCGCTACAGGCTCCATCCGAAATTTTCGGTTAAATTAAAGGGGTATTTTACATTTATACGAGCACCTTCTTATCTTTGCTTGCAACTATCACTTCATATATGTCTTCCGTTACCCCTCATTCTCACTTTAAATTCACCTTCCTCATTTGTCTTATTCCGAATGAGACAAATAAGTCATTCCCTCCATTATCAAATTCACTTCAAAAATCCATACCCTTTTGGGTATAGTTACTCTTTACATTAGCGCAAATTTGACGAGTTTTCTTCATATAAATAGTTCGACTTAGGGCTGGTTTGGATGCCAAAATCCGCTCTTTTCCTTCAAATAATCCTCCATTTTCTACCAAAAATTCTGCTTTTTGGTTTAGTTGTAAAATAACAGATAATCTGCTTTTTGGCAGAATTTTAATTAAATTTAAATTAAACGCTAATTTTTCCGCAAACTCTAATTTTTTTCCGCATTTTTTATATAGTACAGATTAAAAAATGCGGACTAAAAAAAGCTTCCCTTACTTTTTTTCTACTCTTTTTAAAGCTTATATTTTATTAAAATTATTCTATATTTTAAAGTTTTTTAAAAATAAAGCTTATAATTTGAATTAATACAAAATACACAAACAAACCAAAAAAGGTAGATTTGAAATTAGCTTTTTTTTTAATAAATTTATTAAAATGCAGAATCCGTTGTAGCATAAAAAGGAGGATTATTTAGAGGAAAAGAGCGGATTTTGGTGGCCAAACCAGCCCTTAACCCACCATCCTCTATCTTCTTTACATCACAAACCAAAACTCTCAAAAGTATCCAAGTCACATCTCCAAGTTACATTCAAATTTCTCTATCTCCCTCAAACCAAAATTCTCAAAAGTATCCAAGTCACATCTCCAAGTTACATTCAAATTTCTCTATCTCCATCAAAGCAATTGGACTATTTACTTGTTGGGTCAATCCAACAAACTCGAACTATAAGATCAATTTCTTCTACCATCTGGTTAGTCAAAGTTATAAGTAAAGCTATAAGTCATGACTAACACACAGCTAGATATCACCATCCTCATTACTATTAATCGACCTACATATACAGACATTTCACTACAACTTGTAACCAACTCGAGTTTCATACAACTCTGGCCAATTCGACAACTCATATTCCGAATCCTCATCTACAACTCGACTAAACCGCATTTTCTCATCCTTCATTTCCAAGACTTTAATACCAAGACACACCATCATACCAAAATTCTTGGAAAGCAAGTTCAACAATGTCAGTATTCGCAACACGAGATCCCAACTTTCATTTCGAACCCATTCCCCGGAAAGGAGTTGGTGCCATTGCGACGAAAGATATTGCCGCCGGAACTCTGATTCTATTAGAGGCTCCTGTCATGACCCTGGAGAGTATGGATACGTCGAACTCTGATTTGATGGACATTATGGAAAGCCTATCGCCGATGGAACAAGCAGGAATGTATTACCTCTACACTGCGTTTGAGAATACCTTTCTAAACGGAACCATTCGCACAAATGGATTCGAATTAAAATCAGGCAAAGTCCTCTTGTTTCTACGAGGATCAAAGTTTAACCATTCTTGCGTTCCAAACTGCCACCGCTGGATCCGCGAGAACCACCATATTTATATACACACACTCAAGGATATCGTTGCTGGGGAAGAACTCACAATCTCATACGTCGCAATTGACAACTTCGAGCTGAGACATCAATTGTTAATAACTAGATACAACTTTATTTGTAGTTGCACTCTCTGTGAGGTAACTATGGAAACGGAAGAAGGGGAGGAGATCGACCTTATGATGGCAGAAATCGGACTTTTCCATCGAACATTGCAGCAGGGATGGAACCCGGTTGAGAGTAAAGTGGAACTTGATAAATGGATGGAAAGATTTGCTATGAATATTCTTCATTGCAGGAAAGTTGGCTTGAATGAAAACTATGAGATTGCTAGGATGTATGGTTTGGCATATGAGACGATGCGCCTTATGAACAAGATTCAGCCATCTACCGATAACCTCGCCCGAGAAAACTATCTTGCGAAGACAGCCCGCGACAAATTGGCGATTTCTATTGGACAAGACGATCCGATTTATGTTCTAATAGATGAGATCGTCAAGAATTGTCAGGAAGGTATCAGTGGAATCCCACAAGGATTGACAGAAAGTGGGTTTTTTCGTTGGCTTTGGGGAGTAGATATAAGTGATGAATTATTCCAGATGTTCTCACAGGCTCTCATCTGAACCTTTAATTGGTGTGGATAACTGGACCGTGAGCTATGGTGGTTTGATGTTGGGAATTGGAGTTTGCAATCGCGACATGGAGAGCATTGGATTTAATCTTCGGGATGAGAAATAACAGACCTTCCAGATGTTCTCACAGGCTCTCATCTGAACCTTTAATTGGTGTGGATAACTGGACCGTGAGCTATGGTGGTTTGATGTTGGGAGTTTGACATTCGCGGTATGGAGAGCATTGGATTTAATCTTCGAGAGGAGAAATAACAGACCTTTATAATCGTGATCATTATACTACTAAATGATTATTGATATTTTACCTTGAATTAAAGACTACAAAGTGAATTGGGGTATCCAAATATTATTGATATTTTAAATAGTAAATATTTTTTTTACTCCCAAACACCCCCCAAGTTACTTAAGGCGTTATTGATAGTATATGTATAATACAGCACTACAACCATAAACAATAAACCCTCGACCATTTGGAATAGAAATAAATTCATATCCAGCTTCATTAGGCCCAGTAGCAATCAATACCCCTTGAAATAATTGTACATAACCTTCATCGCTGTTTTTATCCACTACTACACCACATATATCACCTGACTTATCACCTCCTGTAACATAATTCATCGCAGTCGAAACATCCGCAACCTCATCCGATGCTAATCTGAGATTTCGATAATTCTGTATCTTTAAAAGGGTTACTAAATTGATATATAAAAAACAGATATTAAAATATTAAAATACCATTTGCCCAGCTACCTCACGCAACTTTTGTTTGGCCTCAGGTGTTCGCGGCATTATCTTGATCTGTAACTCTAAATCCGTCAATTTGAGGTCTAAAGAAAAAGAACTAGAGATTTCCTTACTGGTAGCTTTAATATTGAGGAAGCAATAGAGTATAGGATATATTCTTGCAAATCTTAAAAACAGTTTCGCACTTTGTACTAAGAGAACTTGCCGAAAATTTACCAGAGAGCTGCTCAACCAACATCAAGATATATTACACAGTCGGGAAACTTTCCTTAAACTGATACTCATGGCTGACTGATAACAAGGGTGTGTCAGTGCGGAGTCAAAGTGCAGATATTTAGCTTCGAGATTCGCCCAGATACTACTACATTTATGTATCTAATGCAACACTTCATCTCCATTCATCAACCGACGTCAAATTGATTCTGATGTGAAGTTCAAGAATGCGGGGGTTGGTCTTATATTTCCTAATAGGATACCACTAGGGTATACTACCTCACGGGAATAACCAGCTGGTGGGGATGTTGATCATTACCCCGCACTTCTGTGGATACGGCATCTGCGATTTGGCGAGTAGTTTTAATTTGATTTCCCATCTGTGCAATAAGAACCTTGTTCTCAAGTATTTAGGAAGCTGATTTGGGAATAGTATGCCTGCTAGAGGCGTATTAGGTGTGCTACCTGAGAACGAATACAACTCTCCTCTGTTTTCGTGTACTGAATCAGAAGTATAAATGACCCTTATCTTACACACCTTCAGCTTGTACTTGTCGAGTTTGTAGTCCAACAGCCAGCCACTTCAAGATATCGTTTTGGTTTTTCATAATATATAAGAACTGAGGCCAACTTCATTCTCAATTTTATCTATACTCGTAATCTCCTTTTCACAACGAGTAAACAAGTAATCATGAGTCCATTACAGACAGAAGAAGTGGATGTGCTACTGGTAGGAGCTGGATTTGGCTCCTTTACTATGTTGAATAAGTAGGTTTGTTTCACCATATCTAACAGATGACTAATAATACTACAATTAGACTACGCAAACAAGGATTGAAATGCAGAGTTTATGAGAAAGGTTCCAAGAGCGGAGGAACTTGGTATTGGAACTGCTATGTAAGCTTCTCTACATATATCTCACTGTAGAGACTCTGGGATTGACTTATATTAGCCCGGTGCTCGAGTCGATTCTGATACCCCAATTTACCAATTATTCGATAAGGAATTGTGGGAAGATTTCACATTCAAAGAGAAGTTCCCAGGACGCAAAGAACTTCGTCGATATTTTGAGCATGTTGAAAAGAAATGGGATGTTAAAAAAGATATCGAGTTCGACAAACATGTTGATGGTGCCATATTTGACAAAGGGCGCAACCAGTGGCTTGTTCAATGTTCAGATGACTCAGAGATCTATTGTAGATGGTTTATTCCTTGCATAGGATTTGCATCTCGTCGTTTTACGCCCCCGTTTAATGGTCTCAGTAACTTCAAAGGTGATATATATCATACAGGAATCTGGCCACAACACGATGTTAACCTGAAGAATAAACGAGTTGGCCAAGTTGGAACTGGAGCAAGTGGTATTCAGGTGATTCAGACTATCGGACCCATCGTCAAACACCTCACTGTTTACCAAAGAACTCCTAATTTCGCTTTACCTATGAATCAAGGACTTCTCGATCCAGAAGAAGAAGCAAAGAAAAAGGCCAAAGGACAATACGAAGAAGAATTCGCAAAGACAAGAAATACTTTTTCCGCATTTACATACACTTTCCAAGATCGAAATACTTTCGACGATACACCGGAAGAACGGGAGGCCCTTTTCCATACCCTTATGATCGAGCAAGGTGGTTTCCGATTCTGGCTCAACAATTACAAAGACATGCTCTTCGACCAAAAGGCCAATGACGAATCATACAAATTTTGGCGCAAAGAAGTTTGCAAACGAATCCCGGACATTCAAAAGCAAAAGCTTTTGGCACCGGAAATTCCACCTCATCCATGGGGAACCAAACGTCCCTCTCTCGAACAAAACATCTGGGAAGTTTTCTCTCTCCCACATGTTGACATCATCGATGTGAACGAATCACCTATCATAGAAGTTACAGAAAAGGGAATCAGAACCAAAGAAGGAGAAGTAGAATTCGAAGTCCTAATCCTTGCCACTGGTTTCGATTCCATGACCGGATCACTCGCCCAACTCAACATTCGGGGAATAGACGGGAATACCATCGCTCAAAAGTGGAAAGACGGAACGCGAACATCTATGGGTATTGCGATGAATAACTTCCCCAACATGTTTTTCCTGTATGGACCTCAAGCACCTACTGCATTCTCAAATGGACCAAGCTGTACACAATTCCAAGCGGAATATGTTTCACAAACCATAAAGGAGTTGACTGAGAAGAATATTAAGTACTTTGAGGCGAAGAGTGAGGCGGAAGAGGATTGGTATAGAAGGTTGAGTGAAGTTTGGAATGCTTCTTTATTCCCTTTGGCGAAGAGTTGGTACCAAGGGTCGAATATTCCGGGGAAAAGGGTTGAGGCGCTTAATTGGTAAGTTTCTTTCATATATTTCCTTCCCCCAGACGTATTTTTATTCATCGACAATTGTCGAGACATTGATAATAAATACTGACCTCTTCATAGGGCCGGTGGTATGCCAGAATATAGAGCGACTTTAGAGAGAAGTAATGAGAATGATTATCAGGGATGGATTGTAGGATAATCATTGGTATTTGCTGTTGAATATCGATCGGGGGTATAAGCTCTCATTCAGGAGGTACCATCAACTAGTTCCCAGCGGAGGATTCATATTTCGTTTGAAATAATATTACTTAACTGCTTCATCTGTACACAAGCTGTCATATAATCGCTCGTAGTGCATAAGGCTCGCAAGACTGAGCACTCAATATGCCTCTCCGAAAGCCCTCTCCAACTCCTCATCTCATAATGTAAGTTGTTATGGCTCCTTTCAGTTCGATTCCCATCCACCGCTGCATATCTCGGATTAAATAGCAATGATTTTTCTGCGACATATAAAGAAGATAACTGGAAATACGAAGGTCGCGGTTATTATGGCTGAGACTATAGGCCTTTTATAGGGCGATGCACTGAAAAGGCCCTATAACATACTGTATTTAGTTATAAGTTTGGTTCTTAGAAAGCCTATAATAAATCTATAAATTTTTACACAGACCTTATAGTGCTTTTTTAGTGCATTACACTATAAAAAGCCTATAGTTTCGACTATAATGATCGCGACCTTCGATTTTAAAGAGTACTCAAATCAGGGAGGGATGATTTAGATTAGACAACCAACAGAAAAGATGGTATTCTCGTGATGAATTTCTTCTGGTATGGAAATTTGATGGCGGTAAAGTTTGGAAGGGGGAAATTCGGGGATGGAGGGAGCAATCTATAGCTCAAGAGTGTGTAAAGCAGGAAATCTTGCATATCCCAAACTTCTGAACTTTTCAGGTTCACGAAGCATCTTTTTCTGCAGGGATCCTTCAGCGTGCTATGCTCGGAATCTTTGACATAATGGTCTAAAATAAGGTTATTACGGCATCTATAACACTTGTTTTAAGCGTAAAGTTTTTTATAATAAAATATTATTTTTATAGTAAAAATAATATTATTATATACCTTAGTGTACCTGATACTTGATTCGATTTTATAAGGTATTTACTCTACTTTATAAAAGTAAAGCCGAATGGCTACTTTTACGGGTTTACCCGGGGTGACCCAGAGTATGCCCTACCCTGTGCCCAGCCCTGATTTGGACGCACTTTTCACGGTACATTAGACTTACGATACGCCCCTGGTGTATACCTCTCAAAAAACTTTACCCCAAAAGAAGTTGTGAATAACATTTGAAAATGTGCATTATCAGTCGTGGCAATGCCTACAATCCATACGCTGGACACTAAAAATGTATAGTATATATAGAAGCGCACGGAAGCAATAGTCCCCCAAAGAATTAATTTCTTGTCTTTGTCCTCTAGATATACATGAATGCAGCCCTCAGCAGAAGTGAGATATAGCCTTGGCAACGGGCATCCCCAATCAATCCCCTTCAGCACGAATTCAAAATCTCTCCTCGTTTCACCCCGGAATAGCCACCGATACATCTCCTTCCAGCTGCTACCAGAAAGAAAGATTTATATCTGATTGAAACCATCTCTCAGACCCCATTAATATGCGAACGGTTTGGGTTCATCCTTTGCCTCCATAGTCAAATCAATCATCTTGTCCACACCTTGCCTGTACTCCTCTTTCTTCAGCTGCCCGGCTTCGACGAGAAGCTTCAATGCATCACCAACCCAATGTTGGCAGTTGAACTCATACGATTCGTTGTCGATATGAGTTGTCGACACTAAATCAATGACCTCTTGTTTGGTCATTTTATTTCTTAACCGGCCAACAGTCACTTCGCCAACACACTTTTTACTCGATCGATGATCATGCCCGACCCGCACTTCAAGCTTGTAAAGACGAGTTGTATTTACGATATGGATCAAAACAGCCGAGCCGTCTTCAAATTGGAAAGAGAGGGCGGTGTGACGTTTCTTCTGGAAGTCGACGGCAGAGTCGAGGTAGACAGCGATGGCAACGCCAACAGTGGATTTTTTTGACAGATCGGAGCTCATGATGGAATGGAGGGGTGGCAGTCGCGTAGGAGTAAGTTTGAGAGTGGTTCTTATGGTCTGTGATTTTGAGAATGATATAGTGAGGATTTGTACGGATTTCAGCTGCGCTGCTCTTTTCTTTTATACTCCCGTGTTCATGAACTTAACATCATTCCAGGCAGCGCTTTTTTCAACTGCATGAAACAACTCGAGTAATTTTTGATGAACTGAATAGTGCAGGGCGACCTGTTGGTCACATTTTAGGCCACCGACAAGAATATCCAATACAGCGTAGCCTATCAAATCCATATTCATGATTCGTATTCTTGCGGCGACTAATAGTCATCACACCTTAAGAAATCATTGGATGAAAGCCTCCTTCTGCTGATGATTTCGAAGCCAAATTGCGGCGCGGATGCCCCACTCGAGGTCGCGCCTATTCAATCCTCAATCACCCAAATTAATACACGCTTTACATCCAAAAAATCTTCGAATTGAGAATATTAATTGGTAAGTAGATTTGTAATTTGTGCGCGTCTACCTGTGAGAACGTCAAAATAGGCGCTTTGTTTTGAATCGTCACCGTTCACTTCAAAGTACTGGCCGAAAGGCCTACTATCGCTCCACCCTAAGCGGGTCTGCTCGTTTGACGCCTTGGGCTCATCTATTCAGGACCGCTGCCATTGGCTGCAAGACTCATCAATCAATGGTCGCTCATTGGTAAGGTCTTGCATGGTGACGGAATTAATTTTGCAGTACGATTTGATCAAATATTTTTCGCACTGTAGATTGAACATCCATTTATCACCCATTCAAACCTAATATCTGATCCCTCACAGCGAATCTGAATAAAAAGGTCATCAACGTTGTCGAGATTTATGCCAAAAGTCGTCTTCAACATGCAAATTTGAATGGAAACTTGAGTAACTTAATCTCTCAAGTATTAGAAATCTCTCTATGGCCATCAGGATCGCTGCCACCGAAGGAGTGTCTGGAACAACAATAAATCATCGTCATAACTCTCCGGCATAATCTCCCCACTGTAATCTTTCCAATCTCTATGCTTTGTAACGACTTCGAAAAACTTCACGTACTCCCAATACTCCGGAAAAAATCCACCATCTTCCCAATCAAGCAGTCCTGTGATTTTACCATCTTGCACCATGATATTCCTAGGCGATAAATCACACTGAGTGAGAACAGTACGATACCCAGTAGGCATTCGATTTCTGATCGCATGCTCCAGAGCAGCTGGTGGTCGGGCTCCGAAGTCCAAAATGAACTCATTGAACTCGGCCTCGGTTTTGAATGGTCCTCCTTGATAGTCGGATATATTGCGACCGTCCTTGATGCTGCTGTTGTCACAAGAGCTAATCACACCCTTGGTTGGTGGTTCAATTGTTCTCATCTTGATCAAAATGTCTCGGAGCTGGTGACAAATATCCAACCTTTCTTGGCTGTTCAAATCCACCCACAAGTCCTCCAAAGTTTTGCCTTCGACAAAGTCCATCTTGATCCAACCTAGTCGTTGGCCATTCTCTTTATCGGGCTCGCAAACGCCGTAAGTTCTTGGTACTGGAAGACCGTGATTGGCCGCCAAATCCATGGCAGCGGCTTCCGCCTCGCGGATTGATGGACCAGACTTAACCACTAGACCGTCCGGGAGGTGTTTGATGGATCGATTTTCGATTTGATAGAGAATAACAGTGCCCTCCGGATCAGCTTCTTTTTCTATCAGATCATCTTTTGTATAATAGGATCCCCTGGGAATGATAGACTTGTTTGGCCCACGTGTCACCTTTCCTGTCGACAAAGCACTGATCAAGTCCACTCCTGTGATTGCAGTAGTCAGCGCAAACTCGAGATGATTGAAAATCGGGAGGTAACCTTCGAGTTCTTTGACCAGCTTTAATGACCCTTTTACATAAACCATAGCATCATCAGGAAATGTTGAGCTGCCTGTATCCATGTTCAGCGTTAGAGTAGCAATCCCAAACCCGCAGATCTGGATAAGTTGCTTGGTATGCGGGAAAAATGGAGGTATTGATAAATTGAAGGGCTTGAGCTTATTAAACTGAAGATATTGATTGTTGGAGTGAGCAGGAATAGCTTCAGCATTAAGTAGGTAGTAAGTGTAAGTGTTGAGGTTAAGTGTACAAGTTCTATTTGCCTTGGTTTTGTTTGGCTCGCTAAATTAACCAGCCACCAATTTAAATCTTAAGCCTTAAAGGCTACGATAACGACCTCAGGACACTAACCGCCACCGCGTACAACGAATGGACTCATCACGATATGGATTGAAGCTGAGCGGCATTGTGTTGAACGAATCAAAAGATGAACACATAGTACGCAGCGTAACCTGGTCTAGTTAAATATCTAAGTTTTATTTCAATTATTACTTTTAGTTTTGTGTTTTCTAGTTCAACTATTGAGAATGTATCAACCGCTGCATTGTTCGTCGTAAGTTTTGGTTGAGCGGCTGTAAGTTAAGCATAAGATGCATAGCAAACACATATATAGAACGCAGAATTGAGGTGGCCAAATCTCTTATTATCTTGCCTTGACGAGGGCCTATGCTGGCGCATCCACTAGGGATCACCCATTCACAATCATCAAGATCATGAACACACAACTAAAGCTACAGCATCTCCATGCATCCCAACAGAAATAAGTAAAGAGTGGTGCGAAGAGGTCGCCCCGACCAGTGGATCCATCCATACCGTTTCCCTTTCAATTCCAAACGAAACAATAAACATACCCAAAGAGTAAGTTAAGCAATTTGTGAGGGTTGATAGCGAAATAGTAGAGAAAGCAAGAAAGAGCAAAAACGCGAATTTCCTTCCGCTAAAAAGAACAACAGGGAAGCGAGATAGCAAGGGGTATGACTGGAGTGGAGGATACAAAATTGATCTCATATATCATCAAAAAAAGGTGACCAACCTCATATGTCGAAGAGGAGTAATTTGGTGCAAGCATCGCAAAAATCTCCTAAATGGTTCCCAAATTGATTGATGGAGATGTAAAATTATCCTCAAAAGCAATTGACGCCGTGCTGAAATACCTAAGTGGCTGATGCAATCATTTAGATAGTTTTTGGGGACTTGGAATTTCTAACTTGGAAGTCAGTAAACCTGGGGGAGAGTAGGTCAGTAATTCACGGGAAAGAAGAAAGGGGCTAACCCAATATCCACAATGTCATCGACATGATTGCATAATGCCACGAAAAGGTCAAAGAAAAGTTTACCGCCACTCTCCATTTCTGTCTGCATGGTTCCGCTCCTCTTAAATGTCTTACGACATCTAATGATCAAGGCAAGATAATGAGCGCGTAGCCTAGAGTCCGTATCCGGTGTGTTGTCATAAGCATACCGAGCACTACGGAGAATTGTAGCGACCTCGATTCCACTCTGTAAGCCTTGCTTCCGAAGAGCAACACGCTTGAGTTCCTCGAGACCATACTTCTCCGCAGCGCAGTATATGACTGTATCCTTTAAAAGGTAATCTCCCACACTGGATATATAGCTTGTAGCTTCTACCGACCCGCGACCACCAATATTTTCGGGGTTGGGAGATCGATCTGCATCCTCGAGTTCCCAAGAGTTTCGGCGTTTGTTGTGAATCAAACGGGGATAATAGTCACCCTTCTGCAGAAAAGAAAAGATATCAGTACTACTGAAAACAACCATCGTGTGTTTTTAGATCACTGGTGAACGTACATAAAGATATTCGAGAACACAAGAAAAGATCTCGGGTTCTTCGTCCGGTAAAGAGATCCTCTTACTCTGCGCCTCCAAGAATTGTCCTCTCATTGCCTTCGCAAAGTACGGCGATAAGGAGAGTACATCTTCGTGCGCCGCAAAAAGTCGTCCCTCCATACCAATTGTAAATGTTACAATTGGAGAGGTTAAGCTACTATTGACAGGAGCTATCAGTATACACTTAATCGCGATTCGACCCCATATTAGGCAACAAGATCAGCTAGCCTTACCTCGCAATGGGCGAGCCTTGATCCAACGACTTTTGCAATTTCGACGACTTCGCGGGATCCTTATACGATTTCTTCAATTTGATGTTCTTTTCCACACGATCATTCGATCTATGAGAACGCTTGAACATAGTTGCGTTGTGTGTATTGAGAAACAATCGATATAAGGATTTGGAGGGGTAATTCAACGAGTGACGAAATGAGTGTTGGATGTAGGGGGAGAGGGAGGAAAAAGGTAGTAAAAATTGACACACAAAAGGAAAGATTGACAGGGTCTCGGAAGAAATCTCAAAATTGTACTAAATGACAGGTTTGAGATTCTTGAATGTTGGTGGTCGACCCGAATGGTGTGGTGAGGAAAAGGAAGCAAAAAGGTCGCGAGGGCGCGAAGAGGAGGCCCTTATATACCGGTAGTACATGAAGCACACGTGATAATTCGCTCTATATATAGGGATTAATAAAAATTCATCGTTTAATTCGTTTAATAAAATATCATTTATTCTTAATTTATATAAGTTTATTTATTAAGTATATTAATAAATACAAGAATCTTCGAATTCATTATTAAGTTGCATTTGCAATATCGACTTGGTATTTTCATAAGCATTAACAAAAGGTACTCTAAATATATATATGCAAAGAAATTTGCTTGCCAAAACCCGTTTGACCAAGACCTTAGAGATATATTATCTCATCCAATCCTATCGTTATCTCATATCAAATCATTCATCCATCCCATATATGATATGGATGATACCACAGGATCATTAACTTTTTATCATCCCCTTTAAACTTCATTACTTGGGTACTCAACACCCCCAATTGCAACAAACTCTTCTTTCAATGCTCTCACACTAACGAATCTACCCAGAAGGTTCATACTCCCCCCCTTGTCATTTGTTCCACTAGCCCTCGCACCACCAAAAGGTTGTTGTCCAACCACCGCGCCTGTACTCTTGCAATTTACGTAGAAATTACCCGCCGAGTTTCTTAATGCTTCTTCCGCATATCTAATCGCTGCTCTGTCGGTAGCAAAAACGGCCCCAGTGAGACCATACTCCGAAGTGGTATCCACAAGCTTGCAAACTGATTCGAAAGCTTCGGCTGGATTGTTAGAGTCATCATAAACGTAGACGGTAAGAATTGGACCGAATAGCTCTGTGGAAAGGAGAGCGTGCCTTGGGTTTGTGGTTTGGTAGATAGTGGGGTGAATGTAATAACCGGTCGAACTGTCATGTTTGCCTCCTACAACGAGTTCGAGTTCAGAATCGGATTTGGCATTTTCAATGACTTCTGAGAGTTTCTTGAATGATGGTTCGTGAATAACAGGGCCGATGAAGTTCTTTGGGTCCTTTGGAGATCCGATTGAGAGTTTCGATGTTTCTTCAACCAACTTCTCCTTGAACTGAGGCCAGATCGACTTAGGGACGTAGATTCGAGATGTAGCACTGCACTTTTGGCCTTGATACTCGAAAGCACCACGAACAGTGTTAAAAACAGCATTCTCCACATCGGCTGAGGAATGAATAAGATGGAAATTCTTTCCTCCAGTCTCTCCTACAATTCTTGGATATCCTTGATACCTACCCTCTGCAACCCCGCTTGCAATTGACCCATAAAGCTTTCTGAAAACGGCGGTGCTTCCGGTATAGTGAAGAGCAGCCAATTGCTTATGCTCCAAGACAACCTTTGTAACTTCAACAGGGTTACCTGGTACGAATTGAATCACATTCCTGGGTAGACCAGCCTCGAGTAAAATATTATACAACAACCAATTGGAAGCAATGGCCGAATCGGATGGTTTCCAAACTACAACATTTCCCATCAAAGCTGGTGTGCCTGGCAAGTTACCAGCAATTGCTGTGAAATTGAATGGAGTAACAGCGTATACGAATCCTTCCAAAGGTCTGTACTCAAGTCTGTTCCAGACACCAGGTGAATGATGTTCAGGTTGTTGCGCATACAATTCCTCGGCATATTGGACATTGAATCTCAGGAAATCTGCCAACTCCGCAGCAGAATCAATCTCAGCCTGCCAAGCATTCTTTCCTTGTCCCAGCATTGTAGCAGCCATAATTTCATATCTATATTTGCCCGAGATAAGATCTGCGGCCTTGAGGAAGATAGCGGCTCGGTCTACAAATGGAAGAGATTCCCATTCGGGTTTTGCAGCGAGAGCGGCATCAATTGCGGAGGAGACATCGGATGGGGAGGCGTTGGAGTAGGATGCGACTTTCGAGGAGTGATCGGCGGGATTTAGCTGGTGAGAGACGAAGGAAGTTTTGATCTGAATATAAGATTAGCTCTGATTAGCTCTGATTACTGAATTGTAAGAGCTGAAGGTTTGCTAACTTCTTTACCTCCAATTACGAGAGGAACTTCCAAAGGGGCATTGCTCTCCAATCTCTCCAATGCCTGATAAAGTCCATCCCGTTGTGCGGATCCCTTAGCATAATGATGCTATTCAATTCATTAGCATTCCAGATCTCCTGAAGCAAAGCTACATACCCCAGACTCTGAATGATACTCACATTTGGCTCATTAACCACTTTTGGGATTTTAAAGCTTGCAATGGTCGCCATATTGCATCTATTTCCTGTACTTGTAGTGATCGTACTACCCACTGCGCTGGTGCGGGGTATGCGTAACGAAGCTTCACATTTGTAAGAAGCAATCAATGAACAACGATTGATTGTCTGAAAGCTTCTAGAGCTTTTCATATTTCTCGCGAGCATGATTGATGAATGGAAATTCCGAGCCAAAGAAACAAAGAAAGTAGAATAATGAGAGGGTATGCCTACCTCGAAAAAATCAATCGTCGTTATGTTTATCTTATGATGAATTTATTGATGTAGAAGAACGAACAATTAATATGTTCGAAGCTTTGGAGATCTAGTCGGTTTGCTACGGCTTTAGCCTAAGGGGGCGCTAAAAATATAGAGGGGGGTGGAATAGGTACCTCAGCGAAGATCTAGGCGGATAATAAGTCAGGAACAAATAAGATAAGATAATAGGTAATGAAGTTAATTGATGTTGATCGTACTCTCCCCCCCCCCTAAACAAAGGTTAAATTTTTTGCCCTACTACTCCCAGCCCAAGTTTTTCATCTGTTTAGGGGGGGGAGAGTAGGTGAAGTAATGCCAAAGTCGTTTCGGTTCATATTTGGGCTAAACAATTAACCTTAGCATCTCCTCCAAGCACATTTTTCACTTCATAAGTTGGGATACTTCATAGTTGGGATATCAACTCATTAAAACAAGTATCAGACGAGAACCTATTATTAGTTAAAGATTGCCATTGAAGGACAAACTTCAATGGTAGTCGGTCTGATTCATAGTTTGAGACTGACGCAAAGTCCTCGGGTAATATGAAGGGGTAAAATGAAGGGGTAAAATGGTGAGGGAGAGGGGTAAGGAATGGAAAAGTCATGACGTATAATCATAATAAATTTCTTTGATTAAGAATAGTTTTCTAGTTAAAGTTGCTTTTTCATTAACGGGAACACTTTATATCTTTTAAGATTGAATGATCTTAGTAGCTTGTATAGATATAGTTCTCAATTTATCTAATTCCAAATATATGCAATCGTACTCTACATACCAGCTTATTAACTCACTATGTTCCCAGTATACCGCAGCTTTTCGGCTTTCTCGTCAAGTCGATCTCTCTTTTCCTTCCGAGCCCGATCGGCGGCCTCCCTGTCTCTTCTTTCCTCTTCCTTTTTCTCTTGTGCCTGCCCCTCTCTCTTCCTTGTTTCCTCCTCTGTTTTCCTTCTCTTTTCCGCCTTCTTGCGATATTTGTCATCCTTAGCTTTATCCTTCTGCTCCCGTTTCAAAACCTCTATTTTGTAAGGATGACTATCTGGCATCTTTTTAAGAATTTCATCTTGTTCTTTGACTAGTTCCTCATCCCTGTCAAGCACCTTATAATAATCCTTCCAGGCGATTTTG
Organism: Myriosclerotinia curreyana; assembly: GCA_002162495.1. Taxonomy (NCBI): domain Eukaryota; kingdom Fungi; phylum Ascomycota; class Leotiomycetes; order Helotiales; family Sclerotiniaceae; genus Myriosclerotinia; species Myriosclerotinia curreyana. Next base: position 41,801 of record NGKJ01000018.1, read on the forward strand.
AGATCCTTTTTTGAAGATGCTATCATGATTCCCTCTACTCGAATGTCATCTTTAATTCTCTCTAATTCCTTCTGTAAGTGCTCAAGACTTTCCTGGTGCTTCTCATGCGTGTTCTCACGTAGCTTGAGATTTTGACATACTTTCACCCAGGCGAATGTATCTGGTCGATCTGCCTGCAGCTCTTGATGTTTGCGTTTAAGCTGGTGATCATGCTCGGTGACATCACTAATACCTCGTGACAATGTTAGATTTGAGAGAAGATTGCTTGTAGATGAGCGTTTGGCTTTTGGTCTCTCAGCCTTTTCGGGGAGATTTTGAGACGATGAACTGTTGGGTCCATGGCTGTGATGATTATTGTGTCCAGATGCTGTATCGCTCCTGTTCGCTGAATCCGTTGAATCCGTTACTTTCTTGCGTGATGAAGTATGTGATGACGCACCACTGTTCACATTCTGTGTTGATGAACTGGCTGGGCTATTGATACCGGTAGTTAGTGTTTTTTTCTGCTGGTTTTTGAATGGAGAAGTCATGATTTCTCTTTGTTGATTGCAATAAGCTCGCACGATATCTATGCAAATTTTTATAATTTAGAATCCTTTCTGAGTTGCGTGATATACAATTCTATTTATACATGCATATATAACTAGTAGGCAGCTATTTTGGAAAGTACAACATAAGATGTGAGCGTTTAAATCTTGTCTTGGAGATGACCGCCGGCCGGCCTAGGGGTCGATATAGTCTGTATACTCGTAAAGGCTGAAAGTTTCGACCTATTGATCAACCGCGTGTGAGTCTCCTTTGCGAATCTAGGTTCGACAACTGAATCGACTTTCAGGCTTGCTCTTCAATGCGGAAAATGCACCCCATTTGGCAGAAAAGATATATGATAGAATGGCCAAGTACTTGTCTGAAAGACTAATAGAAAGTTCTACATTGTAGACAGAAGTTTCGATAGCAATGTTAGATAAACTAGCGAAGGAGAATCTTTGACCTAAAACATACGTGAGTATGGGGACCATTGAGTCAAGAGGCAGTCGCAAATCTAATTCCTGCCAATATCTAATTTCTGATGTAGAATTGTATGTAAAATAACTATTTTAAGGATAAGGAACATCCGCTATTTACATAACACGGTCGTACTGGTCAGATAGTTGACAAAAACCACTAGGCATTAATTCGACATAGGCCAGCACGTTCCGATCTTTCCGCCTTCCATGCTAAATACAACACTTGCCCCCAATTGTAGAGGATCCCTCTCCCAAACCACAAAATCTCTAGTTTCTTCCGCGACATTTAAATCTAGAATTTTCTCAATATTACGAGATACTAGATCTATAGCTTCACGTTTTCCAATGCTGGAATATTTAGCTGCCCAGCCCGCTTCTATCGCGAGGTTATGGATATGTGATTCACCTATGAGTTTGGTCAGACTATCTACGATTGATGTAAGGAAGTCAGAAGATGGGTTTGGATAACTTACTGCCCCAACCTGTGATTGCTAATGCGAAAAGTACACCTGCGTCCGTAAGAACTGCAGCAGGAGAGCGCGTCAGTGGAGGACCCGAGAGTGCGTTGCGTTTCTCGTATGTATCCGGTGCACCACGATTTCGGGTTAGAATAAGTGGTGTCTTAGATTTTGCAATCTCATCAGCTACGAGATGAGCTCCTGCTCCGCCTAGAAGAACTAATTTGAGGGGTAATGGATGATCGTTCTTCAGTTTGATGAGTTGAAGAATATCATACTGTGGTTTTATATCAGTTTTAAACAATGTAAGTAAGAAGAGGAGACAAGCTAACTTCATTATCAACATGTACTACCAAGGGAAATGTTCCATTCGCAGCGGTGCCATAAACGTTATTTTTGCCAATATTGTTGAGTAAGATGTTTTGCAATTTTGCTATGGCAGAAGATATCGTTGGTGTAGACTCAAATTCTATGCATATATTTTAGTACGCCTCCGAGTGCTTTGTTCGAAGATGGACTCACCTTTGGCTGATTGACCAACTGAAAAATGCAAAGCAACATCGTCCTGAAAAATACCGCCATCGAGAATATTATGTTTACCGCTAGTTTTGATGCCGGTACTTACACCACCGAAGAAGGAGCCCAAAATTGGCGCTGTAACTACCTGGGTCACACCACCAAGTCTTGCCCTGGAAAATCCACGTCCATCCAGGTGGATTCCATACTTGGCGTGGACGATATTTTCTGGCTCCAGTAGACTCAAGGCCTTGCCAAGAGAGCCATCTGAGGTTTCAGAGGCTCCAGGGATTTCTGCCAAGCCTAGAATGGGCGAATACGCTGTGAGCCCTGGCGTTACGGTGCCTTCATGGAGCTTAATGACAGTAGCATCTTCACTAAACAAGGTACTGCATTGTTGCTCCAAGTCTAGACAGACAACATTGCCATTATTAATAACCATTGTAAGGTTAGTCGAAACCGGCGAGATCTCCTGGTGATGCATTAAATAGCTTCTCTGGATACCAGTAACAATGATATTCTTGTCTGATTTTTCCAAACTGCTACAAGTAGTTTCCTTCGATATGCCACTGTGTGATATCCGTTGTTTGGGTTTTGACACTTGTTCTGCTTCGGTAGAATTTCCAGCTGTATTTTCCGCAACCTTGACTGGATCTAGAGTAGATATCCCATCAATGTAAACTTGCAAAGGTGTAGCTCCAGCAAGGAGCGGATGGGAATCCCACACTACAAGGTCCGCATCATAACCAGGGCGAGTATATCCAACACGATAATCGATTCCTAGCGATTTTGCAGGTACACTAGTCACAGATTGTAAAGCAAGAGCTTCCGAAAGATTAAAGGCATGTGCGCTAGCTGCTTGGAACCTGGTCGCCTGTTAGTTACCAATATTTAGATACAAAACAATCAAGGAAGCTTACATCAAGTATTGTGCATTAGTTATCTCCAAGACGTGATCCTATGAAATGTTAGCTTTAGTTCATTTCATATGAAAAGGGCATCAAACAGATTTGTATGCAACTGGAACACCATGCTCAGCCAAGATGCTACCAGCCCATAAGTTGGCATCGTAAGCTTCCTTTTTGTAGAATCCAAACTCAGAAAAGGTGGCAATAGTGATATTTCTAATTTGTCATAAGAATCGAAACATCCAAGATTGCTATCATAACTTACTGTCCACTACTTTTGATTAACTCGGGTACTTTCCAAGCTGCAAGGGCGTGATGAAAGGCTTGAATTCGAAACCCGAATTCCTTGCTATGATGAAGCATATCTTCAAGGTCCTCGGTTTCGTAGCAATGCACGTTAAGTCCAACTTTACCTCGCAACATTGCTACCGTGGATTCCAATTCCAAATCTTCCGGTAAACCTCCATCTTTCATGAAGTTTGATATAGTTGCAGGATCTCCACTTTCCCGCGCCATAGTAGCTGATAAACACCATGAGTCTTGCTTTTCGATAAGTTCCTTCCCTCGTGCCATCTGTTTTCGAAACAACCAAGCATTGCCCATTCGAGTGTGTTCGTATGTATATGTAGGATTTTCTCCGCATGCCATCTTTATGTATCTCCTCCTCTCCTTGATAGGGAGACCACGTTCAAGCAAAACATCCTCAACAACATCTTCACCGGCTTCACCCCCATGCACAAAGTTTTTGACAAGAATCCCTTCACCGCCAATGATATTTGCCGAGCCAGGAATAAGGAGAGATGTTGTAACACCTCCCGATGCAATAATGGCAGTTGCTTTGTCGTCCGTTTTTATGGAGTCGATTGCGCGAACAAAAGGAGTAAGAGGCCCCATATGAAACTCATTCTCATCAGCTGTAACAGCAAGTTGAGGCCAAGAGTGCAAAAAGTGGTGAGAATGCATGTCGACCAGTCCTGGAGTAACATATTTACCTTGGAGTTCAATCGTTTGAACGTTAGGATCATGATTCATAGATTTGGTTGCTGCTGATACAGATTTGATAAGTCCTTTCTCAAAGGTAATATCCACAAATTCATCAAGTATAGCTTTGCCGTCGAATAGAGTCGCATTTTTCAAGATTATGGTCTGATTCTGACCACGAACTGAGTTCCATCGAGAATTTTTACGTGATGGGGTTTCCGAAAGTGAGTATTCTCTAGGCAGCGTGTGAAGATCTCGGCATTTATTGAGTCCCAAATCAATCTGTGATATGTAATGATCTGAAAGCTTTGCAGCTGCAGGAGATGTCTGATATACATATCGAGGAAGAATGATAAGCTGCAAACCAAGAACGATTACGATAAGGAGGAGAAGTGATAATGGAAATCTTATTCGTGTTACTCTATGAGTAAGATTTGAGTCGGTGTTGCGTGTCATAGATTTGTACATCTTGAAGGTCATGATATAACTAAAGGAAGATTAATAACATAATGTAGCTGTTGTCTTGCAATTGTTTGTGTTGCCAGCTATATATATATACGATGGGTTACCGGTAAAATTTATAGTTAGGTAACTAACTACCGGTAATCTCTCCTTATTATATAAGATATTTAGGCTAATCTTAACCCCAGCCACGACGATGTAACCTACAAATTAATACCAAACTCAAAATATCCTCCTATCCAGGTAGTACTAGGTAGGTTAAGTGTCGGTCGGTAGGTGTACGAAGGGTCGGACCTCTCGGAAAATCGTTTCTCCATTTCATCACGAAGCTCATGAATTTGTTATTGCTTTGGCCAATATTTACTCAAGAAATACATCTCACAATGACCTCCTCCTTCCTCGTTTCGATATCGTAACAAAAATATACCAAGGGTCATCTTACCAACGCGACTTTGCCTCAGAAAGTTATCTTCCTCTTCCTCACACAAACGAAGGCTCAACCAAAAAGAAATCCACAACTTTTGTCGCATTATACCGAGTTACCAAACAATCGCGGGAACCGGGAAATACACGATTCTATTCGCACATCTGGCCAATTTACTACTCGGAACTCGTTGGTGCTTCCATCTGCCAAATAATGGCGATGCGCGCATAATAAATATCGATCCCTCATTGTTTTTACACCTTTAAAGCATTGCAGCATCCCAGTTCTTTTGCCAAGATGGCATCGTTTACAGCATTAAATATCGAACCCGACGATCAAAGCTACGATGAGATTGATAATACCAGAGAGATTCAGATAGAAGATGCTCTCAAGCTCTACACAGCTGCGCTTAAGCTACATGCTCAAGGTCTTCCTTATTATCAAGAAGCTGCCGAGGCATACAAGAACCTATTTCAATCGGAGATTTTTAGTTACCCAGAGGCCGTCACTGAATTCACGAGACTCGATGAACACCCTGAGCTGGAATATGTAGACTCTGCCATACCTGACGAGCTTAATATTGGCCCAGCTGCGGTACACGGTACTCCCAGCACATTACCTCAAATCTTATACCTCGCATACAAAAATCATGGTCAATTCATACTGGACTGTGTGAAATCTCGGCTGCGGAACTCAAACGGCCCAATGGATGATGCTGAAAACCGTGCAACACTCGAATTACAGGCCAAAGTTGCAATGGATGATTTCGGGCGTGCTCTAGTCAGTGACGAATCAGATACCGAGCTATGGAGACGAGCATCTCGTATTGGAGCCATGCTTGGGAGTCGACGGATTTCTAGATATTGTCTTGAGGCTGCTGTCGAGGTTGATGATGACCCAACCTTTGCTGAAGTTGAGCCTCAGTCATTGGAAGAGGGTTTTGCAGGAGAACAATTGAAGAGTTTGCTCGAAGTTTTGTCCGACGAATTATCTCTCTCTCATCCAATAATGGGACCTTTCAAGAAGAAAGCCATGCCACAGTTTTTGAAGAAGCACATTGATCCATATCCGTTTCTTCCGGATCCCACCAATACCTCGAGTAGGAGCATGGACGTTGATGAACCCTTGCAGATTCTTCAGGGACGTGCAATCATCAATGTACCGGAAAGGTCATGGACTTCTATTGGCCACGAGATATGTGGAGCTGCCCAGACCCTTCCTATTGTTGGAGTCATACTTGTTTTGCCACCAGGAGAAGACCAAGACTTTTCACCCGAGCCGCTTTTGAACGAACATGTTGAAAATCAGCCAACAAATGATACTGTAATGACGATCTCCCCTGTAACTGAAAGTCTTGGTAATGGTACGCCTTCTACCAATAATTCCGATGAGAGGACAGGCGAAGCTGCTTCAACGACTACTGTACAACTCTCTGATGCTATGTTGCCTACAAGGAAAAGATCTCAATCTGCTGCTGGACTTCGGGATACCCCAGAAGAAGATAATAGCACCCACAAGCGCAGCAGGCGTATAAGAAATCGCGAAAGCACTGCTGAGACTCCTGTAGACCCCGCAACGCAATATGCCGAACAATTGAAGGCGTTTTCCCGTGCCGACAATGATGTTTTCACATTTGTCGGCAATGTACTTAAGAAGATAGGCGTCGAAGATTTAGGGACTCGCGAAGACCTCCAAGTAGCTTTGGCGGTTAATAAAGCTACCGAGCCTGACGATATTCGAACCAATACGGCTGTGAGAGATCTGCGTGATATCATGAGATCTTGGGATGAAGCCAAGGCAACTGTATTCGAAAACGCCAACGTCGCAGATGTTCTAGGGACTTCTGGAGGTAGTGCTAATGCTGGTCTCTCTGCTTTCCTCGAGCATTCAAATTCGGTAGCACAAAACGTAGCCAGCGGACCACCACCATTCGCCGAATTTGGTGGGATATCAAGGTTCGCACAAAAGATCGAAAATGACTGGATGCCATTGCAAGATGTTGTTTTTGAGTGGTTGCGTATTGTTCTGGCTACTTACATACAACGACAATGGAGTTCTGAACTGAAAGTCGCTACTGTTAGAATGATCAGTTTTCTCGATGCAGATATTTATGATCGAGTTCGGTCTGATTTGGAATCAAACCGCTCATCTGGCGAAAGTCCCGCCAAAATAGCACTGTTGGAGCAGATGACGGAAACAATATTCGAACTTCACCTTGACGTCTATACACGCATCACTGGCGCCAGCAGTAGGGTTGGAATGGATATCAGGATCATGACCAAGGATCGACTTGATCGTTGGGCAAATTTCACGGCTTTTGTGATGCGTAGTCGGAAGTATGAGCAGGATGATGAACTCTCTTTGAGATATTTGTGGGCTTCAGTTTTTTATGCCACAGGGTCCGAAGATGTCTCGCGCGAGCACAAAATTTTTCTCTGGACCAATCTTCGAGAAGTTCTTAGCAAAGCTGGAAAACCATCAATTCAACTCACAAACAATGCCGTCATACCGGAAATTTCTACATCTGCAGCAGATCGGGAGGTTTCCAACTTAACAACGATGGAATTCTTTCAAAATCTCTTTCAAGCTGATAAATCCGACCCGCTAGCAATTATCGAAACACTCGAGCCAGTCCTAGATCCAGAATCCACATCTCAGTCTACAGAAATGGAGATTTTAGACTCACAAGATAGTGACTTCTCTCAAAATGGAGATACCATTCCAGCCATGCTACGTGAAATGTGGAAGTTCTTAGACAATGGAAGCACATCACTTCGTCTTTTCCTGTGGCAACGGTTGAGCGAAGCGTATACTAGCATCGGATACAAGACCAAAGTATTCTCTTGTAGTTTAAAATGCATTGAGATTCTTGTAGCGGAGTTCAGAAGTGAAGAGTACTTAAACTGCGAGGATGAGACTCGTCGACACAAGATGCTGGTATCGCTCAAGGCTCTTGACCAGCTATTGGTTCCAGCATTGACAACTGCCCTCAACGAGGCTACGACCTGTTTTGAGATCATTGACGACCGTCATATCAAATCAACGTGTGCTGCATTGGCGCAATTAAGCCGTATTCTTCACGCTGCTGCAGTGTTTGATGATGAGGTCAGAGTAGGAAGCATTTCACTACCGCAGAACGGGGCTTACTCTGTGCATGGATCTTTCAATAGCTTTTCCAACAAGATCAAGGAAATGCAAGTACGGACATGGGCATTGCAATATGCTATGGTCAAAGAAGCTACAACTCAGAATCCTGAGCTATTTCCAACTCCAGATAATGATCTTGCTGATTTCCTTGCCCTAGTGCACTATTCCTTGGGCTTGAGGAAGTGTTGCAAGGCTTCTAACAAGATATTTCTCAAGATGATGAAGCAAGAAATGTCACGTCTTAAGTATATTGATAAATGGGAAGACTATCTGGGTCAGGTATTGTTTGACCTATATGGAATTAAATTGGGTGTCGGCACTTTCCTCCTTGAGGATCACGGATGTCCTATAGAAACTTTGGATCGACGGACTGTCATGAATATTGCAGAACAAGTCATCTCACTTGCTAACAACATGCCGATGAAAGACCTCATGAAACACGAACTCAAGCCCACGATTGAAAAAATGCAAACTGCTATCGGCCAGCCTAAAGAAACGCCTACGATGCTACATAATTCAAGAAACATCACGGAGTATTTGAAGAGTCATATTCGTCCTCTTGATATGTATCTAGCCCTCAAAGGCGAGACACAGATTGACTCAATTGCCGTGCATACACCAGAGACTCCTCTTGCTGACAAAGGCTGGTACTATCTTTTGGGTATGCTTGCTCTTACGAAATACCGTGGAACGAAGCGAGTCAGTGCTGGCTCCCAAACAGATGACTTGAAATTCGCAGCATATTTCATGAAACTTCAGTTGCAGTATACGGTAGATCATTGGGAAGCCTGGTACAGACTCGCACAATGTTATGATCTAGAACTCGAGGAAGAGGTGTTGTGGAGCGCAGAAAAAATGAACAATGATAGGCCGGGTTTGGTTCGGTTGCAAAAGTGTTCTCTTCATTGTTATATCATGGCGCTCTCTACAGCAATGCGATGTGCGGATGGTTCATTTGGAACGGCCGAAAAACTTTCCGATATGTATCATGACTTTGGAATGCGTCTGTATGCATCATCTCGAGAACCATTTTGCATGGAAGTGTTTTGGGTAGGCGAAGAAAAGCATATGAGTGGGTCAGAAGGGATGTATAAGAAGATGCCTTTCGAGGAAATGAGTGAATATAAGTTGTGGAAGTATGCATCGGTACTATTCAAGCGCTCTCTGGTGGATCGGCCAGATTTCTGGATGTGAGTCTATATTTTTATCCGTGTAAAATTCGATGCTGATATATTTAGGAACCATTTTATGCTGGGAAAATGCCAGTGGAAGATGATGTGGGTCGCCCGAGAGGATTGGCCTGCCAAGCCTCCAACTAATGTTCCTACCATGGATATGATTTTGAGTACTTTTGTGCGCGCCATAGAAACATGCCCCAAACCAAGTAAAAGCAGCCAAGAGCCTATTCTGGAACCTCATTATAAGCTTGTCTCTATTGTGCACAAGCTGGTAGTGCGGAGAGAGATGGAATATCAAGATGCTGCCAAAATTCTACAGGACCAGCCTTATGGTCCACGAAAAGGAGATCCGTTTGTGATCGAAAACGATGAAGATTGGGAAATATTTATTCTTGCATGCTTCCGCCAATTACGCAATGCAGACAAACCACACTGGCATCATCGCATGATTGCTCGTGTGGCTAACATCCTTTACGACGAGGCAAACCCGGATTATGTCCAAGCTTGTGCTGCTCGCGTTGAATTTCGAGAGTCCATATTTACCAAAGCCATGTCTATGCAAGTTTGGAAACCGGAAGCGGAACGACCAGGAAGGCATTTTGTTTACATGAGGCGTTATGCTCTATTCATGGCCAGATTGTTGACCCTCATCAGCGACAAAGCGAACATGGAATTGTTGGCTAAACGAGTCAGAAAACGAGCGGTTGACTACTTCAAATTTACCGAGGTCTGGAACGATTGTTGCACAATTTATCTAAGGCTTATTCGTAAAGCAGCTGATATACCTGCTAATGTTGATGAAGTGTTCAGAGGGATTTCTCAGGAAGTGTTTGACGCCTACTCAGAACGCCTCGACGATGCTATCAAGGATGGTACTCTTTCGCACCCAGCTCTTGATGCTTTGAGAGAGACTATCGAGTTAAAGAAACTCAACAATAACCTTGCCAAGGTAACTCCGATCGATGATATGATTAATGATATCTGGGCAGTTCTATATATTCAGGTTGTGAGAGATACTCCCGCTATTGACATAGCAACTTTACAACAATCCCAGATAGACGGAGAAGCTGCGGCAAGAGCGTCAGGTCCGATGAGTCTTAACCATGTTCTTATGAATACAGAGTCGAATAACCCCGCTCCACTTCCTAATTTCGAGCTCCCAAGACCTCGCAAACTTGGTATCAACCGTAAAGCAGTTATTCAAAAGGCCGAGCAATGCATCAACCGTGCCGCAGAAACAGCTCGGCCTGTTGTCGCTTCGCGTCCCAGAAATGTTACATCATCTTCAGTTGTACCTTCAAATGCGTCGCCCCTTATTTCATCTGCGCCCAGAATCGAAATCTCTATTTCAGGACCCCATCAAAATACAAGAAGGGAGGATAGCTCGGCTCCAGGCAGTGTTCACGATAGTGCAGATGACGAGAGTGATTTGAGCGATGTTCCTGATATGGAAGATATGGATATGTTTCCGAACCTAATGAGAAGAGTTGAGAATGGTAGTGGTGGAAATACTCCGACAAATGGAAACAATGGATAATGGTTTGATATCAGCGAGTGCAATTATATCTGCTTTTCGCATGGAGTTTGAAAAGGAAAATACCCATGGCTGAGCATCTGCTCTTTAGCCTTGTACTATGTTAAAGTGTATCATATAAACCTAAATAAATGAATTACTGAGTTCCTTTAGTCTTTTGCTTTTGATACCCCTACTTTGATGCGCGAAGGGGGGAGTGCAATTGATGTTGGCTTAAGCCCGCAACACATTATACTCGATACTGAAACGAATTAAATGAAAGCAATGAACAATTTTACATCAGGAAAATCCAATGTTAGCAAACTTCGTTTCCTGGGCAATTCTGCATGGTCTCAGCGAACCTAATTCTAGCAACTTAAAACTCAGAATCAGAGGTCTGACTATGATGAAGGCAGCTTCTCTCATGAGTGATTTACGAATCTATAAAAAGACGATTCGAACATTCTTGTTTTCCGCGTAACCTTCCACAACGCCATATTCCACACATCACTGAGATTATCCAGCCTCACGAACCTTTCGAGGAAGGCATTTCGCGCCAATATCCTCAATCCCGTCTTTCCAAAACCAAGCTGCATCTGATCAGGCATTTCCGCACATCCGTTGATACTACATAAATCTTTCCGGCTGTACATAGACATAAGTTATTCTATTATTTCTATTTTATTCTATTCTATGACATTACATTTCCCACCCCCAATTTCGGTCCTTCGGAGAACAATAGTACCTGTACCACCTCCTACAAACTGCGTACATACCGAGAGCGTAAAATGATGCAACGCAACGTGACAAATGACAAATCTAAATGCAAGAAGCCGCAGCACGAGAAGACCATGCCATGTGACCTTCCTTTTAGAATTTCTATCCGTAGATCGCTTGTGCTTGACAGGACGGACAGATAATGAGGGACACAAAGTTGGAAGTACAAGATTATGGTCCCGGTGGGGAAGATGGGTGATGGCGGGAGGTTGCAGAAAAAGGGGTGGTGGATTTCAAATTGTATCACGTAAACGGGATGGGCTGGTGGAACAGAAGGTTTTGGAGTGACGATTCTGCGTTGGGGAAGGAGGGGTACTTTGACGTTAGGTAATAGATTTGGATGAGGGGTACCAAGATCCAAAGGGTATGTACCTATACATCCTGCTAACACCGAGGAGTACCTAGGTAGGATGGAGCTTGATGCCGGGGGAAAAAATGGAGGTATGCACCCCACTCCTCGTTGTCGAAAATATGTCTATGTAAATTTATAAATGAGTTGTCCAAGTAGAAAAGAAAGTTGTATAAGTATGTAGATAACAGCTATCCAAGTATTGGTTTACCTGCCAGTCATCTTGCGCTCGTACCATCGCATTGGGAAATAAGTCACGATAGTGAAGACGCCACTGAGAAAAATTCCAACATCACCTCCATAGGGTCCGAATTTTTCCGCAATTGGACCTGAATGTGGTGTTGGTATATAAATTTTGGTCGGAGTTAGAGTCTTTTACTTACCGACGTACCAAACCTGAGCCATACCAGGTAGGCCACCACCTAAATAGCCGATCAAAAGAGCCATGATAGCAGCTAAACCCCAGGGTAATTTCCCAGGTCTATCCCAAAAGTTCAATTCGTAACCTTCTGTACGACGGAACCATTTATCTTCTATGAGGAGAATAAATGTGAAAGAAACTGTCCAGTATCCAAGGAGGGAGACAAAATCACTGACGATGCTAGATAAGTGTGTTCGACCGGCAATTGCAAGAACAGCGACGACAAGGGCATTGGCAAACGACCAGATAAATCTTGGGATCGCATGGAAGTAATGACCAAGTAGTTGAAGGGATAGACCACTAGAGTAGTTTACCGCAACGTTATTGCCGATAACGGAAAAAACCAGGAGGACAAGGCAGAATTTGGCGAAACGGAAAGGATGGTAAGACTCTAGAAGAAGACCACCAAGTCCATGATCCTCATATGCCGTAGTAAAACCTGGGTTTGCTTGAGAAGCCAATGCAGCATTTCCCAGACATGCACCGATGACTGTCACAAAGATCGTAGGGAGGGAAATACCCATGATGGTAAGGAAGAAGATCTTCCAACCTTTAGTATTGGCGGGGTAGTTGCAATAGTAATCCGAGGCGATTGAGCACCATCCTGAGGCAGATGAAAAGCATACAGCGAAGAAACTTAGCCAAGAGCCAGAAAAACTTAGACCAGAAACAGCAGATGGAATATTTGGCTCCATCTTGGGAGCAATTTGGCCAATCAAGATACACATGAGAATGAATGTCATGATCCATGAGTATTTCTCCCATGTATGAATGATTTTGAAGCCGAAAATTGATACCACGTAACTGATGACCGCAATAATAACAATTCCAACCGCAATTGTCATTGTATAATCGGAGACGGCAGCAAGAATCTGACCCACCACCACAATATTGACCACAGAAAAACCTCCACCAATAACAACATTGAGAATCGAGCAGAGTTTTGCGCCGTAGAAACCGAAAGAGTATCTAGAACATGCAATTGCACGGAGACCGAGCTTAAGCCTTGTTAGCATTCACCAAGTAATACCCATCCAGAACACTTACCTTTGGACCCAGAGTACCACAATACGCAGTGCAAGCAGCTCCCAAAATAGTTGCAACAATAATGGCGCCAACCGACTGACTCAAAGAGAGACCATAGACTTCGGGATCGGTACCAAGAAGACCAATTGGTAGGGTACCGACATGACATGTGAGAGACCACCAGAGGAAGAAGACATTGAGGATCGATGGAGGTTGCTTGTCCTCTTCATGTATCCTATCAATGCCCTGGGTTTCGATACCCATTTTCTCGTCAAGCCATTCTTCACCACGTCGCAATGTGCGCAAGAAGCCTTTTTGTTCTCGAAGTTGTCTAGCCAGAATTATCTCCTCGGATTCGCCCTCGGATTCATGAGTTCCATCGACCACAGCAGAACCAAGGTCTTTCTCGAGGCGGCCGTTCTCTAGATCATGAGAATGTCTAACATCGTGAGCATGTTTTAGATCGGCCTGATCACCATGAACGAAGTCTGCCATTGCTCCAATGTTGTCAATATCCCAAGGCAAGATGAAAAGATAAAAACTTTCAGGGACGGGTAGGACAATTGAAGGGGGAACACGGCCAAGTTACATATGTATACAATGGAAATCTAAGGCTTGACATTCTAGAAAATTTAATTTAATTCCATGGAGGGGTGCCTCAATTATCTTGGGACGAATCAATTGAACGAAAAACGATAGGGTAAGCTGGTACGAACCCTGATAAGAACTCACGAAGATGGAAATATTTAGCAAGCCTCTGATGATCTTGACTGGTTCGTGATAGATAAGCCGTCCTGGATGGTTCCTTCTTGGCGGTTCTCTATCAGGAAGGTATTTTGTGGTTAGTGGAGCAAGGTACGGGATGTGGGAAACATAGCGGGCGCTCCGTTTCTCATATCTTTTTTTTTTTTCAATTATTTGGCCGAGGAGGGACAGAATAATAGCAGGACTATGGGAAGAGGTTTATAAAGAAGTAAAAAGGAAAGGGCAGTGAAAGGTAGTACCCCAGGTTGAGGTGGATATATCTGGAATGGATTTCATCGGCACACGCCGTCAACCACGTTTCGGAAGGACTACCTTAATGGCTCTAGATTCTAACTTAAAATGGAGGATTCGGGAGATAAGTAAGTGATCATACGAAGTGTAAGCCACATCCAATTTCTGATATGAGGATTGCAAGAAACCTTGGAAGACAAGACCGTATTGTTTTGTTATTACTCCGTAGATGCTGAAATGAAGGGGGACGGAAGAGATACTGGTATGAGTGGAATCTTTTGAGTACAATAATGAATGCAAATAGTTGGAAAGAAGAACCACGAAAAGGCATCATGCGGATGGCCGGAGTAACTGCTCATGTCATTTGGTGAAGAGGAACGTTCTTGAGTAACGAGTCACACGAGACAAGACACTGGGTTCGGTTCGGTTGGGTTGATCGTGTTTGTCAATGCAGTGACTGAAAACTAACGTGCATGATAAGGGACGCGGGGAATCACGTGGCCTTGGTCAATTTTATTACTGTATTATTGAGTTCTGTTATCTGTGGATACGTGAAAAGAATGACAGAAAATAATCACTTCCTTCAAGTTATGAATATGAACATTAGACAAATCATGTCTAGTACTACTACAAACCATACTCTTAAGCGTCGTGTATGGTATAATTTAGCTTGAGCAAATTCATCGTTCCCTATTCTATTCCCGTAATCGCCAAGGTAGATATATAGAAAATAAGCTGGATACTTTCTTTTTGGTCAGCAACAGCCAGCTTGATGAAAACTCAAAATTCCACCTCTGTCTAGATGTCTAGATGTCTAGATGTCTAGATGTCTAGATTGTTGTTTAAGTTTGGTACGGACGATCATTTACGCCAAGGAACCTTGTCTTAAAAATATAGGCGTGGACGGTGAACCCAACTAAGAACTCAAATTCAACGACATCAGACATTCTATACCTAACCTGGAGCGCGATGGAATTCCTCACTTGAAGAGACTCTTCCAGATAACAAGGAGATTATTAGACACCTTTGCGGACCCATCACGAATCCCTTCAAATCTCTAGTTGCGAATCTCAAATGTGAACCCCTCCAGTTTACTTAAGAGACTCATTAACTCATCTAGCAGATGATTGCTGTCCATATGTGCGATTATTTTGATTTTGGCACCAGCAAATGCCAGATCCGCAAACTGAGCTTATACTCAGGCATTTCCACATAGACATAGGTATAATACTTGGATTCTTTAGACTTCCTAGTGGAAATTTAGTGGTTGATACGGTAAAAAAAAGGTGAAGAACCGACACAATCAGTGAATCAATGAATCATCTCTCGCCGCCTTTTCTTCGATGAGTAGGTAGTAACGGCAGGCAATTTATGATTTGTTGAACAATATCAAGTCGATAAATAGTATTGCACAACACCCACGAGTGTAATGAGATAACATCAAAGAGACACGATGTCTTTTGAACTCCCTCCAAAAAAACGTACATGCTTGGATTTAAAGCACTATTGTATACCAGGCTCCGCGGCGCCAGTTAAAACAAACCTGAATATTTCATCTTGGACTGGTATCCGAGAGTCACTGCCAAATGTCATTGTCCAACAACCCCCGATACATTATATAGTATGCTTCAACTCTTCTTAACATCAAAGGCTAGGGACACGACACTAACAAATATCAGACCACACACAAAAGTGAAACCTTAGATGATTTCCATATGTTTCGCTGGCTTCCTAAAGAGCTCCAACTTCAAATATGGAATGCTGCAGCTGCAGATATCGATGCACAGATCATCACGATGTCCATCGAGGTTCATCACATTGAACAACAGCAGAAAATCAATCAATACCATCAAAGCAACCCGTACACCCACAACGAAACCATTTTCCTCACAGCACAATACATCGTCCCAAATATCCTTCACGCCTGTCTCGATGCTAGAGAAGTAGCTTTGAAATACTACCGACCAGTATTTTCTCGTGAAATGGGAGGTGCGCCTATCTACATGGCCATAGACGATCGCCGTGCTCCTGATACCTTTCTCTTTAGCAATCTCACCGCTCTACAAATGTTACGCTCCCGTACGCAGAATTTCCGAATCATGAGAAATGATATGGATTTCATCAAGTCTGCAATCGTGTGTACGGATATTGAGAAGGACTCTGCCACTGACCCTCAAAGTTTACGCTGGATTACATCTTCGCTTCGAAAAATCGATACGCTATGGATTGCGGGCGAAGAAATTGATCAATATCAGAGTCGCAGGAAGTATACGCAGTATTTATTGGCCGAGGTCATGATCTTGCAACATGCCAATACATTGCAGCAAAAGCAATCTCTTGCTGGTTATAAAATCTATTTCGAAGCCGTTAAATGTTGGGAGAATCCAGATTATTGTTTTGCGAAATGGGGATTTCGGGTTCCAGAGCTTGAAGTCACGTCTCTACATGACTTAAAGAAGATTGCTGGGAAGGCTTTTGGGAGAAGGTATGTTTGAATTGTGATATGGAGAGAGCTAGTGACTAATTATTGAAGGGCACAATCTCGGGTGACTCTTGAGTATCTTCACAGGATTTTAAAAGATTCTTCTCTCGCCTAGGATTAAGGATTTAAAGCGAGAAAGGGCTAGAGGACATGTTACTTCTAGGTCATTCACATGAATTTAAATACCGAAAGGGAGTATTGGGAATAGATGGAGCATGGTTTGTATGAATGGTCTATATGGTTAATGGATAGGGAATAAAAGGAAATGGTGGACAAGTAAGATGGATATATGGTAGTGTTATGAGAAATCATCTAGCAGCAAACACTTTCGATCAATAAAGCTATGCACATGATAAATTTGGCAATGGTTTAATCTCCTATTCTCCTCTCGCAAGTAGTACCGAGTGTATGCGTGGTCATCAAAGTGATCTGAGATATGCATAGTTTATTGAAGTAAAGTTCAGCCAAGTAGAATTCTTCAACTTGATGAAAGTTCACAGGATGGAGATTTTGTCGTTAGTGCCTGCATTTCTCCTTATCATCCATTTTTCACCACGAGTCTGATATGACAATGGTGATATTATCCTTGAGTAATGAGAGAGATGAAATGCGCGCACTGCAAAGTTATTACTTTCCGACGTCCCGTATGAGATTTAGTCTCATACAATGTGCATGAAAATGAGTATCAAGATGTGCCTCCAATTCAGTTTCGAGTACAAATTGACTGCCGCAAACGAAATAACCTTTCAAACAGAAGACAAGATCAAACCCAAATTTCTAATGATCCATGATTTGCTGCTTTGACTTCTCTAATGGTATCTTTAACCAGCAACCTTCACCTTTTCCTGACTTTAAGTGTGCTCTGAATGCATCCTCCCTTACGAACTTTCGACCACATCCCCATTCTTTCACCCAAGTGCCACATTTGACAGGTAAATTTGTTATCATCTGTACGCAAACGCTCGTGACGACGATAGTCCTTGAGTCTAGCGAATCGTTTCTCGCATGTCATACACTGATATGGCTTCTCATTTGTATGAGCTCTAGCATGTTCACGCAGTGTAGTCCCTCGTGTATATGTCTTGGAACAAATATCGCAACGGTGGGGATCCCCTCTTTTTTTGACTTCCTTGTCGTTAGGTATGCTTTCGGAGTTAAATGTGGTAGATAAGATCAAAGTTTGGTGAGATGTTGCAGATGAAGGTTGGGTATCTAATTGAGTTCGAACGTTGAAGATTGTGGCCTCTGATTTTCTTTCGGCATTGTGCAGATCCACCGATCCTGAGTCCATAGAGCCACTTTTATATAACGTATATACCGCCTTCTGTTCTTTCGGCAATTGAAAATTTTTGTCAGTATCTTTTGATGCTGTTGCCTTGAGCTCTATGCCCAATCCTTTCCTAAGCAGGTGGGTTTAAAGATTTCGAATCGCTGGATGTAAGAAGCATGCCTCATTTGCTTTCCACATGGCTTTAATTTCCGATCTCAAGTTAATAGAGATTTCGTCGATGTCTCCCCAATTTGAGGTCCTTAACGATGTTAGCGTGCACACTGCCACACCAATGCTGGATCATCCAATAAAGTACGAGTGGAAGAACATCTTGAGGGACATCGCCTTCAAAACGCTAAACTACTAAAGGCGATGCATAGCTTCGAGAAATGCATCACCAAATAAGGAGAACATGATGCGCCTTTGCATATCCTAATGTTACTCTAACAAGTATCCAGATGAGCTATCTCACGAGCATTCT
Organism: Myriosclerotinia curreyana; assembly: GCA_002162495.1. Taxonomy (NCBI): domain Eukaryota; kingdom Fungi; phylum Ascomycota; class Leotiomycetes; order Helotiales; family Sclerotiniaceae; genus Myriosclerotinia; species Myriosclerotinia curreyana. Next base: position 60,197 of record NGKJ01000018.1, read on the forward strand.
TGGGGATGCAGAATTTCCCTCACACCTGCTAGATCGCCCCCAATTTCACTCTGACATCGCCTTCTTCATCACCAATATCTCATACACAAAGCTCTTAAAAGATGCATCGCCTTTTCGTTGTCGCACAAGGGCTTTTCACAAGGACGCATTTTCTTTAATCTTCTAATGTGGCATTGTCGGTGATGCATGAAGCTGCATCACCTTTTCTGTACGATAGCAAGAAAATTTTGACACTCATACTTGAGTTTGCATCACTTTTTTCCTCACAACAAAATACCTTTAGCTATAGCAATACTTTAGCAAGATTGGAATGGCCCTGTTAAAATCAAGGCGACGCAGTATTGTTTCGTTTTTGACAGCGCCTGGAGTTGAAGACAGCCTGGAAATTCATAATTATTGATATATATTCCGACCACTTTTCCTTTTGTATATTGTTTCGCTTGTTCTTGAGAACCATAAGACATTCCTTCCTCTACAAAACTTACCTGGAATGCACCAGTTTGATTCGGATCTCCTTTTACCTCCATCGAGGCTTCCTTGCCTATCTCTACTGCTCATCTCATCAGTGCTGGCATTCTTAGCTTCAACAAGAGAAAAATTATCAGCTAAACCACAAAAGCTTCCACCAATCAACCCCCTTCTCCCCCGAGACGTCAAACACAAACACAATCACAAATCATTCATTCGGTCAGTCCGAGACAATCAACCTCCCCAAAACATGCCGCCCATACCCGCCCAGACTGCTTGGACCCCTGATATCATCGCAATTGTGGTGTATAGAGTCATCATGGTCTTCGTGAGCCTTACGTATATCTGGAGAAAATATCGACAGCCACTCAGAACAGACGACAGCAAGTACCACCGATCTTCCCATCATGAACTGCACTAATCGTTTTCTCGTATAGTGCACCAACTTGTCGAACTACTCGCTGTACGAACATCCACAATCGAAGGAGATTCCAAAGAAAGGAGTGAACCCTCTCCGGCAAAGTCAATTGACTCGAACCATACCTCGAACGATATCATTCAAGCTATGCAATATCTTGGAGCAGTGGTCTCAACAGTATCGAGCACGGATGGTGGTGATGACCTCTCGGGTTCACTCTCAATCAATCTCCAGCTACAACATGGCCAGAACCCATAACCCGGTCCAGTTAAACGTGACAATATGACATGAAGCAAAGAAGCATGAACGCCTTTAAGGTATGTGCTGTGGTCCACTGGGGTTTCTGTTCGCTGCTTGAAAAGAAGTTGACTGTTAAAATTCTTTCCATGGTGGCGGGGGGATCGAGGGCGTGTGTATGATTAGATGCTGGATTCTTTTCTCTGGTGACAGCAAAAATATCGGTCGTCATTCGCTTCTTCCTTCTTTGGGATTAACATAAAATTGAGGGACATCCACATTTATACCTTATCCATTAGATGCATCTTTCTGATGGCCTTTAGTACATAGATTAATAATCCATTAAACTATCATACAATGAAAAGCAACGGATTTTGCTACCCCTTTTTAAGTTAACAAATAGGTATAATCATAGGCCACTAGATGAGAACGTTAGAATGCGCAGGTTGAATTTGATCATTGAGACATTCATCCGACGACAGTGAAAATATGGCAATCTTAAAGTAGAAGAGAAGGATTGACAAGTTATGTCCGAGGAAGAAAAACCCTAGGTCAACTCACGAACTCCCATCTTCTCCATCCTCTGACCCCTCTATTATCATGTGAGGCTTGTGATATACCAATCCAAATTTGTAGCTGGGACCATTCTCGTTGGTGGCTTTTTATGGAAATAGAGCTTGGAAAATTAATCCAAACCAAGGAGAAGTAATGCAGTAGAAATCTCAAAAGGATACAACTACCAAGTGTATTTCCACTTTCATACTTTCTTACAGTATCGACAATCTTAAAGTACAAAACAACCTTGGCAGTACATGAACTGAATACAACTACGTAGGTAGATGATTCCATATTGTACAATTGCAACATTCCACGGTACAATGAAATATAAAACCATTAGGCAATAAGACCGAGAACTCCTTACCAGAATGAATGATTTGCCAAATTCAGATGAAAAATGATTCAATAGCGTTGAAATGATGTTCGCAGAGTCTCAGTAAATCTTGAAAGTCGCTAGGGCGAGGTCATAAGACAACGACATGTGCACTTGTAAAACATCATTCATCAACAACCAAAATTTCATACCTAAAGACCTGATGTTAAATTATTTCATTTGTCCCGATATATCGGATGAGAATTTGGTAATTTCAGATTCAAATTGATCATTACCTTCCTCTCTCTAACATCCACTTTCGTCTCGAAGCAGACTTCAGAAATACTTTCTCAAAGTCCTACGGCACTTGCGATATTCGAAAAGCAGTATTGAGAGTAAACAACAGACAACACACGTTACAATTGACCTGCAACTCTGCGAGGACTACAATAGCAATATACCGAGTATCAGGTAACTAGATGTGTACTTACGCGACGAAAGAAATGCGCTGAACAAGAATAAGATAAAATCCGCATACCGAACAGTTATAGATCCAAACCCCCTACCTAAGCTTTTAGCTTTTCAATCTTCAACCTCAACTTAAATGATCAGAAGTTCCCTGAGAAAATGCAACACTTGAAGTATATTTTCACCCTCTTCGCCATCTTCCTCTTCCTCTCGAGCGATAATGTAGTTGTAGCTCGCCGTCACAGTCGACGACAAGCTCACTGTTCCATCTCCACCTCGGTGCCAGGCTCTCCTTTACCTCCCTCCACAACTCCCCGACCACCTCCAGTCTCCACGCCTCCATCTACTTCCACACCTCCAATCAGTACCTCTCCTCCTAAACCTCCACCACCCTCTCCCGGTCCACCAAACCCACCCGTTTGCAACATGCAATCACCTGGAATCTGCCAACTCGTCACTAAATGCCACCCTTCCGGTAATCCTCTCGTCCAAGATGCCTGGATATTTAACCCATCCTGCAATGTTATTGGCGGTACAACAGGTCTTGCGTTATATAAAACGTGGGACTTATTTTCACAACTGCCTTATGTAGTCGTGATGAAGGGTAATAGTCCTACGGCGTCTCCTAGCTTTGATTATGCGGGTGGTCACTATGGAGTAGGCGGTACGGATGGTGGAAATCCGGGTTGGTGGTGTGCGATTGAGGGAGATGGTACTTATGATTGCTATGCGTTTTTTAAATGTTAGGGCCCAGTGAAGGAATGATGTTATGGGGTGGGAAAGGAGTGAGTTTTCTTTGGAGACGGTGGTTTGATGGGATGCGATGTACTCACAATTGAATGGTTCGAGGGTGTAAAGGGGTTGAAGGTTGAAGGTTGAAGGTTGAAGGTTGAAGGTTGAATGTTGAATGAAGCCTTTACTTGTAGATAAGGATAACTAATATCGTAGATCAAGTTATCAAGTACCGGTACCGGTACTTCAGGAGTGCGGGGATCACGAGGGATCACTTAACGATACTGTACAGTACGGAAGTACAGTCACTCCCAGAATAATAATATCCATCAAATCTTATCATATCATATCATATCATATCATATCAATCTATGCTGCGTTCAACAATGACATCAAAAGGATCAAACATTGAATGCTAGCGAATGATTCGATTCGATTCGTAACTGAAACAAAAACTAATAATAATAACTGACTGTACTCCCTCCTCCCCCTCCCCCCCTTCCCCATCCTCGGATCCTCCCCATCAAATCACCTCAACATCCTTCACATTCATTCATTCATTTATCATATTTTATTTCAATGTTAGAGAGAATCATACGAAAACGAATATATCAAACCAGATACTGTCCTCAAGTAGTCTGTAGATAGGTAATAATTTGAGGTTGGTTAGGTATTATTGGCAAAAGCTAAAGAGATCGTCAAACTTTGTCTTTGTCTGTCGTCATAACTCAACTCAACTCAACTCACGAGAACCCACTGTCCAAATCTTCCAAACCCATTTTATTTCTGTTACCTTACCTACCTTCTCTCTCCCAACCATGCCTCTACCTTTCGAAATTCAACGCCGGCGCTTCATGCGTACAGTAAATAGCAAGTATATTTACGGCAGAGTTGTAAGTTTTTTCCTTTTTTACTGTCCTTTTCCGTCCTTTCCGTTTGACCTGACCTCCGTTCGTTCGTTCCTTCGTAGCGGATAACCTAAGAATCTTAGGGCAAGAACCATCTTTCAATTTTTAATTTTCAGATACTAATACTTTTCTGCGCACACAGCCTATCATTCATACAATCATTTTCCTCATCGAACTCATAATGGTCGGACGACTCACCGCAAAGTTTAACAGCTATTATGCTGCCCGCCCAGTACTCACCATGATGGTTACGAACGCAGTATTGGGTGGAATAGCGGATACAGTCGCACAATCCATAACAGCCATAAGACAAGCCGCTGTGCGAAAACAAGGAGGAGTTAGAAAAGATGATTCATTGGCGATAGAAATCCACGAACTGGATAGGAAAAATCCATTTCACGATCGTGATCTTATTCCAGATTCCAAGATTCTACCACCACCATTTGATTTCGAACGATTGTCGAGGTTCATGGCGTATGGTTTTGCGATGGCGCCTATACAGTTCAAATGGTTCCAATTCCTATCGAGAGCATTTCCCATGACAAAATCAAGTGCTTTCGGACCTGCAATCAAGATGGTTGCAATGGATCAACTCGTCTTTGCACCAGTTGGTATGGGATTCCCTTGATAGCGTCTGGGTCAAGTCGACTAACATGATACAGGAATTGCCAACTTTTTCACCGTCATGACCATTGCAGAGGGTGGCGGAAAGAGTGCAGTTGCACAAAAGTTGCGAGATATGTATTTGCCAACACTCAAGGCCAACTTTATGGTATGGCCTTTGGTACAAATCATTAATTTCCGCCTTATGCCAATTCAGTTTCAATTAGTAGGGTTTTCCCCAGAGTCAAGTCCTCCCAGTTTCCTTAATTGCTAATCAAATTTATAGCCATTCGTTTCAACCGTTGGTATTGCATGGACTGCTTACCTTTCCTTGTCGAATGCCGCAGAAGATGCCATGGATGTTCGATCAGCTCCGGTATCACCCAACATCAGATTACTATAACTTTAGACCCGAGTATGGGAATGGCAAGGAGTTAGGAACGAACCGGAATCAGCGGCATTGGATATGGTTGGAGTTCTGGGTCTATGATTTTTGGTCTGGATATGTCATATTGGACAACATATCCACGAGTTTATTTATCATACTTGGTTGGGGATATTGGAATGGTGTTTGGCGATGAATCTCCGAGAGAGATCTCATGATATAATATTTTATCTAGATCACAGACGTACATATCGAATCAATTCAGATCAAACTGAAGGATAATTCCATTAGCAAGAATGAAGTGCTCTGATTTCAAGGTTCATGTCCCGGATTCTTGGATGGTGTTTGATCTTTCCTGCATACAGAGGTAACTCCACTTGCCTCCCCTATCCTCTCTTGAAAGAACAAGCCGGTATAGGTAGATGTATAGACAGACAGCTTGATTGAGATCATACACCAGTTACAAATCATACCTAGTAGGATAGAATGAAGATTTCGCTTGTCAAATGTCAAATGTCCGAGTACTACCTAGTAATAAGTAGATATGAAAGTCTGAAAAGGCTCAACTTGAACCCCTTTGAATGTTCAAATGATGCCAACAAGGTTACTGATACAAAAACGGATCACGGACAATCCCGACAACCTGCCGAGGGGGGGCTCCCAAGAAAAAAAGCACCCCACCATGATAGAGGGGCATTTATCAAATCTCAACTCCCTTTTGCTTTCACTTCTCATTTCTTCTCAAACAACTTAACCTTTCAGACCTTTCAAAGACAACAACAAGAAGTCTATCGGCATTACAGATATTCTTCATTTTTCACCTATTTCCCAGACTTTTGAATCAATCAGTTTGAAAAGATGTCTCTTTCAAACAAGCTTTCTATTACCGATGTGGAGTTGAAGGATAAGAGAGTTTTGATCAGAGTATGTTTTAAGCCCTACCCCTCAAATCTTCTTTTATTCATGCTACTATATGATGTTTGTTGATTAAATGTTGAGTACCGGTACTTTCTATGCTCAATATCTACTGGCACATTCAAATGTCGTTTCAGAAATACGAACCACGGCATCTAAATCTAAAACAAGGCGAACCTTACTAACTCATCATCTGTTTCCACTAGGTTGATTTCAACGTCCCCCTAGACTCCGATAAGAATATCACCAACAATCAGCGTATCGCCGGAGCAATCCCAACCATCAAATATGCCATCGACAATGGCGCAAAGGCCGTTATCCTCATGTCCCATTTGGGACGCCCAGATGGAAAAGTTAACGCCAAATACTCGTTAAAGCCAGTAGTTCCGGAGCTTGAGAAGCTTTTGGGAGGCAAGAAGGTCGAGATGGCTCCAGGTTGTGTAGGAAAGGAGGTTGAGGAGATGGTTAATAAGGCGACTGGGGGACAGGTCATTTTGCTTGAGAATTTGAGATTCCATGCTGAGGAGGAGGGAAGCTCGAAGGATGCGGATGGTAAGAAGGTTAAGGCTGATAAGGAGAAGGTTGAGGAATTTAGAAAGGGGTTGACTGCTTTGGGGGATATTTATATCAGTGAGTTAATTTTTCTTTTCGGGGTGAAATGCGGATTTCTATGGTCCGAAGTTCATTTAGACATTAAGGGGGGCAGGAGAGATGCGGGTTCTTATTGTCCAGCTTTCATTTCGAGCATTCACAAGCTCGGAAGACAAGAGGCTAATGATTAAAAGACGATGCATTCGGAACTGCCCACAGAGCCCACAGCTCTATGGTCGGTATTGATCTCCCACAAAAGGCATCTGGATTCCTCATGAAGAAGGAACTCGAGTACTTTGCCAAGGCATTGGAAAACCCTCAACGACCATTCTTGGCCATCCTCGGAGGAGCCAAGGTTTCTGATAAGATCCAATTGATCGACAACCTTCTCGGTAAAGTCGACAAACTCATTGTCTGTGGTGGTATGGCATTCACATTCAAGAAGACCTTGGAAGGTGTCAAGATCGGAAACTCTCTCTTCGATGAGGCTGGAAGCAAGACCGTTAAGGATCTTGTTGAGAAGGCCAAGAAAAACAACGTCGAGCTTGTCCTTCCAGTTGATTATATCACCGCAGATAACTTTGCCAAGGATGCTAAGACTGGTACTGCTACTGACGAGGAGGGTATCCCAGACGGATGGATGGGACTCGACTGTGGACCAAAGAGTATCGAACTCTACAAGAAGGCCATCGATGAGTCCAAGACTATCCTCTGGAACGGTCCTCCAGGAGTTTTCGAGTTCGAAGCTTTTGCCAAGGGTACCAAGGCTACTCTTGATGCCGCTGTCGATGCTGCACAGAGTGGAAAGATTGTTATTATTGGTGGTGGTGATACCGCCACTGTGGCTGCCAAGTATGGTGTTGAGAGCAAGCTTAGCCATGTTTCAACTGGTGGTGGAGCTTCTTTGGAATTGCTCGAGGGCAAGGACCTCCCAGGTGTTTCTGCTTTGTCGAGTAAGTAAATTTGGAGGTCACGTCAGTAAATTGGTCCGGTTCTGATAGGAAGTCAGACCGTCCAAATAAGTCCATCCTGTAAAGGGAATCGTTGGGTGCATTGAAAGAACATGATAGCTCAAATCATGAAGGGACTTTCGGAATGACAATGAAATGAAGAACGAGAAAAACAATTATTATAGAAATACAAATCATGATATCTCCATTGAATGCCTATCATCTTCTAGTGATTTTTACTGCGATGTGCTTTGTGTGGTATGATGTTATGCCCATAAACTCCTGGTTGAATAAATGTCTCCCAACGAACAACATATTTCCCGCTCATCTTTTCTTGTTTGCTTCGACCTTCTTTAGCTCTTCCCTAGAAATCATGAAATGTAATTAGCTTCGGATCGAACAGGTGGGGTGGAGTTGAAGGGAGAGATAAGAGTGTGTGATGGAAGTGGGATGGAAACATACTTCAACTGCGCGGAGAAATCCTCCGAGGTATCATCGTCATCCCAACTCTCTTCCCACAAATGTGTGTTGTCGCCGGGTACTTCTGTATCTTCTTGGCTCCAGTCTAGAAGGTTGATGAGTTAGCTTTGGTTCTTTGTTTTTGTAGCTCTTTTTCTTGTTTGGAATCCCTCTTTGGAGCTGGAGACTTGTAAATCCACATCTATCTCCTCCGCCCTCTAGCTCATGAAGCTTTCCTCTATCCCCATGATCCATGATCCATCCATATGCCAAATATCCCAAACTTCATCAGACTAACGTGATGGTAGTCATCAATTAATAAACCGCTTTTTACACGGCTCACTTCAGTGCTTGACTCTATATTGTAATCATCACTTGAACCGCTTCCGAATCGTAGCGGAAGTCCACCTCGATCACCTCATTCGCCGCCAACCAACACCAATATAAAATATAAATGCAAACATACTCTCAACAGGGAAATCCTCAAACTCATCATCCTCCTCTAATGTCGTAGCGGGTTTTTGATCTTTCGTTGCATCAGCGGATGGTTTATCGGCGCTGGTGGCTTTTGCTGTTGGGACGGCCCCAGATGCTGGTGCGGCGGACATGGTGGTTTGATGGAGAGGTTCGGGTTGGGGTTGGTGTTGGTGTTAAGGTTTGCGATGGGGAGTAGGTGGGGGATGTGTAGAATGGGAGAATGGTAGAATGGTAGATGTGGTATCGTATTCGGATGGCGTGTTGGTTTTAATAAGTAAGTAGTTATGTGAATGTTCTCAAACTGCAACCGGCAATGATATTATTATTGGATTGAAATCGATCGCATGAGGGAGGTACCGTAGTCCGTAGTGAAATCCTTGTAGATAAGCTAGATACAAATAAAGCTTAGCACTTTTAACTGCAGCTCAAAGAAAAGGAAGCCTTGCCGCTTTGCTCCGCCTCTTCTAGACCCAGAGCTTTTGACGAAGTTGTCGTAATAATACAAAGGTTTGGAGAAGAAGAAGAAAAGAAAGTAAACTACCTACAACTTTGTTGTTTATTCATATCTTATTTATTTTCTATGGATAGGTATTTAATCATTTAATTGTGAATGATATTTATTTTAACTTTGATCTGTTATAAAGAGGACCCCTTCCTCTATCCTCTCCTTTCCTCTTCTCTTTCTCAAGTTTCTTCCAGATTTCCTACCTTTCCTATACGTAAAATACCATCACCCGTCATCATCATCAAAAGTGCCCAATTCACTGCCCCGCCTTCTCCGAGCGCCAGGCTTTCGATTTCAACGTCGTTTAACAAACCAAACAGACCATATCTGAGGCCCTAGGGTATTGATCACTTCTTTAAGCTTATCTCGGGTCTGATTTTATATGACAGAATTGGATATTCAAGAACATCACATATCTCCCACGGGAATTCAAACTCATGATCGAATTGTCAGATTTACCTATCAAGGTCGCGAAACCCTTTCAAAACATATAAGAAGACAGAACTCTACATACACACATACGATAGAAAGATGAGCAGGTGGTTTAGATCTGCCGCAAATGCAGCACCTGCGATGGTGGGAGAGGATGAGGAACAACATTTGAAAGACGTCGAGGCTGCGATGTTAAAGTTGTTGAATGATGATATTGAGGAAGCCGACGAGCTGCTGAAGAAACAAGACTCTTCGTACCATCATTTGGGGAGAGGTATTTCAGGATTCTTATCTGCGATGATAGGAGTAGAAAAAGATTTGCTGAAGGAGGCTGCGGTTATTTTACAAGAGGCAGAGAATAAAAGTTGGGAGGATATGAAGAAGGCTCAAAAGGGAACGGCGGCTTTTCAGTCAAGTATATACCCGCAGGGTACAGAGTATCTGCTGTGTTATTCTGTGTAAGATTTGTTTCCTGGTAAGTAGAGTATTGGAGCTAATAGTTGTTTTGATAGGGCTCAATTGACGAGTGCAATCACTGCAGTTCTCAGCGGAAGTATCACAGAAGCGGTAAAGGGGTTTTATAAATTGAGAAAGGCATATCTTACATTAGATGGAATATTGGAGCTAGAAAACAAATATCTGGAAAAGATGGCCAGTTCCAATACGCGTTCACTTACTTCGAGACCCTCGAGCCGAAAGAGTACAATCGCAGCAGTTGCTGTTGATGATATTGCACACCAAACGGCTGATCTCAAGGTAGGAGATCTTGATGAAAAGATGGATGATTCCATTACTGCATTTCCGAATGTCTCCAGACCACCTTCACCTCCTTCGGTAACGAACCCCTATGATATCGATCCAGAGCTTGCGGCAAAAGTGTTTACCAATCGAACGGATGTTTTCATACATTCTGGCGTTCGATTGTGTTGCGGTCTTTTACTTCTTGTCTTCTCTATGATCGAAAATCCAGTTTTCAATAAGATATTGTACATTGTCGGATTTAAAGGGGACCGAGAACGTGGAACGAGATTATTGTGGCAAGCGACGAGATATCCGAATTTTAACAGTGCCATTGCGGGTCTTGCCCTACTCGGATTTTACAATGGATTGGTTGGATTCTGCGATATTCTACCCACGGATGACGCAGCTGATGATAATCTTACGGGATACCCAAAAAAGAAATGTGAGGCCTTACTAGCTGATATGAAATCTCGACATCCCGATTCTAGACTATGGAAATTGGAGGAAGCTCGCATCTTGTCCTACAACCAAGATTTGAAAGGTGCCCTTGAAATCCTAGAAGATAACTCTATGAGTAAGATGAAACAGATTGCTATGATCAACACATTTGAGATGGCTCTTACTACGTTATTCTCCCATGAGTATCAAAAGTCAGCCACGACATGGATCAAATGTAGCGAACAGAGTGCTTGGAGTCCAACGTTGTACTTCTATATGGCTGGTGCTTCATACGTTGAACTTTACCGTAATACACGACTCAACGATCCTGAAGCAGCTGAAGTCCATAAGAAAAAGGCTATCGAGTTCCTCCTGAAAGCACCACCCCTAGCTGGTAAACAGAAAGTTATGGCTAAACAGCTTCCTTTTGATATTTACATTGTCAGCAAAGTTGGGAAGTGGGAACAAAGAGCCAAGGCATGGGGTGTGGATCTCGTGGATGCAATTGGACCCAGTCCATACGTTGAAATGATATATTTCTGGAATGGAGTGAAGAAGAGTGGCACGTCAGAATTGGAGAAATGTTTGGATCTTCTCAAAGACGAAAGAATGTCGTGTCCGGAGAAATGTAATGAAGATGAAGATGATGCAGCTGTTCATCTAGTGCTTCAAGGCTGTGTGTTAAGGAATTTGGGAAGGTATGAGGAGGCGAGGAGAATTTTGACCGAGAAGGTTGTTGGTTCTGAAAGGTACTAACTCTTTATTCGCATTCACCTTCTTTCCTAGACCCCAGAACTGACCAAACCTCAGACACGCTCGTGGCGCTCTCCGAGAAGACTGGACTCTTCCGTCAGCCTACTACGAATTAGCTTGTTGTTCCTGGTATGAAAAAGATATCTCGCCAGCTGGAGATTCAGCAGAGGGCAAAGTATCAGAGAACAAGGTACTAAATCGTCATAAAGAAAAACTACTAGATTGTGAAGAGAAATTGTTGAAGTTGCATAGCTGGCCTCAGACGTATGTTTTTGAGGCCAGGATGAGCTTCAAGATTGGTACGAGTTTGCTTACGGTTAGGAGGCATAAGGGGTTAATGGGAATTTAAAGGGGTCTGAAAGGGGTTTAGGGAAGATAGAGGATGAGGAATATATGATGACATGAGATGGTACATAAAAAACAAGGACATGATTCAGGGCATAAATTACATGGAGACAGAATACATAAGGAAGTCTGCTTGCGTTACATTCGTACTTATAGATAGATGGAGAGGCAAGCTTGGTTTTTGGAGTTTGGTGGGTGGCTGGTTGGGTTGGATGGATGAGATGGATGCATGGATGCATAGACGAGGGAATGTTATTTGCGCGGGAATGGAGCATTTCGATAAATGAGTGAAGATGGATGTTCATAAGATGAGAGATGTACAAAACTACGCATTCAATACACTACAATGATTTATGAAATATAAAATATGAATGTTTCAAATTACAGTAGGAATACTGTCTCCTCTGTTGTTTCCTTGAGGTGCATGATAGATGATAGATCACTCTAGTCAAGCTGTAAGCCTGTAGCTAGGTTAGGTATTGAAGATGGTATTGTAATGGTATTTGTTTTGTAAGATTATAAATTATAGAGTATATGATCTAATTCCAACCATTCTTGCTCTGTTACTGGTGGTTGTGCGGGATCGTATAGGCTTGGTGGACTTGAGGGTTTGGGTGTGGTTGTGCGTGAAAGTGGGGTGGAGTTGTGAGTATGGGTGATCATTCTGGTCCTTGGATGCCTTCAGCCATGTAGGTCATAGAGACTTGTCGGGAGGTAGGGTGTAATGCGTTTGGATGTGATGTGGTTAGTATATCTACGACCGGTCGTGATCTGTCTTTCATGTATCATAGAGAAAGTTGAATATGTCCTAGATCTAGTCCCAAACAAAAGCTTCATATTAATCATGTTTGAAACAATGACCTTAAAAATGATTTTTTTAAACCATCTTAAAAAGGCATACTCACTGGCAAGTATAAACTTCGAGCAGTGACCAAACATTCCCATGGTATGTCGTATGACCATATAAGAAGTAGATATAATTCATCAATTATTCTGCCTCAAAGCAATTATAGTATGCTATACATGATCTGTGCCAAGCCGAACTTTTGTTTCTATCAAGTTTTGGATATCAGACCCATCTTATCCCGCTAAGTTCTAAAAGATGAAACTTCCACTTCTCACTTCAAGCCTTTCATTCCCCAAGTTCTGCCTTCTCGCTCTACTCCACAGCCCTCTTTATCCTTCAGTTCCACTACTTCTAAACGCCGCACAAAGCGCTGCATAGTGGTGTGTCAAGTCCAAGACGTTTTGCGGTAAGCTTGTTGCTTGAATAATACTCCTAACTTTCACGGCACCTTCATCTTCTATCAATGTGCGTATCGTTTGCAACAAGTCTGGCGAGAATTCCGAGTACCATCTATATTGCCAAGTGACAAGTCTTATGACACTAGCAACTGTATCTCGAGTATTTTTAGTCTTCTCAAATTCGCCGAGAATGCCTGCCAGTGCTTTGGGAGAGAATCGTATTTGAAGACAGCTGCGATAAGCTTCTGCAGCTTCGGGTTGATGATGAAGTCTATCGGCTAACGAACCGAGAATTTCCCATTCTTCGGCCGACTTCTTGTATTGCATTTGTTGTGCACGATACTGGGCCATTTCAGTTCTCCATATGGTATAGATACGAAGGTCTTCGTAAAGCACCATGAAAAGGCTGTCCAACCAACGCTCGCAAAGGCGCTTGTTATTGAACCGGGAAAGTTGTTCTTCGGTAGTCTCGCTCTGCTTATGTTAGCGCATTCATGTGAGAATTTTAAGCATGACTCACATCTTCGTTGCCGCTCTTGACTTCCTCTGCCGTAACAGTATGCAAGGGCTTCTCTACAGAATCATCGGCTCCGTTACCATCCTCAGCATTTGTTTTGGGGGCTGCCGAATCACCATTCGTACTCTTCTCGTCATCGGAATGGTCATCGCCATTTGCACGAGGACCTGGACTTCCTCTAAGTCCGTCGGTACTTGCACTACGCTTGATGGGTTCACCTTGTTGACCAACTGGTGGTTGTTTCTCGCTTCTATATTCCTCTTCCATGACAAATACATTACTCCTGATCTTAAGAAGTTGATCCCAACCAATCTTTGCTGTCATTTCCGTTAATATACTATAAGCATGCTTGAAAGTACCTTTATACATAGCGGCACGCAAATTTAAAAGACTTGGATGAACTTGCTCCGATAACCTTGACTCTGGTTCACTATCAATCTCATCCAGCCTAGTCTCAGGGAGGGTCGGGAGGTGGATTTCCTTAGGCTCTGGCATGTTAGGAGCATCCTTATCTTGATATGTGAACATGGGGCATGAATTTAAGGTCGTAAGAGCGTTTTCCCAATCTTCCATGGCAACATAAACTTCAGCTAAGCGTGCCCATGTTCCAAATTCGCTCGGCGCAGCAATAGTACTTCGATCGGCACAACTGAGGGCCATCTGCAATCTTTCGGTCTTGAATTCTGGCTTGTTCGGGTCCATTGCCTTCTTTTTCAAGAACTCTGCTTGGGTATCAAGCATAACATAATCCATTGGCGATTGCTTTACAGATTCATGTAATACTCTAATTGCTTGTACCTCCTCGTTGCCCAAAAACAGGACCTTGGCCAAGAGGGATGAAACCTCGATGTTTCGGGTTCGTAGTTTTTCGAAAAGATTGATCCCAGAGGCATATCGTCCAGTAGTTTGAAAGTATTTCAAAAGACCTGTTGTTAGATGATTCGAGACATTGTTTGGAACCTGAACGATGGAATCGGATCCAAGTTGCCAACCTACTGAAGTTAGCAGTTGTTTGGGTTCCACCAGAAAGATGACATACCTCGAAAGAATAATTGTTCCGCTGCCTGGAGGAACCTGTGCTCTGTCTCCGTTGTTGTAACCGGGTTGAATCTCCGGACTCCCATAATCTTTCGAATTGTGTCCCCACTCCCATCATCAGCATATGAATATGCTCGGAGAACACTACACAAGTATGTTTCTAGCCATAACTCATCCGTGGTCATCCTCTTATCACCTCGTTCGTCGATGCAATAGCTCTCGACGCTTCCTGGGATTGTAACATGAACGCGCATATCAAGTCGAGAAAATGCATTGTAACAACTAATAGAAATCAGTGAGACTCCCGATTGACAGATCTCTGAACCGACCAATATACACCCTCCACTATCTTTGTCATAGACTGATGACTTTCTTTATAGGTAAGGGTATTGATATACGCAGCTAAACTCGCAGATGACGAAGCATCAACGCCGGTAACATGATGATATACACCAATCTACCAAACCAATCAATCAATTTGAAATTTGAAAATAATCTGGGTATATCATACCTGCTTTACAGGGTTTCTTGGAGCTTGTTTTATCAATTGGACAAGATCTGGTGGGCCCAATTCTCGTAGGGCTGCTAGAACTTCAGAGCGCGCCTCGATAGATTCGTGGAGTATCTCTTCGGTGAGTCTGCCATGCTACATTAGTGAGTTCCTTGAGAGAAGGCAGGAAAGGCGATCCGCATAAGCCCATCTGGAGACAAGGAGATATCATATACATACTCAGGAACAGCTGGCGCAACCATCTTCTCCTCTTCACAGGGCAAACCTGTCTAGTTAGGTGTTGAATATTGTCGCTGATGCGAAGTGTAATGATTTGTAAATGCTGAGAAAAAGATCAATTCTTTGAAATCCCTTGAAACTGCCAGAGAGATTTGTAGTAATCAATGATGAGGTGGTGGGGGTTTATTGTGTTCAATTAACTTTATACTTCGAATACAATGTAAACACCTCATCGGCATGGAGCTCAAGCCACACTTCAGCCTCGTCGGTTCATGCGCTGAGCTGTGATTAGTCATCATCCATTAATGAGTCGATGTTTCGAAAGTATCAATATCTTCAAATTTCACATCGTTGGAGACATACACCCATTATTGCTGTGATATATTTACGATGGATTCAAACTGCATGACTTTATAAGCTATGATTTGTGCCTTGCAAAAATGCAAATATCTACTGGTTATGGCCAATTTGATAGAACCAGAGAGTAATAAGACCTCCTGAAATATGCCATGTCCCAGTTTGATCATTACTTTCATTTATCCCCTAATCTAATGAATTCATCTCCACTGCTTCATATTCGAGGTAGTGGAATGTGGGATCTAGTCCTGCAACGGCATCCCCACCGTCGAGTTTATCCTCGACGAAAAAACTTCCAACATACTCCATTTGCTTCAGAATGTTGTTGTTGTATCTATTTGGGTGTAATCCTACTAATCGCTTCTCTCTGCTAAATCTTCGCGTCAGAATCAAAGCACCGTCCATGATTTCTCTTGCAATGAAGGCCATCTGCTCTGAGGTCCATTCATCAAAGGATGAACACCAAGCGATGTAAGTCTCGAATAGTTTTTGGACATTGTTGTTTTCCTTGACTATAGTTCCATCGGTCCCTAATGCAACTCTAATGGCATCGATAAGTTCGCCAAAGTAACCGTGCGGAGTGTTTCGGAGAAGAAGTCGACGACACATGAGATTCATTGCAATGTTTTGCGCATGGGGCATCATGAGATAGTCGGCAAGAATCCAAATTCGAGAAAGTGTGCCAAGATCGAGTGATTCTTCGCCGCATATAACCGTAGTAATTCTTTCATGACTGATACTGGTAGTGTCAGGTAACTTCAATATAGTCTTGAAAGCAGGGGATGCTTGTAGAATTGAGGCTTGTGAGTCTGGAGCTTGTGATTACTGCTCCTTTCATACTCCAACCTCGGTGTCTCGCAGGCGGCAGCTCTGTGGTCGACTATCCTGTCCAGGGTTGACAAATAAAGAGGCACAAATCAGAAGCTGAGTACTCTCTTGAGTACCCATGCCTCTGTAGAAGTAGGGCAGGTTGAGGTTTACAATCTAGTTAGAATCTCAGGAAGGGGTTTCAGAAGGAGCTACATGATGTTTCATTATGAACGACCAATTCAATGCTTCTCAAAATGACCATGTTTTTATCGAGCATCCACACCGACATTTTCATGACCGGGACACGGAGTGCTCATTAACTTCGACATAATCTTCCAGCAATATTCTCCACCCATCTTTCACTGCCCACGCACGTTGGACAATAAAAGACATCATAACCATCATAAATCCTCTTCACCTCCTCCAACTTCGGCAAACTTTCACCATAGAAATCCTGCAAGTAATTTGGATCCAACCTATCTGCTTCGTTCATATAACAGCCGGTATCAGGAGCCAACTTCTTTAACGCTCCGACTTTCGTATATGTTATATCATCCTTGATTTCTTGGATAATGGTCTCATTAGTATCTGCAGCCCATCCGCGTGATACGACATTGTGTACATATGAAACTCGCCATGCAGGATTTATTCCTGAACTAGGATCAGACGTGAAGACTTGGCCACCTCCCACCAGAGAAACAGATGTAGAAGTAAATTGTCCTTGTGAACCGGCATTTATATTCAGCATCTCACTGAGATCCTTTACAGAAGATGTTAGCGCTTTACGGTCTAAAAGACGCGAGCCAAAAGCACCTGTTCCAATACCTGCTTCCATTTTGTAACCTGACAGTGTCTCATAGTATGCCGCGTATGTGGGAAACGTCAGGTAAGTTGAATCAATAAAAAGGCTTGAGTTGTATTGTTCAATTCGAGACATTAGAGGTGCAAATATGTTTTGGGTTTCGTTAAGAGATTTTGTGGGCACAGCAAAGGCATGTT
Source organism: Myriosclerotinia curreyana (assembly GCA_002162495.1). NCBI lineage: Eukaryota > Fungi > Ascomycota > Leotiomycetes > Helotiales > Sclerotiniaceae > Myriosclerotinia > Myriosclerotinia curreyana. Next base: position 77,589 of record NGKJ01000018.1, read on the forward strand.
GGTAGCCCGTTGTAAAATTTCCAACAACAGGCGCATAGCTTTGTACCGCCCAGCTTCCATATCCGGAAAGACCAGCATCATTGAGATCCGGATATGCAGAATATAACAACGTCAATACATTCATGAATTCTGGGATATGTGCATCTGTCAGTGGTGCAATGGCTAGTGTTTGGGCGGAAATTGATGTCGTTGGGTAAGCCTTGATAATAGTTGAGACGACCACTCCGTATGATCCACCTCCTCCACCTCGAATGGCGAAGTAAAGATCCTGGTCTTGACATTTGTTTGCGGTGACAATGTCTCCATTCGCAAGGACCACTTCAGCTTCGAGTATTTGATCTGCACCAAGGCCGTAGTCACGAGATGCAGGGGAGTGACCTCCTCCTTGTGCCCATCCTCCAATACATCCTACCGTCTATAGTACAATCAGTCTCGTAATATTCATATATCGGTAATGGTAAATACCGGATCGCCACCTCCCACAACAATCACATTTTGTTTCGCGGCCTCTGGATATACATCTTCCCAGACATAGCCTCCCGCAATTTTGAAGGCACTCCCTTCCCAATTTGAAGATTTACAACCATCGGAAGGCAAATAGGTACTTTGGAAGACAATACCTTGCCTAAGATATCTGATCCAAATCTCCAGGCTGCCATAGCCAGTAGATCTATATTGAAGAAGGGTTAATTACCTCGGTATCAATCACTTTGTTGTATTCGAGTCAATTCACTTACCTCCCTAGTAGATCATGGCCAGTATTTCTAACCACCAATCTAATATTATTCTTCCTAGCAAAATTTACTCCCGTAGCAACATCTTTGGGCGTCGTCGCATTTATAACATATCTAGGAGCATCTCCAATAGAGCAAGCTCCCGGAACACCACCTGCCGCAAAATCAACAGGTGGACAATTATTGTTGATCGGAAAATCTAGTGCAATTGGATCATTTGCAACGAGCTCTTCATCTGACAATTCTTTCACGACTCTAGAGCATGCTTCCAAGTTTTGTTGTGATCCTGAATAGCAAACAATTGCTGCAGGTACGGCTTTGATCAGCTTTCCAGATATTGATGCATTCAATGATTGCCACGAAGTTTGAGATGGCCAACAGCCATCAGTTGGTCCCTATGATTTGTCAGGAACGATCATCGCATCAAATTGAGGTAGATGTACACATTTACAGTCTCGTGAGTATCTCAGTACTGTCTTTTCGCCAGCATCCCATGCAGAAATAAGAGGCAATAATGCCAAAACGTAAATAAGGTATTGAAGCATTTTTGAATTGACGGATGTATGAGTATTACTTTGGGTGAGACCAAAAGATGAGCCTTGGGCAATGTGGTTATTTCTCATGTCACAAGAATCAGGAAATGGAATAGATGTGCATATATTACAGCCACCGAAACTTTGTGGTCTAGTGCTGACGTTGCAGCCTCGGATTGTGAAGAATAAGGCGTTTTCGTTGTGCGAATATGACAGTCATGCTTTCTACACTGATAATTCTTAGAACTGGTATCAACTTACATGAAGCGTTAAATCCACTATGACTTCGATAGAAAAAAAGTAGATATGGAATCCTAACTGTGATGGAGAAGTTGATTTCAATGGATCATCACGTGCTACTCATGGCTAGCCGAGATCCCGCTTCCGCGCTTATTGCCCCTATTCTATGTTCCTACTATTGACCCAGTTTTGCTATTATCACTTTTTGACCCAATCCCATATCTTTACATTCTCGGCGTAACAACAACAACAATGACAGTAACTAAATCATTAACATAAATTCCAAAACCTCCACAGTTACTCACAAGTTACAAAATTATCCCCCCGTCCTACTTAAATCCAGCCAAACCATAACCACCATCCCAAAGGCTGATTCTTAATCCTTAGGTCTTCGTTGCCGGGTGAAAACATTTATCTACATTGATCCTAAACATGACGAGGCCTATCTTTATATACCTCATTCTTGAAACTTTTTTGTTAAAATCAACGACAGACTATATAAACCAATTCCCAACAAAACAAAAACAACTTCACAAACCTTGAGGTAAACCTCAGGTGTTAGGTCAGGAACCACCCACTATATGTGTATATAAGTAGCTACCCCTAGCTACTCTTCATTCTGCATATCATTATACACGACATACCCACCTTTGTATTGTGTATTGTGACATCAGGGCTGATTGGAGGAAGAGATAGAAGTCAAGCACATGTCTATCGCGTGCATAGTCTTAGAAATGGCTTTTTATCTGAGCAATTTATGTGAATAACTCGACTTCATGAGGATGATATATCAAGCAATTAAGCAAATGATAGCGATAGCGATAGAGGGGGAAAAAACACCCCATAGTGGGAAATGACAGTGATGAAGTTTAAGTCCTATCTGGATGTAGCTATGAATGGGGATGAAATAACAGCAAAAATAGCACCAAATCAAGGATTACAATACATCAAGGACCTATCCCCAATGAAGAAATCACTCTAAATTAGGCAGTCATTTACTATATAACAAGTACCAAGAACCAGCCGGAGAGAAGTGGATAAGAGCCCATAACATCCCATTATGTTTTAACCAAGATGTTGTTGAAGATAATGAGAAGCTCTTTGGTGTGGTATATATAGGCGGAAGATTCAAGAAGATATGGGAGTTTGGCGGGACTTGATATTGTGGAGTGATCAAGTGCTAGGAGTGGGAAGTTAAGGAGTGAATATCCTTATACGATAGGATGTGATTAACCTCCTCTCCTCCTCTCACCTCTCCCCCTCACCTCGCCCTACCCACCCTATATATCAAACCCAGCCTACTCCCTTCAGATACTCACATACAAATAACCCCCCTCCCCCTCAAATAAATCCCATCTATACAATATGTATTGTTACAAACTGTTATACAAACACATTCTATCCATCCTCGAATAGTCATCCACATTTTTGGTTCTTGAGGTGATGGAGGTGAGTTGAGGCGAGATATAATGGTACGGGATAATTCAGAATCATGATGAAAATAACGATGAAGATAATTCCCAATAGATAATAACATACCAAAGCCTCACAAACCTCACAAAAATGAATAACAGTAATAACACAACACCCTCTCACTATGAACCAACCCCCCGTCCCCCTCCCCTTTCCGCTTATCCATCCACTCCACTATTCCTCGTCCGCTTTCTCTTCTCTCTTCCCTCCAAACCCTATTATATATCATACACCATACTATGAACTCCACTTCACTCCCCTCTCAAATCTCCAAAACCTCCCCCTCCGCCTCTATATAAACCCCTTCCCTTCCCCTCCCCCTCCCACTCCACCCAAACGCCCGTACACACAAAAACCACGAGCAATTGCTTTGAAAAGAAATAGCAGTATCTCATTCCAAAATAAACCTCGACGTCCACAGCCCACAATTCGAGTATTGGGACAATCATATAGACAGTTATGAAACCATGTAATCTAATCTAGGATTTAGGATTCATGATTCAGGATACAGGATCGGGGATCGAGGATCGGGGATCGAGGATCGGGGGGTTTCATTGTGATTGTGATTGTGATTATGACAGTTTTTGCTCAATAATTGTCCTTGATGATTTTTGTAACAACAAGGAAGTGGTATGAGGAGGATGAATGGGGATTGTAATGATGGTGAAAGTGATAGACCCAAACCCAGACTCAGACCCAAACCCAGACCCAGATATGATATACAACAATAACAAAGTGAGATCTATATATAATAAAGCCCCAAACATCAAGTAAGAAAAACGACAATGTGAGTGAAAAACCCAGCAATAACAATAACAATACCAATCATCATAAATTCACACAAAAAAATAAAAAAAATAAAAATGAAACCCCTCCTCCCCTCTTCCTCTTCCTCTTCCTCCTGCTCCATCTTTACCCCTCACTTCTGGCCTTTACCCCTCACTTCTGGTATACACTCCATACTCCAGATCCCGCTCCCCAGACTCCAGACTCCGCCTTGTCCTTTATAGTTTTGGTCTGCTGTGCTTCACTTCACTTCACTTCACTTCACGGGTGTTCTTCCAACCCCTTGCTTACTTTATATACCCCCTCCGCCCCCAAGAACTTTCCCCTACATTGTTAACTTGAAGAGTGAATACATACATGATCATAGACCATAGGAGAAGTGACCTACCGGTACATATACTAGTTCCTTTTATAGGATGCATCACACAAACCTATAGACTGACGCATCAGAATCACATCAAGACCATGTCACAATCTCACAATCAAACGCAAACGTTAAGGATTGAAAATCAAAGGCAATGAACTTCCATTAATCTAAAAGATCATCATCATACGGCCTTCATGCTGAAGTGTCGTTATGAGCGACGATTAGAAATGGAAATGGTTTCCCCTCCTACATTCACATCTTTCCTCAATCTATATATCCGATTTGATTCCCACCATCCCCCCCGCCCCACCATGCTTCAAGTTCAGATCCCGAATCCTTTCAAATCCATGCCATGCAAACCGCCCCAAATGGTATAAACAAACTCTTTCATACCCCAACCCCTTCCACAAACGAAAATGTAGAAAACTAGAGATCCATTTCATTTCCATCACCTCCTTTGAAAAAAATCCTCGACAAAAAAATAAAAAAAAAGTCGAGTAATAACTCTGGATATCAAGAACCCATCATAAAATCATTTCGTAAAAGGAAGAAACATCCATCTTTCTTGTATCCAGAGCCCCAACTGATATTGAAACCCTAGACCCAAGTATGCTTTTGTTTGTTGCGAAGTAACTTGCTGTGTATGCAAGTAATAAAGCCAAAATATTTTTTTGACTCAGCTCATCTTTGTTAAGCAAAACATGGCCCTCTACAAACCAGAAAATAGTTGAACCGCAACGGCAACCGCAATAAGATTTCCCCCCTTCCCGGAATGCCCCAATATTTCATGCAAAGATATCAAATTCGCGAGCCATGCCACATCCATCCCAAATAATCCCCATATCTTAATTTTCATCAAATCAGAATGATGATCATTCTGACTGTGAAATAAGATAATCGAAAAGCAAAAACAATCCATCCCTTATACCCCTCCAGCCATTTTGTGCATGTCAACCCCTCCAACATTAATGAGAAGTAGACTTAAAATCCAAATAACGAAAACATAGTACAAAAAAGCTTGCTTTTTGAGGACTGCTTGCTCTGAATAGAAAGCATGAGCCAAAAAGCAAGAAGAAGAAAAGTCTGCATAATTACATTTTGTGATGGCTAGCCCAAAGATGGCTGCCATGAAATTTTTGTATAGCTCTGAACTTGAGCACAAAGGTCTAAAAGGCAAAATGTGCAAAGAAATAGCGAAGACCAGACTTAGTAAATCTCTCTCCCAAAACCCTAAAACCCAAAACGCCTGACCAGAAACCTTCCAGGTCCCATGCCAACCCATTTTGAGAGAAAATAACAAAAGAAATTTCTAAATTCGCTTAATGTAACGCCGTACATATGTTTTGAAAAGCAAAGTCGTAAGATCGAGACGGCCACTGGAAGGCGCAACGCAACTCGAGATCATGATGGTCGGACATTAGATCCGTGTGTTGTATTATCGAGTAATCCTTGAAATTGATAAAAGGAGACGAGGCAGACTGTGGATGACGCCTCTTTTTGTAAACGTAATGTGAGCTTAAAAAGCCACTGAAAAGAAATAAATGAAATCAAGAACTTTTGTTACGGCGAATCTTGCGCCGTGTTGTATTCCAGTGTGCAGAATTAAATTTACCAATGACCGAACTGAGTCTTACTCAACCAACAACAGTTTGGTGTCCGCCATAAGCGTTGTGAGGCATGAAGTATGGCTGCTTTGTCTGAGGAAAGGAATCTGAAGGTTGGTGATTCCAGATACTGTATTGATGAAAGTAGTGTTGGGGACTGTAGTGGTGAGGACTGTATTGGTGAGGCCATTGATTGTGGAATCGAGTAGACATATCAGGCATAACGTAAGGAGTGTTCGCTGCGGCCATATTGTATGCTTTCGCATATTGGCTGTACATACCCCAATCATATTGAGGTGCTGGACCTGTAGCACTCAAATATTCTGGAGTAGTCACACCTGAATCTGGAGCAGATGGCGGTGTATGCTGAGGGGTAGGATATGAATGATTGGCCCAAGCAGGATGCTCGTAGTGAACATATTGTTGTCGCTCTTGTGTGGCACTCTGGGGATAGCATCTGTAGATGGAGTTGGATGTACGAGGGCGCGAAACATTGGTATCGATTGGAGCCAATGGTGCAGGTGGCCCAGCAAGGCGTTCGAGAGTAGCAGCCTTGACCTTTTTCCTGTCTGCAGCCCAATCCTGCCAATTTGCCAACCATGCTTGGTAATCTTTGCTGTTATCAAGGTCGACAAACAATGTCCAGCTGATCTCTTCCAACCAAGCATGTTCCATTTTGTTGAGTTCAGAGACCGCGATACCACTAACTTCTGACCAAGATTTGTTCTGGAAGGTATTATCATCCAAGAATTTACTTCCCAGAAGCAATCCAACTGTCAAAAGTCGCCACATTTGACCACCTCTTGACTTGTTCAAACCATTATTGCTGACTCTCTTTGCAAGATAGTTCATACCGAGGAGAATGGTTGTGTGAGGAAGACGAGTCGATGAGAGAAGTCCGAGAACGAATTTGCGAAATTCTGGTGCGACTGGTGTGTTGGGATCAACGAGTCTCTGTGCCATTTCTGCCACATAATCTGTCATGTCCTCGATCTGATAATCCAGATGAGCACACACACCTCCGGGAACCATGATGGGCGAAGTTTCGAGGGGTCCGACGAGATTCTGTGGAATCTTGTCGGTAAGCAAGAAATAGTTTCTTGCTTAAGATTGTTGTAATAGTAAGAGTGGGCGGGTTGACAAAGCAAGCAAGCTAACTGATACTACCAAGTGAGGCTTCAGATTGAAAATGGAACTATCGTGGTTTGTCGGGTTGACAGAGGATGTTTATTGAAGAGCAAGATTGAAAACTTATTGTTGTGTATTCGCCATCAATCGATTTTGTTCAGGGTAAAAGTTGATAAATAAATAAAACTTTTTGGATGACTGAAAGGGTGATTGCAAATGATGAAGACGTAAAGAGGTTATTCCTTATGGTACGAGAATGGCGGAAGTGAGAAGTTGTTAACTGGTCTGTTTAAATAGCAAAACACTGGAGCGGATCGATCATGCAATGGCGTACGAGAATATCGAGTCTTTAGAATTCTAGATTAATCCTTCAAAATGATTAGCAGATATTCAAAATATAAATTTGATTGTGAATGGGAAGTCTGTGGCGATTCTGACACACCCAAGAAAAGACTATGATGATGTGACAAAGATGCGACTGATTCTGGAAATGCCGAAGGATATCATGAACACCGAAGAGCAGGTTAAAGGATAGGCTGAAGAATAAAAAGGATTTTGCTGAGTCGAAAATAGAGGATTTAACGTATTCAAAAGACATATTGTGGATAATCAATACGAGATTCGTATATGTTGTTGTAGATGATTCATGATTGTTGTGGCGGCGGAATGTAGATATTATGGCGGTGTTTTCCGAGACCAAAACAAGCCGAAATCGAATGTAAAAATAAGTTGTACGAACCTTTTCTCGACAGTGAAGTCTTCAGAGGAATAGTCTTCTATTGAATTTTTGATATTCTTTTGAACTGTTGCAACCTTTTTCTTCTCGTGATTGTATTGTATCGTTTCGTTTCGTTCCAAATAGAAACAGGCAATGTAGGACCTGTAGACCTGACGTCGAAATGGGGGTATCAATCGTAAAGAAAATTCGAGGTCGTATATGTCGGGATATATGGAAGGTGGAAAGGAGAGGAGAGGAGAGAGAGAGAGGAGAGAGAGAGAGGAGAGAGAGAGGATAGATTTTCCAGTAGAATAGGATGGAAGCTTATTGAAAATAATAGAGGAAGATGAAGTCCGAAAGATTTTCAAAAATTTCTAACCTGACCAAAGGAGTCGAAAGGAAGAGAGGTGAAGATTGATGGATAGAGGTGGAAGTAGTAGTGGTGGTGGTGATGATGATGGTGATGGTGATGGTGATGTCCGAGGCAGAGGAGGAGAAAGAAGAAGAGGAGGAGGAAGAGGAGGAGGAGGGGGAGGAGGAGAAGGAGAAAGAAGAGGAAATTTTAGGGTAAAGTAAAGAAGGATGGATGGATTGTAGGGTAAAAGAACTAAGACTAAGACTTAGTGTCACGTATGAAAAAAAAAAAAAAAGATTTAAAGAAGTTGTGAAAATAATTGTGCGAAAAGTAGTAGTAGTGGTGGTGGTAGTGGTGGTGGTAGTGGTGGTGGTAGTGGTGGTGGTAGTGGTAGTGGTAGTGGAGAATTATCAAAGGGAAGGGAAGGGGAAAAAAAAGAAAGANAAAAAAAAAAAAAAAGAAGAAGAAGAAAGAGGACGATTGGGAAAAGTGGTTCCTTTCTTTTCCACTTTAGTATAAAGTTGTTCAATAATACGGTAATATCTAGTCCAAATCTGAAAGTAGTGAAGTTATTATTAGTGAAGATTGATGTTGAAGAGTGGGTGAGGAGAGAAAGTGGATTTGGATTTGGATTATTGGATTATTAGTACTAGATTGGATGTTATGAATTATTATGAATTATTATGAATTATTAAGAATTATTATGAATTATTATGAATTATTATGAATTATTATGAATTAATATATACTATTTATTATTTATTATATTTTAATAGCAGTTGTTAAAAATGAAAAACCTTATTAAAGATTTTATAATATAAATATAAAATTTAAATGAAATTACTCTAATAATAACATTTTAATAGCACAGCTTCAGATTTGTGATTTAAAGGGTCATCATCGAATTAAGTAATCATTATGCATATAACAACAGAATGGGTAAAAAGGAAATTATAGAAACCCCGAGTTAAACCATTCATCCATCCATCCATCCATCATCATCATTTCACCCAATACTCTGGGTAACCGAACATTTCTGTTATCTAATTTTCCTTGGGTCAAGGACCAATTGGTTATTGGTTAGTAGGTAGTTGAAGATATTTTAGGTGGGATACAGAACTACATCAAATAATGCATTCATTGGTAGGAGTAACCGAACGGTGAAGGCGAAATATACCAAAATAGGAAGAAAAAAAAGGTGTGACATCTATGAATCAAGCATTTGTTGTATTATTATTATTATGTGGGTGTGGTGGTGGTGTTGGGTTGGGTTGGGTTGGGTTGTTGTTCCTCCTCTCTATATAATAATAAATCATTTGCCTATTTTTGCCTTCTCTATGAATCTAAGACTAACTTAGTCTGCTCATCACTCTAAATTATAACCTTACCATTAATAACGTCAACAATCATGACTGACATCTTGACAGGGCTCTCGAGAGGAAGAGGAAGAGGAAGAGGAAGAGGAAGAGGAAGAGGAAGAGGAAGAGGAAGAGAATGCGGTGATGATGATGTTAGGCTACACCAAAGTCGTAATAATAACCACCATTTACTACGCAAGCTATGTGACATCTACACATCTAATCTTATATTAGATAGGTATCTACTACGCAAAGGAAGAGGAAGAAGCAGAGTCATCCAACTTCCAACCTCCAACTTTGTGAAACCCATCTCTTCCCTTAACAACAACCAATCTCATACATCACTTAACTTAACTTAACTTAACTTAACTTTCACCAATTAACTTATTACTTTGCCAGCGTGGCTGTAGGCTTGCAGCTGGTCCATTATTCTTTTAACAAACAAGCTAATCTGACTGGCCATAAAATCAAACCATAACCCTCAATTTTTTTGGTTTCAGGGTTAAAAAGAGGTTGCTGCATAATATTGATGCTAAGCCAAAATGCCAGATGCCAGATGCCAAATGGAAAGGAAGAGAAAGGAAGGGCTGGTAAGATGATCTGTTGTTGTGATTTGAAGTCTTACATCAATCCATCCACCGCTTATTATTGAATTTGGTGACTAACTAGCAAACTGTCTATTATTAAGTTACTCAACCCAATGAACCTAATAAGTTCTTTGACCGATACATGTTTCGAATGACGTTTGACAAATCTCTTGAGTCTTCAGCGCCATCTCAATTTCTGAGAATAGATATGTATATATGTACCGGTATGTACAACAGCAGCAGCAGAGGAACACATCATTGATCTAATTCATCTCCTATTCTATTAACTATAAAGCACTTAACAAAATACAGCTTAATAATCATAGTATAGTACAGTATATTAACATTAGTATCAACTATCAAAAGAGGTTTCTAATTTCCCATACAAAAAAAAGATCATTTCTAAAGTTAGAATAATATTGAACCGCTTCGATGATAATTTGAATGGGAATGATCATCAAATGATACCTACTTTTAAGTCTGTTACTCCATAGATTTTATGAAATTAAATTATGAAATTTGATTTCCAATCCTTAACTTCTAGAACTATTGAGCGACAAGTCAAAGTTCCACTACTACTAATGAAGAAATACAGGAATAGATACATAACGCCTTGAACATCGAGAGGTCCAATAACTAACTTACCTACTTGTCCCGGTCCAACTCTCGACCATTGAACGCTCAAATTTTGACATGCAGAAGCAGAATTGACTTCTTTTTCCACGCATATTGGGGATGGGATGGGATAGGATGAATGGCACGGCTGCATAGGCTGTTCCAAACTACGAGTATAACTTTACATATAAGCGATTCTAATTTCTTAAACAGTCAAACCTCAATCACAGTACAGTAGTCAGTAGTCTACTGCAATATAGTGGAAACATTCAAACCTTCATTAACCATATCCATAAATTTGATATCTGCAAGAAAGGTCATGCCTTTGATACAAATTTTCATATACCGTATACGGACTATCAAATCTCCATCCTATGATTCCGATCTCGCCTCAATATTCGCCTGTCTACCAGTGGCAAGCGAGTCCTTACCATGCATCAATAATCAACGGCGGATAACGTTGATAATAATAATAATAATTATTATTATTATTATTTTCCTTCTTCTTCTTTCCTCTCATCTAACCTAGCTTAGGTAGCTCTTCAAAAATTCAAATCTCCAAGAAGCCGAGTTCTAAACTTCTGACCCACAAACTTGATACGAATTTGGTTACTTTTGCATTTATGTCCTGCCACTCTGGAACTTGCTGGAACTCATGAAAAACCCTAGATGAATGAATGAATGGATGGATGGATGGATGAATGGATAAGTTGAGTCCGAGAACCAGTCATAAGTAGTAGTAGGTATCCAATAATAATACGAAAATATCGATTTGTACACGTTTTTCCCAAACCTAATAAAACTCTACGAACCAGCCTACGAATCAGCCCATCATCATTACTAGGTAACCTTTGGTTCAACCGCTGTTATCCTTTTTCGAAGTCTCATCTTACATACTCCTAAATTGTAGCAAAGAAATGTTACATGCAGAAAAGTCACGGATTGATGAAATGCATGGTCTTATGAATAATAAATGAATGGGAATACTGATTGACTGACTGACTGACTGACTGACTGACTGACTAACAGACTAATTGATTTTCTACATAAGATAAATGATTTGATTCGACTTCTTTTCCATCCATCCATCCCATCCATTCATCCATCCATCCATCATTACCGAAGATATCCGAATTCATACGGCCAAATCCATGAACATCTCTATATTAATCATACTGTGTTATATATGAAATAATATATGAAATAATAATATAAATAGCAATCATTAACCATCCACTAACCAAAAGGTTTCATCTTAGCCCCATCATTTTAACAAACCCAAATTTGATCTATTCATTTCTCATAAGTTGTAAGTTGTAACGTCTCGCTACTGTATCAATTCAATAATTCGATGATACTTTGTAGTCTTTCCTGTACGATGATGTCTCTACACTTACAACTAAACCCGCATGGCAAGTTAACCTTGAAAAAACACTTATTATTTGTACAGGCACATGTCCCAAGGCATAGGTCCTAGAGCATCTAGCATAGGCATAGGAAAAGTAAAAAAGTAAAGGTAAAAAAAAAAGCTTTCGCTTATATCGTCGGACTCGCATGCTATGCTGTACAAAGGACAGTGGAGAATCACCATGTTACGACTTACAGTAGGTACATACCTAGGCCAAAAGGGAGATCCCATGTTTATTTGATAGTTGTTACTGTTACTGTATAGATAGCTTATTTGCTTGCTTGCTGTTGCTTCAACTTGTCACCCGCGATTAGAACTGGAGGGGGGGGGGGAAGACCCTGGATTTACTTACTACCTGCAAGTTACCATTTTTTTGAAATCTGCATGGACTACTTACAGTATTGGCTGGACTCGAGGAATTTCGGGGGTTCGGGGAAATTCTGTATAGGTGTGTACTGTGCTGGTACTGGTGCTGGTGTTGGACTGGTAAGGTAAGGTAACCTGTAACCTGTAACCTGTAACCTGTAACCTGTAACCTGTAACCTGTAACCTGGTTTGGTGGATTTGAGGTTCGTGAAACCTCATCGGTGCTTTATAATATTCACAATAATATTAATATACAGTATCTTCATCTCATCTCATAGAACAAGCAAGGAACTTCCATTCTTCCATTCTTCTATTTCGATACCATAAATTCCATCTACCCGACTACAAGTTCCCTTCACCACGTTTCCAGACTCCTCGGGAACAAAAGATCGGCATTCACTTATTGTCTAACTCCATTTTTATCCTACCAGGAACCACCAAGCAAAAGTTATAGCAACCACTAGAACTTAAACATACGCACCGAGAAATGTTCATGTTACAGCTTACAGACAATAATACAGATTACAGGCTAGGTATAGTACAGTAGCCTTAAACTAAACTACCTACCTCGGACCCAAGGAGACCGTCTGATCTACAACCTACGGACCCTACAGGCTACAAATGCAGGATATGGAATCAAGAAGAATCTTCTCTTTTCGTCATGATACGATACGAATGATATCGTCACAGCTAGCTAGCTGTACAGAGTTAATTAGTAAGTCTTGAGAATATTCTACCCCTCATATGATGTGATGATGCCATTGATCATTGATGATTATCATATTCTACCCCTCCTCTCCCCTCCCCTCCCCATCCACCCACGTTCGATGAGGTGATAGATCATAGGTATGGAATAGAGGGATCCATCATTGGGCTTCAATTTCAATACTACCCCCCCAATGCATATGTTTGGCGTGGGTAGATGAGGATGAGGATGAGGATGAGGATGAGGATGAGGATGGGGTTGAGGGTAAATGTTTATGGGGTTGTGTCATTTGAGTGTGAGTGAAGGTAAGTGGGTGAGTGGGTGAGTGGGTGAGTGGCAAGAAATCTAAGAAGAATATTTTACGGAATTTTAATGATGGGATGGAGATCATTAGGATGAAGGATTTTTCGGATGAGATATCTGATATGAGTAATATCAACAACTAACTACAATGTCGTGACGATATCTTTCTCCCGTATGGATAGTTTCTGGTAGAGATAGGATATGAGATATGAATGTCCTAGATGCCCTAAATACCCCATAGCAGCCATCTGGCTGGAAATGTTAGGTCGATATGTACGGTATAGAGTATTCTCACCAAGTCACGATTATTTGAAACATCATTTACCGTACCTACTGTGCCTCCACATAGCCTTGCCCCACGCCCACGCCCACCCCACAACCAGTCTTCAATTCCCTCCCTATCACATCGCACATCATATCGCAACTCGTCACCCACGCATCAGTAATCAACTAATCAGTTCTCATCATCTCCAATAATAATATCACCGGCCGGCATGATATGCCATGCCATGCCATGCTATGCTATGCTCTCCACTCCGATACACAAAAAGATGTAGGTAGGTAAGCTACTGTGAATTGATTTGATGTATGTCATTACCTCTCGCTATACCTTCAAATCCTGCCTTGGACTTTCGGATGGACTTCATGCTTGCTAGTTTTTGCTTGTGGTTGCCAGCTGGACGCGAGAATTCGTTCTAGATCTAAAGAAGATCTTTCACATGTCTACGAATTGGAGCATCACGATTTGAGATTTTGAGGTTTTGAGATTTTGAGATTTGAGATTCTCCAGGGTCAAGTGCACCGTGGCTCAACTGCACAGGCTGTGTCTGCGTCTGTGTCTATGTTTGTGTTTGTGTTTGTGTTTGTGTCTTCTTCTTCAAATCATCCGCTTCATAACACTGATCGGATTCTTTGGATTCGCTGGCTGGATGAATGGCTGGATGCCTGGATGGCTGTAATTGAGTTTAATCTGCAAGCAAGACATTACATGATTACAAGGCGAAGAAAGCCCTATGGATAAAATGGCAAAATGGATAAACTGGATGAAAGGTACGCCACGTCGTCGCGAGTACAGGTGACTCCACTACCTACCTCTTATTCCTTTACAGTCGAGACCGGTACCACAGTACCATCATCATCTGGAACCGGACGATTTTCGGTATTATTGAATCTGAGCTGAATCTAGTTGGGTTTGATCCAAAATTAAAGATGGAAGGGGAAGTAATGGTGATGGGAGTCTAGCAAACTGGTACATACATGGTGTCATGAAGAGTCACCTGAATTTCGCTTTTTCTAATTCTTGAGGCTTGAACACGGATTACTGTATTTTTATCACAAGGTTACGTACGGTACTACGGTACTACCCCATATGTCATCTCTAAGACTTTAGAAAGAAAAGAAAGAAAGCTTGCAGTACTTCATCACTCATCATTCATCTATCTACTTAGCCTACTCATTACAATTTTCCCGCTTATGCTTATGTTGAATAAGCTTATGGCTTGTTTCTTGTTTCTCCATCATCAATGCATCATTCCTCCAATCCCGCATTCTCATAATCTAGCGGTCTGAGGTACTTACATAAGATGAAGATGATTTACCCCCGTTGCAACCCCCACGAACTTCACATATTACTTGCGTGGAGTGAGAGGATATGTATGGCTGTATTGAGTATTGAGTGGAGTTTGGTATTTATGGGGTGAAGTAAATTTTAGGGATGGGTGGCGTTGGAAATTGGGGATGGGGTGGCGACGGATTAGATGGTGAGGTCAGGCAGGAGACATAAGATGCAATTCTCACGTAAGATGAGTGTGCAAGTGCATATACACACAAATACACACACAAATGAAGAGAGATTAAGAGGTAACACAGGAGAACTAGTCAACACGTGATGAATTTATCATCGTTAAGATCATGGTCTTGGAGAGTTTCAAGGACTCATGTCTAAAGTCACATATACAAGACTATCATTCCCATAGATTCATGGTATGAGAGTCTCTGTATCACCTTACTCTACTCTATTCTATTTCACTCTCATCCTTTCAAATGCTTACAGAAAGTCATCAACTTGATCGTGATCATCAGCCGCTGCGTCTTTATATACATACGTACATATAATACGAACCGTCCCACTATCTAACCATTTCCATGTACAAGATGTACGTCACCTACCTGCCTATCGATTTGTCACCATAGCATAAAAGCAATAATCATCATACAAAGTACTCACGAACATACCGTTTCGACCGTTCTCACTACAGTATTCAGCCACAAAAACATCCACATCCACATCCACATACAAACTATCTTCGTCATCAAATATCCACATATCAAAGTCCAAACAGACAGACTGCATTGGCATTATGGGGGCAAACCCCCAAACCCCCATAGCTCGCTACGCTCGAATATTGTTTGGTTTATTATTCGATGAAAATATGGCCTCCACGGCAGTGGTCCCCGAAGGGCCAGCGGAGCGGCATGAGAATTAATGTTTTATGAATTTCATTTATGGTGTATCGGAGATGGGGATCTAGCATACGTGAAGACCTACTCAGAAGGAACTCCTACAATAGTACAGTATATATATATATCCCTCGAAGCCACCTTTCAAATCTCTAAGAATTCATACAGAAGATTTCTAGTTTCCTTCAAATTGAAATCGGAGGTAAAAGGTTCGTTCCCAATCTTAGAGAGTTAACTCTCGACGTCTTAGCTTGCTCTGTTGTATATTACTCGAGGATGGCAGTTGATCGAGAGCGCGATAAAATATTGTCTTGAGCTTTCAACACCTTTCTGATACGTTAGAACATATATTTTCAAGATCATTTCATAGTGCAGGAGGGAAGATCAACCGCTAAAACTCTAGTCGATTTGAATATTTATCCAAGATACATCCATCCATCCATCCATCCACCAGGTTTACGAGAATCCTGTATCACTCAACAGTATTCATTCGATCCTTACATTCTTTCCAGGTGTATATCGAATACAGATTATTATCTCCATAATAAATGTCAAGTATGAACGTTATTTACCATAAAACTGTACTATTTATAAGCCTCATCTCCACCGTTCCACCGCAGCAGAACATTATCATCAAAATCAAGGTGCATCAGTTGCATTAATACCAAGATTTATTAACCTCGTTCTTGGTTTCTGATTTTAGCTCGGGCTTTGATGTACTCTTGTATATCATACATTGTGTTAGAGGAGTGAAATCTGGGGGACAGCGAGGATACTTTATGGGAAGGGAGTGGCGGTGATTGTTGGATTCGATTAACGACAATGACGATAGATTTCGTGGAGTATGGTGTGCAGTGCCAGGTTTTAACAGCAACGCTAAAAGAGATGGACAATAGTTCATCATACCCAAAATTTGTCTGTAGAAGTACCCAGATTATTTGCGCAGTGTTTTGAGTAAGGCACTACAAGTATATATGCAGCCGATATGAACCTGTGTGTCTTGTACATTCCTTCAAGCCTCTCTGATTAAGTATTCTCGATTTCTTTACTTTCAGGGATTTTATACTGGATGCAGGAATATCGATTACTAACTTCATTGAATTTGGGAAGAGCACACCCAGAAATCAAATAAGACCCTTCGAACAGAAGAAGGCACTTTAAATCACAATTAGTTTAACATCTACATCGAGTGATTATATTTTTTCTCTCTTTTTTACGGCTGGACAATTTTTATATTTCAATTTCCTCCACCAACTCATGTCTCATGACATGTTAATCTCGTAAAACCTCTGTTTTTGCGTCTGAAGGATTTTCTCTGCGTTATTTTGGGGGATGGTTTGGCTGAGAGGTGTAGGGTATTGAAAGTTTGAGCTGGCGTTGAGTTTAGACATTAGGAGACGGGAGTGGTGATGTCTTGACCTTTGCGGGGAAAGTTTAAGGGAGAAAAGTAAGTGCGACGGAAAGAATAATCCAGGCGATGAAAACCTATGGGGTAGCGGAAGCGGGAGCGTAGTGGCAGGTACTTCCATTAAGAGAGTTGGTGCCAGTGTGCAGAGAAATTATTGATTATCTAGATGATATCGAATAATGCAGAAACATTGGCGAACAACTAGAATCAGCAAGTACCAAAGTCTTTCCTGTCTAGTTCACTACACACATTCCATCTTCTCTTCATATCTCTCCAATATTGATTGACTTCTATACCTAAAGATCTTTGCGAGAAATTTCCTCGAGAAGTCATTGGTCAATCACCTACTTTACAGTAGGAGAAGAGATCTGTTCTCTACAGAAAAGTTAATATCTTTAGCAATGTCAATCCATTTCATCACACCAATTTCCAATGGATATGGGGAAAAGTTTTAACTGCTCTCTTTATAAAGATAGCTTTACATTCAAATCATCAGAATATAAGTTCACCCAACAAACACAAGGGCACGAACATGATGTCTACAAGCACCTGGTCGTGGGATCCCATGTAAATGTATACTCATTGCTTAACTATCAAGCTTCAAATTCTCGAGAAAGATTTTGATAAGGGAAGTTATTACTGCCGGTAAAGTGTTTGAAGTACCATTATCATCATCGAAAAAAACAGATAGTCTCTCTCATCGCCATCATCATCACCATCACCACCATCAGCGACCAACTCTCACAGCATCAACTCCCACCAACTCTTTCCTACCATCGCCCTCTAAATCTTAACCTCCATATCCCCCCCACTCCCTCAATCTATACCAACCTACTAACTAACCATAACTCAACTTCCAAAGCCTCGACTCGAATTCTTATAACAAATTAGACCACAGCTCCATCAGTATGACAAACACTGTTACTTCCGCGACAATTTCATATTTGCCCCAAGACATTAACGAAACAAGAGGGAAACAAGAGGGGGATTTACATACCCCCTCGACCCCCTTCTCTCAAATGCCCGTCTTTTTATCACCAGGGATGAAAATTAAGATGCGGTTATTCATAATTATCTTCCACTAATCCATCCGTCGCGAATACCTGTCTTTCCTTTTCAGGTCTCACAAACTCGCATCACCACCTTTATCCAGAAGAGGTAATTAAAGGAGTTAAATGAAGATTAGTGTACATCGATGTCAATATCAAGGAGATTTGTTTTATGAAGTATAGGAGATGATGAGGTATCAAGGAACCTGGGGTTGTTGTCCAATGTAACGTCTTGTCGCTCGCTATCATCATCACTGTCGCTCCCCTTTCTACCCTCGCCGTTTTCATCACCACCTATAAACCACCACCTAACACCTCTTATCCCCC
>NGKJ01000018.1:101717-163812 GCA_002162495.1 Myriosclerotinia curreyana
GGGGGAAGAAGATTTGGATCCGGTCTTCTTGATTTCTTAACCCAAATTCCCCAAAATTGTACCTGAGGCTGTTCGGGCGAAGGCGAAGGCGGCAAAGGCAAAGGCAAAGGCAAAGGCAAAGTTCGAAAAAGCTCGCGTATTTTTTTTGTATCTTTTTTTGTATCTTTTTTTTGATTCGATTATTCCTTTAGTTTCGATGACCAGTTGTTATTTTAACTTTCTCTGGATTTATAAGGCCAGCGGGATATAAAAAGAAGGGCGGAAGTGCAGCTTAGTTTCAGCTGTCAAATTGTACTGTAATACTAGCCTACTAGTAGCCAACTACTGTCTGTACGTACCCGGGCGTGAATATTCGTGGAGGCGATTGAATGGATAAATTCAACCAATTTGATGATAATTGAGGAGGAATTGAAGATATTATTATCACCTTGAGTATAACGTAGGTAAGATAAGATAGAAGGTAAAAGCTAGATGAGATGATAGATGAGGAAGGAAAATAAGATATATACGGTAGATGAAGAGGAACGAACTCCTTTTTGAGGGGAACGATGGAATAAGTTGAATATCGCGAAACAGGAAAAAGGAAGAAGAAAAATGTAACAGAAAAAGATGAGAAATCTTTCTTCTTTTTTACATATTGATAGATAAAAAAGTAAATAAACATTCGAGTAATCAAGTATCAAATAGAAGGAGGTGTAGATTGTGAAGTGGAGTCTTTATGGGGTCGATGATGATGTATTGATGATGATTGATGATGATGATGATGATTCGATGACAGCGCAGTCGTCAGTCTTATCTAATTCACAAGTTGCTCTGATTTGATTTGATCTGATCTGATCTCCTCTGCTTTGCTTTTCTCTTCTCTTCTCTTCTCTTCTCTCTCTTCTCCTAAGAAAAGGGGCTTGGTCTTAAAACTCTTGCTTACCTACTTACTCACCTACTCACTCATTCATTCACCCACTCGCTCACTCACTCACTCACAGTTTGGTTGTAGTAAATAGGTAGGTAGGTAGGTAGGTAAGTAGTTAGTTAGTTAGTTGAGAAACAATAAGAATCGGCTATCTCATTATTCATCTAATCTTTTCATTCCAAACCTGTACTACGTAATATTCAATCTATTAATATTGCTCAAACACTATTTCTTCCAAGCAAATGTCCCCCAGCTCAGTCCATTTTTACTTCAATATAAAAATGCCCTCAACCGTAATTTAATAAATGAAAAAAAAAAACATATCTCCAATCAGTTTGAAACTACCTCTCTCTTTCCTTAACTCGATACGAGTACGAGTACGTCATATACTTTACACTGGTGACTGTTGTACACACATGCTAAAGGACTTCATCGGATCGAGTAATAGCTTGATCAGCTACAACAAGATTTGCCCCCAACTCGAAAAGCTTTGGAGCTGAAGCTTCCCTTCCATAAGTTCCATTTCGTCAAGTCAAGTAGTACTTTGAAGAAGTACAAAGTACTACTTGATCAAGCAAGTAGACCGACCAATGATCAAAATCCCTATCTAGGTAACCCGATCTTGCCTGTTCATGTATGGCAATTAAATCTATATCGGAGTTACCTAGATACTCCGATAACATATGTTTGCCTGCCCAATAATCCACAAACAGCATCTTGGTGTATTCTACAACAAGCGACCTAAGTCTTCAGCTTCAGATCATGTCCTTATCCAGGATCCCGTACAATTTGGGGCTCATCAGCCTGCACCAAAAACTGCAATACTACGTGACAAAATCCCTGCAGCATGCCAATAATACCAACCAGTATCGTAAGATGTCCAATATCAGCAACTTCAATCTTCAATTTCTGCTGTCAGGCTGCGGGAAAGGGTAAGAATCAAAAGTTTCTGCACCTGTAACTTTCCTATTTGGAATACGGAAATGCTTGGGACAGGTATTCGGTAGAGATGATGTAAAATCCCTTCAATCTAGTAACTGTATAGTATTTGAAGCAATGTATCCGCATGTCGTGACCCCATAAATCTATGCCATGCGATGCGAACATATGAAGCTCCGATGGAAACTTGCATTACGCATTCAGCAACCACAACCTACAGTTTGTCCTTCGTAGGTAATTTTAGAAGCCTCATTGCATGTGCTGTGCTGTAACTCGTGCATCCATTATATACTGTCGTGATCATGAAATGGAATCATTGAACTGTGAAGTACGAGCAGCTAGGTTCAAGATACGAGGCGAGATATGAAGAGAAACATAGTCCAACAGGTCCAGGTGATTCAACTCTGATTTGAGCCGAAAATATTCCCGTGATTGGCTTTCATCTCATGTTTCTCATCGTCCTGTCATTGATTGTGAAAACCGAACCCCAGTAATAGAAAAAAAAATCTCCCATGTGATTTAGATCTCACCGAGCCGTCTAGAAACCCCGAATGGTAAGCAGGTGCAGCGGATAAATGAAGATGGATGAAGGGGGGGGGACTTTATTTGGAGAGATTTTAGTCACATGATGACTAGTCTAATCTAGGACTAATGTCTCAAGGCACGTGCTCCGGGGAATTTAATCAAGCAAGCCGACTTTCAATGTCTGGTTCGCGTCGCGACATCAACGCATTCATTAAAGCGCAAATTCAATAATTGATTATCGAAGATACCTTAACCTTAATCATGGGTAAACGACCTGGTAGAGCTGCTGCCAAAAGTGCCGCTGCTGCATTGAGTAAGTTGCTTGCAATATTTCATCTGGCGCATAACAATATATTCATACAATTCTGACCTCAACTTCCACCCAAATAGAAAACACTCCACAAACCTACGATGATCCTGAGGATGATCCCATAACCGACGCACCTCAATCCGATCCTGGTACACCTCCCGAGAACGAAGAAGACGATAACGGTGAAGAAGAAGAACCCGTCGATTCAGATGCTGAAGAAGAAGAAGTTCCAGCTACTCCCGTTCCCGAAACCACCATTCGCAAAAAGCGATTAGGTAGACCTCCAAAGAACAAACCTCCAGGATGGGATCTCGATGATGGAACTACTTCTGAGGCAGCTACACCTAGCCGAGGAAGAGGTAGAGGAAGAGGGTTTAGAGGCGGTGGACGTTGGGCTAGAAGAGGTGGTCCTAGTCATGTTACGCAACAACCGGTTGATAAAGAGGGCAATATGATGGACGTTGTGAATGATGAAGTGGAATTACCTGAAGACCCGGAAGGAGAGAAAAAAGTCGATAAACTTGGTTATCTACAAGACAATCGGGAATATCGTTGCAGGACTTTTACGGTTCATGGGAGAGGAAAGAGACTTTATATGTTGTCGACGGAACCGGCACGTTGTGTGGGATTCAGAGATAGTTATCTTTTCTTCGCCAAACATAAGAGGTTGTTTAAGATTATTATTGATGAGGATGAGAAGAGAGATATGATCGAGAGGGAACTTATTCCACATTCTTACAAGGGAAGAGCCATTGGAATTGTCACAGCGAGATCTGTTTTCCGCGAGTTCGGCGCACAAATTATTGTCGGCGGCAGGAGAATTACAGATGATTATGAGGTTGCGAGAGCAAGGGGAGAGGGAGTTGAAGAAGGTTCTTTGGCCGATCCAAATGATGCAATCAAGGATGGAGAAGCATACAACAAAAATCAATACGTCGCATGGCATGGAGCAAGTTCAGTATATCATTCCGGTCAACCCACTGTTCCACAACAAACTGGAAAGATGATTGATGGAAAGAAGAGAAAGGTTATGGTTAACGATGTTAATTGGATGTTGGAACATGCTCGAGCAGCTAGGTACGTTCATCATTCTCCCTCCTATCCCATGATGCAATACGAACCCCTCACTAACAAATCTGCAAAGCCGCTTTAACTCCGCAATCGCAGCAGCTCGTCGTCAAACCCTAAACGGTATCTACGATGTTCACACAAACATCATGCAATACCCACGCACCATGCAACCAACCCATGCCCGCTGGGAACAAATAAACGACAACGAACCACAGCCCCAATCTGCAGACTCAACACTCTTCCCACCCATCAAACCATTCTTTTCCAGAAACTTCTTGATTGTAGATACATATATGGAGTCTTCACCCTCTACACATTACGGAGTTCCGGGACCTGATGGAGCGGGCTGGGATTTGGGTATCGATGTTAGTGGGAATGGGAATGTGAATGGAGGAGATAATTTCATGGGTATGGATGGTTTATGTGGGGTTAGTGAAGATATCCTAGATGTTCTTCCGGAAGATTGTCGGAAGGCATTCGAGGAGGCGAGAGAAAGAGAGAGGGAATGGAAGGGGAGATGGGGGTCGGAGAGTGTAGATGGAGGAAGGAGGGCCGTTAAGGTTGACAAGGGGTTGATTTTGTAGGCAAGGCGAGGAAGCTAGCAAAGCAAATAACACGAGAAGAGAGCAAGAGGGGAAGAAGGGGAAGAAGGCAGGGGAGGAAAAAGAGAAGAGGATATGTATTAATGGAAAGACGAATTACGAAGTTCGTTCTCACTATCAAGAGACTACAAACGAATGGATCTGGATGGCGTTGGGAGGAAATGTACTATGTACGATAGATATGAATAGGGGTGTTACTCTGCTTACTTAAGTAGGAAGCTTTATTCATTTGATGCCTGGTTCTTTTACTTCTATCTTTCTGTCTATCCGTGCAATTTCATTGTTGAATTTCATTCGTAAAACGAAGGGTATAAAAATAATATATGCCCTTTGGATCAAAGAGCTTCGCTGCCTGGTCAAACTGGTACAAATGCAAGTTTCGTATCGGAGGGGAAGTCCTCAACTTTACTATACCTTTATCAATATCCTCAACATCATTGAGACTGATTCGAAACAATAGCAAATATTCTATTATCATCAGGAGAATATCAACGGACTGAACCGCCAGGGCTAGATATAAATAACGTACACTTTTCACCATGGGTAATTTTGAGCGACTGCGAGGGCAACCAGACACTTTCAGGTGCATTCTGGGTGAACGATGCTGCAATCTATAAAAGAGATGATGGAAATAGTAGTGATAAGACGACCAGATATCCTAGAGTGGTATCAGCTTTAGCAGCAGCGGCATTAGTGGCAGCCCAGTAAAGAATGGAAAGGTTGCTTCGACTACCACGTTAGAAGAAGCGCTACTTTGTGTTCAAAATCAATTTCGCATACAGCCACAAGTACGGTAAATATTACAACGCACACACACACCCTACACTATTGGCAACATCTACCACCACACCATCAGCGTCCAACGTGATCATGATCGCATGCCTATGATAGTTGGTATTGTCGTTGGCGTTTTAGGTTTCTGTCTCTTAGTGATAGCACATATTATCATCCGCAATCGAAACAAACATGGTGAACTTCTCACGTTACCATGGAAGATGCGAGGTGATAAAAATGCCCTGGAGCTGGAACCGTTGCCAATTTTCATGAGATGGAGGGCCCTAGTAAGTTTGAATTGGATGACACGAGTACGAAGCAGAAGATGTATGAGTTGGGAAGTCATGTGAGGAGGATCGATCGGAAGCATGAAGAAAATACCGGCAGGATCCCAAGCAAGAACGTTCATTGTAATGTGACATACGAAGGACCTACAGGGAGGTGTTGTACGTTGTTTAGAAAATAACGAGGAAAGATATGACAAAGGGAACAATGTTGGGCAAGGGGAAGAAGGGGAGAGGAGGAGCCATTTCCCCCGCAAAGGTCCGTGCAGCTAATTGCAGGGGGATACTCTTGAATAAGAGGAAGTGGCCGCACAATTTGGAAGATGCAGAGTGACGATTCCACGGATGGAATGAATATAGTCTGTTGTACAACTTCACCATGATGGTATCTCTTCAAAGGTAAAGATTTCTAGCCACTTGGCATTGACAGCTTGAAAATCGATGCACAACCTCAGCGTGAAATGTGAGGGGGTCGAAATAAAATACCTAGTATTGAATTTCAAAATCTCAGGCCGAGACGAACAATTTGCCTTTGGGACTAAGGTGAATAGCAACCGTGCTGCAGATGATTATCCAGTCGATCGGTTCTTCTTTCGTAATAGATTTCTGACGACTGTACATTCCGCGCTTCATTCTACCACCTCACTATGTGTACACTTTCCCCGCCGCTCCCATCGCATCCGCGCCTTTCGTTCTACCACTCAAATTCGGGGTTTCACTCCGGTATTGTTTCGTAATCTAGTGGTGTGCAGCCTCCTCCTCAGGTTCCTCCTCAAACCAATCAACCTCCTTAGCCTCAGCACCCCCCTCAGCCTGTCCCTCTACCTCAACCGTGCTTGCCTCATATGCTGCCAATTCCTTTGCGATATCGGTTTCTTCTGGAGATGTAGGAGCCTTGGGTGGGGAGAACTTGAGAACGTGTCCCTCGGAATCGGAGGCCTTAATTTGGGGAGCTTTGTAACCCTTCAACTCTTTGAGGTAAAGGTCTTGGACAAGGTCCGCTATTGACCGGAATTAGCTTGTGACCGGCAGATGTTGCTGCAGGTGCAATCGTTTCCATTGGTGGTGACTGTAGAGGTAAGGTGAAAGTTGTAAGTGGGAATATTAACATACCACGACGAATAGCAGTAGGAACGATGAAAGTTCGTTTGCTGATCATTTGCTGCCTCGCAACACGGGCGATTTGAGAGCGCTTCTGCGGTTAGTATTTTGACATTTTGATCTGGGCGTATAGCATACCGAAGCGCGGACAGTTTGTGTGAACATCTTGGCAGGTATGATGGGCGTCAATTGGATATCTCAGGTCGTTGGGAGGTTTGGAGGCAGAATTGGAAGATCCTGAGAAGCGAGGTAGTGATCATGTGATATGGTATAATGCCTTGATTGCAAGGCCAGAACCCGACTTTCGGCGAATGAGCAGGGAATTCTCCACAGGCTCCAGATGCTTGTTTACGATCATAACATATTTATTATTTGAGAACATCAATACCGGTATGTGTATCTTTTTCTTTTTTTCTCCTTCACGATACTTATCTGGCACAGTAATAATCTTTAAGATAGAGCATCTTGACGATTGCTCGGATGCCTCGCCAACATTGATCACAATGAGTAGTCGAGCAAACTCATGAGATACACCGTAAATATACTCGAAACGGTAATATATATGGTAATCTCCAAATGCCTCGTCTTCTCAAAGGCTCGCGGTAGAATCGTAAGTTTTTTTCTGAAATCTTAATCGATCTAGGTAGCTTCTTTTATGATCTATGTTCTTATTCTTTGTTCAATCTTCACATGCTATAGTTGCTCAAGAGGATCCTATTATTGCATTCCAATATCCTTTATTGAAAGCTTCTAGAACTCATAAAGACAACGTGGAAGTTCCAATTTTGCTCTTAATTATACGATGGACCGCTTCTCGACATGTCTCCGATCATTGCACTAATGCATCTTCGTCTCGCGCAATCGCTCTACAATGGCATCTCTGGAACCTGAAGGTTTGGAACGAACCAGGTCAGAAGAGGAGTTGCTGGAAAGGTTGTCACAGGTGGTGGAAATATCAGAAGGCGACCGGGTATTCCCGTCAGAGGATCATTTTCTACCTCTGACCGGTGCTGATTTTGAACCTTCTCCGCCCTACCATAAGGAAGTAAAGCCTCCAGCGCCGGCAAAGCTGTACATTCCACCAACCTACTTTCCATCTGAACTGTCTATCGATTCCGCAAAACTCTTTGCTCCTTCTACTCAACCCTTCTCTGCACGGATGTCAAGATGTTTATCTCCTAAAGAACTTGATTCAAGCAAAGAGAAGGTAACAGAATTCCCAGAAGAATCTTATGACAACACAGCCCACGATGTGTTTACGGATTCAGGACCTGCAACACCACTTGGTGTATTAAATGCACCATTTCCATATCCTGGTGAAGATCATGGCTTGTCAGATCCATTGTTCAAGCCAAGTGTTTACCTTGGAACACTCAGACAGCCAGATCGAAAAT
Source organism: Myriosclerotinia curreyana (assembly GCA_002162495.1). NCBI lineage: Eukaryota > Fungi > Ascomycota > Leotiomycetes > Helotiales > Sclerotiniaceae > Myriosclerotinia > Myriosclerotinia curreyana. The sequence continues at coordinate 109,628 of NGKJ01000018.1, forward strand.
CTGGCGACAGTAACGTCGTTTATGCGACTATCAGCAAAGATGGGGTTTCTCGTAACTGGACTTCTCCAATCGTATTGACCGCCCATAAAATCAACAAGTATGGAGGACACTGTAAACTTAATCGACACCCAAGAGCTAAGTTTGAAGAAATCGAATTTCGGGAAGACCTTAGAAATAAATGTCAGACGTATGAAGCAATGAGAGAGCTTGTTGAACGCAGGATCAGTGGATGGTATGAGACATACGAGGTTCGTTATGCGAGGACACCATGATCAATAATGACCCCACGGTCTATGGCATTCTACGGGTAAAGTTCTGCTTACAACATTCTCTCCAAGATATTTCGAAATTCGATCGACATTTGGGGTGTTTATATCTGGAACAGTATCTTATCTCAACCCCTTCCGTTAATGCGGAACCATAGGCGAGGAAACAAAAGAATACCATGTTTTGAGAAGGGCGGCCACGAAACGGCACGTTTTGCCAAAAGGAATGTAACGTGCACTGATTCATATCTTTTGAAGGTTATAAGATTTATTGATGTCGTCTGGTGGAGTTGATATACTCATGCGCTGACTCGTTAAGAAAAAGAAAGCTCTATACGGAAAAGGGGGGAGCGCGGAAACGGAATTCGCAATTTTTAGATTAGCCATGAGCCCAATCTTGGGATCAATCTCATCTGGAACCCCGAGTTCTCGTCCGAAGTTAGTTGATATACCATAATGTGATGTTTATGAACTCTCATCCAAACTACGAGGCACCGATATCTCAACGCCCTCATGTAACTACGTTGTTCCTTGTCTAGCGAGTACTCATTAAACTCAGACCTGTGAAACGCCAAGGCATAGATGGTAGAAAATGACTTAAAGCAATAATACGACAGGAAGCTGCATATGTGTCACAAGTTAGAGAAAAGAGAGAGAGAGAGAGGTAGGTAGGTAGGTGAAGTGAGGCTCCAACAAACGCCCTTTGTCTTTTGTGCACTCTCTTCTCATTTTCCACTCTCACTACATTTGACTCCTGTCCATAGGTACCAATCCAGGTTGTGCTGGTAGCTCGACATTTCCTCAATACAAATTACCTCGACATGATTGGTTGTGACCCGGTAACGTTACATTACCCCACCCCCAGTCGTTATCGCGGGGGAAGGGTCCTGCTGATAACTCCCTGCATGTCGAAAGCGCCATAACATGTACGACATGATATGAAATGCTTTAAGTTATACACCAGCCTTTATCATAAGAAGCCATTGAGCTGTCTTATTACCTAATTGCGTGCCGAAATTGAGGATAAGTAAAGTCATTTACATACTCTTATACCCCTCCATACCTTTGATGTTGGCAAGTGCGACCACCTGAGTACTCAAGAATACTCGAAGCATATCTACAAGTCTTTGATTTCCATTCCAATTTCTATCCCAAAGCTCGACTTAGCAGCAGCTACAATCCCACAAAAGAATTTCACAAACATGGCACCACATGCAGATTCCCCTCAATTCAACCCCTCCACATCTCCTCCCCTCCCCACAACCCCACCCCGAGTCCTCATAATCGGCGCNGGGATCCCGAGGATCCCAATACTCCCGCTGTGTCACCGAGTCCACTCCCGGCATCGTTTCCGCCATCGCCGAACCCATCCCCTACAAACGACAACGCCTTGGTTCGCGCTACATCTGGGGTGATAACGCTCCTTCCGAAGGTCAATCATTTTCTGATTGGAAAGAATTTCTCCAATATGAGCTTGACCGACGAGCTCGCGCTTCTCGTGGAGAATCTGTGCCACCGGGTGTTGATGCCGCATTCATTTGTGTTTTGGATGAATTGCATAAGGAGGTTATAGTGGGGTTGAAACCGTTGGGGTTACATATTATGTGTGAAAAGCCTTTGGCTACGACGTTGGCGGATTGTGTGGAGATATACAGGGCGATGTTGCCGGATTATCCACGAAATAAGCTGCCGGAGAAGATATTCAGTATTGGACATGTATTGAGGTATAGTCCGCATAATATGATGTTGAGGAAGTTACTTCTGGAGGACAGAGTAATTGGGGATGTGCAGAGTATCAATCATACTGAGCCAGTAGGATGGTGGCATTTTACTCATAGTTATGTTCGGTATGGAATATCCCCCTTCAAACTAAAAGAACAAAGTATCTAACAACCAAATAGTGGTAATTGGCGCAAAGAATCCACAACAGCCCCCTCCCTCCTCACAAAATCATGTCACGATATCGACCTCCTTCTTTGGCTCCTCTGTTCCCCTCCCTCATCCGATCCAACCGCTCCTCCCCATCTACCCGAAACGATCACCTCCTCCGGCTCTCTCCAACAATTTACTCGTATCCGAAAACCCGCATCAGCAGGCACCGCAACAAACTGTCTCTCCTGTCCTATTGAACCAGAATGCAAATACTCGGCCAAAAACATATACGTATCCCCAAACTACAAAGGTCTAAAAGCCCCCAACACTGATTGGCCCGTCGACATTCTCGTTCCAGACATCGAAGACATTCAAATCACATCTGGCTCCTCTAGCGCGGAATCTGCTCTGCTATCCGTCCTCGCCGAAGACTACACACCCGAAACTCCCATCTCCGAAATCGAAGGCAAGAACTGGTTCGGCCGCTGTGTCTATGAATCCGATAATACTGTCAACGATGATCAATTCGTAACCCTCACGTTTCCCGCTAACCCATCTTTAAATCGCGGTGCTAAACAAGCTTCATTTCATATGGTATCTCATACGCAGAAGATTTGCGAAAGATATACACACATTTATGGAAGTGATGGGGAAATATATGCAGATAGTACGACGATTGAAGTCGAGGACTTCAAAACTGGAGAGAAAAAAGTTTACGAGCCGAAGATTACGGATGTTAAGAGTGGTCATGGGGGCGGCGATGAAGGGTTGGTGAGACAATTTGTGGGAGCTGTAAATAGTGTTATGAATGAGGGGGCGGAGGTAGAAGTTGCGCAGAGAGAGTGGGTTGGCTGTAGCTGTAAGTCTTTTGTCCTCTTATTTTTCCGTTAGCTTGCCCCTTTTTCTCGGTTCGTTTACTGGAAAATCCAAAACTAACACGGAACCTCCAACCAATAGTGGAAGAAGTAATTCGAAGTCACGCTGTAGTATTCGCGGCCGAAGAAGCACGAAACAATAAACTAGTGTTAGATTTTGAGAATTGGTGGAAAAGAGAAGTGGTAGGGAAACTGAGTGCTTAAATTTGATAATGGCATGGTGTTCGGTTAGTGATGATATATTTTGGATTGACTGGAGGCTCTTGTTTCATGATAGCAGGGTGTGAGGCTCATTGCTCGAACCAATGGACTTCATTCAGCGAAGGATTTGAAGTCACGGGAGTTTGGATGGGATAAATGGGACGAGAGTGTGTATAACATGATGAGACATGGAATATTTCATGACCATCATTGTTAGACGATAGCTATTACTCGCGATTGATATCCACAACAACAGCCTCAAACCTTCGGGCGACTACTAAAAAACATTCTCTTCAACTTCCCACCAACTCTTTTTGTTACACAATACAACAACATTCCACTGCATTGCCATTGACGAATACCCTTTCCAATCTAGTACCGTCACTGTCTTTCTTTTTAATGTAGCTCAAATTTTCGCTGAGGTATTGATGATCTTATGGTTGTATGATTGTAATAGTGTTCTCATTAGATAGGAGGAGAGTTCAGAGATGGAGATTATGGATTTGGAGGTCAGGTCATACTTCGCATCTCTCTGGGTTGAGATATGAGATAGATTATCAGACGAGATTGACAGGTATGCTAGTGAGTGCATTCGGACGCTTTGTACGGAACTCTCTTTTCGGGGTTTGCTGATTAGATCGCGATTTGATGGCAAACTCAGGTTGGAATTTCAACCCATATACAGCATACAAGTCCAGATATACCGTACTGTATCGCCAGGGATGAGATTAACCAATAAAGCCAAGCAGGGACACAACAATCAGCATCAGTTAACAATACAACGGGAGAAATCTATTCATAACCATGAATCAATAAGAAAAATACCGCTCAAAAGGTTATGTGTATGCCTAAACGCCATGATGCTATACAGGGTAATATCATGTCATGCCTCGCCACAATCGCCAATGGCATTTTTCAGGGTGTCTATCCAAACCAAATACAATATGCCATTTCATTTCAGTCATTCGTTCCCATCTCTCTTTGCGGCATGCATGATTTCCTTTCGAGTCTGAGTCCTGCCGATGTATCAACTACAGAATGACACTCTCAACATGACTACCGCTCGCCTCTGCTTCCCCACCTCCCTCTTCATCTTCACTCTCCTCTTCTACAACATCTACAATCCTCCTCTCTCCAACTTTTAGTCTCCTAACCGCCCGCCTTAACCCCTCCAATGTCGTACGTTCCCTAATAAGCATCGACTTTGCCAAATCCTTCACAGCTTTCCTCCCCATTTTCTCATGTAAATCTTGCCAGCCAGCCAGTTCCGCCGCCACGACTTGCTGCGTAAATCTTAATTCCCTTCCCGTTTCCTCTACTTCTTCTTTTATCCTCCGGACTTTGTCTTCCTTTTCTTCGTTTAAGCGTTGGCGTGTTTCGTCGAGTAGACCTAGTGGCCAACGAGTCGACCGGGAAAGGGAATTGTAGGAACGTTCGATTGATTTGCGGGATGTGGTGATCGAGGATATGAGCGAGGTGGGACGGGATAAAGAAAGTAGCATGGCGATTATGGTGCTGTGGATTGAAAGGATGGTGGTATGAAAAATGGAATATGGGGAAGTGGAGGATGGGGCGAGTGTTTGGGTATAGGCTTCAAGAGCAGAGATGTGGGTTTGAGGGAGAAATGGGAGCGTAGATATTGCGCGAGTGGAGAGCTTATATGCATCGTAAAGATCTATAACTGTTAGCGACATTTTACAACAGATTCATCGAAAACATACCTGTGGTAACGATTGCTACCATATTGGCACGACGTGCAACACTCTTGGTAGAGTAGTTGACACTTCGGACCATATCTCTTGCATGATCTACGAATTGCTCGACATCGCGCACATCGCCAATTGGTTGATACTCTTCCCTTACAGTTTCTACCCTTGCCTCAGCCTTGAGTTTAGACCTCTGTTCCATCATTTCTGCCTGTATATCTGGCACGAGGAAGAATTCCCACAACATTTCATGTGTTGAGAAGGTTGTATGTGCTAACAGAATCTTCAAGAATGCATCAAGATGAACCTGGATATCTCTCAAAACAGCCCTCGAAGGCCTTGAAGGGATTTGGAAAGGTGATCTCATCCCTGATATAGATGGCAGCCATGAAGCGGGATTTTCTAGCGTGAGTAGTTTCGTCAAATGCTCAAAGTCGGTTAATGAACGTCGACAAGTGGTGACAGTAAAGCTTTGATGTGCCGAGGGTGCCCCAGATTTGAGTACCAATCGGATAGTTGCGTCCTCAACGAAGAATGATCTAACTACAGCCGTAATCCTTCCATCAGCAGCTGGCAGCCCTTGGAACAATATCAAATCGTCTATTCTATTCCGTACGTCATCATCTTTAGCAAGTTCAACCGCTGTCAAGCCGCGAAGTTCCTTGGCAAAGAGGTCTACTCTTGGATCACTAAATAGGGCTCGCACCATTTCTAGTCGGCCATATTTGCTAGCTACCATAAGTGGTGTGAATTTCTTTTCGTTCGTCGCATTAACATCGGAGTCGCAATGAATAAGTAGTTGTAATGCTATTTGAGGATCGTTGACAATGTGTAACAGTGTGTTACCTTTCAAGTCGACATGATCATCTAAATGTAAAGGTTGATTATCTCCCTGAGAAGCGGTTGCTGCAGTAAGTGCTGCCTCTACCATGAGTCTATAGCGTCCATGGTCGTATGATCTACATAATGCAAAAAGTGGCGTTTGGCCATTCTTATCTTTCTGCCTCCAAGGTAATAAACGACCTACTCTCGTAATAAGTTCCGGGTAGTTGAACAGAAAGTGAGCCATACTCCTGCCGTTGATATCCTGTCGCGAAAGATATCCAATAACGATTAATTCTGATGCAGATCGATAAACAAAATCTAGTATTATATTGATGAGTTCGGTGTGTCCCAACTGAACAGCAGCACTCAATAAAGTCGTTCCCTCGTTGTTCGTATCTTCGAGGACCGCTCGTAGGGGATAATAGTCATGTAACGAAAAAAGATACCGGAGTGCTTCTGGCCGCTCGTGCTGAACGGCCATCATGGGAACAGATTCGCCGGATGAATCTTCAGTTTGCGATAACCGTTCTATTGAGGTATCACCTTCGATACCGCTACTTGTAGAGTCAATTGTGGTAGCCCGTGATCTGAAAGACATCTCGGAGCTGCTAGACAAACTTCGTACATCCATTGTAACTGTTTTGGGCCTCCTCAGTGGTGGTAATCGCTCTTCATCTGCTCCGTCATGTGAGTGTTGCCAAGGAAAGACATGAGTGAGAGTAGAAGCTTGCGAAATCTGGGTTCCAGCTTCAGAAGATCTCCGCCTGGCATACCCATTCGAAGTATTCCATGGCGTATTTTCATCGATTATGTCGTCTACGATAGCTTCCTCGTGGTCAGATTCTTCTTCGTCCGAAGACAGCTCTAGTTCTGGCTCCATTATCTTCTTCATCTCCTTTATATCGCCTTTCTTAGTTGCTGCCCATAATTTGTGGTTCCGCCGACTAGCTTTTTTAAGACCTCCTGAATCCCTGGCAAGGTACGATAACACAGCTTCAAAAGTGCTTAGGGCATATCCCATTTCACCACTTTCTACATCATCAACGAAGATGAAGTGGCGCATATATAAGAGACGAGCCTGGAGATACCTAACCTGAGCTCTTATAACCACGACTAACAGTAGTGAGACAAGAGTGTCTGCATTAATAGTCAAGACAGAGCTCACTTTCTCGAAGGAAGTGGGTCCCACTGTGCTTGCTGGAACTTCAATGAGTTGCGTCACTGTTTTCAACGTTTGAAGTAAAATGTCCATCATCTGCTGTGGGCTTCCTGCTACACTCAATTTCCGAAATTCCTCGACAGCACGACCAAGGCGCATTGTGAGTTCATGTTTTCCTTGATGGCCACCCTGAATTGGTATACCAACTTGTGAAATATCCACAAATTCCATTTGTCTGATTTTTGATTCCAGTTCTAAATCCTCAGGGCGCTTCATTGTGCATAGTCTCGGGAATAAGATGGTATCGTGCAATTGCTCGGTGACATAACGATCGATCAAACGTTCAACAATTGGACCCGTGAGATCTGTCGTAGCTCCAAGAAGGGAAAGTTGCTGCTTGTCGACCATTTGAAAAAGATCAATCGCAGATGTAACAGCGGTCTCCAAAGCTCCCCGCATAACATTCTCATCGTCCTCGGTATAAAAATCCACAATATAACGTTGCACATGGCCATTTGGTCGAGCTGGCGTTGAGAGGCTGTTAGACCGTGCTTTCTTCATCGCGGTAGCTATGGGTCCATCTGGTACAGGGTCTGGAATGTTCGTAGCTGATGGCGGAGGTGGTAATTGTTTTTCAAATACTTGGTTGAACTCCTTGAATAGGGCCTCCAGGCCGGGTTGCATTTGTCTCGCAATCATAGGAAAATTCGTTAAGAGGTCGCTGAAACTCTTGATATCTTTTTTGCGAGGAAGTCCGTTCATAGAGGCGGAATCAGGCATTGAAGGCGATATGGATGGGAGGATTGGTCTGCCATCCGGTAGCCTCGGGTCTAGCAGTGCAGTTGTGATTTTGGTTTCCTCAAATATGCCAACCAGAGGGCGCGATATGTAGTAGACAAGCCATTGTCGTGGTTCGAGCGAATCTGGATACCACAGAGTATCTGATAGAAGTTGCGCTTGGTTCAATGTCTTAAACCCTGCAATAGGTAGTATTAGCACCAAGCCCCCAGTAGAATTACAAACAAATACCAACCTTTATTACTGTAGACAAAAGCATCTTTGATCACGACAGTCCTCCCATTAACTGTTGTATATTGTTTTGCCTTTCCCCGGCTATCCCGCATACTGGGCGCATCCTTCCCTCCCGCGGTCGCAGCATGGTTGGCCGGTATTCGCAAGACATGACTGCCCAGGAAATCTTCCGATCCTGCAAGGTCTGCGTAAAGCGCGCCGGTCTCTCGATCGCGGGAGGTTAGGAGAACTTCGGTGGTAGGTACTAGTAGTATCTAGAAAGCAATCAGCTTCATGAACGATGGTATCCGTTGAAGATGGAGGGTCTAGTGGTGTTGGCAATCTTACATGATGGTGTACCGGCGTACACTGTGTAGGCAGAGCACTCTTGAAGAAAGCACTCAGGAAAGGATTCAAGGGCTGCATTCATTCGACTTTCATTACCCCCAAAGATATAACTGCACCACAGGGTGTCAGTCCCTGCCTGCAACGCGAAATACTTTCTATCGTAACGTCGTAAGCTTCGTAGATATGTTTGACTTGCGCCTGATCTGATTGCAGAGCTTCGAGATGAATGAAATCAATGTAAACAAACCATTGATTTAAATACTGATGCTGATTTTTGGTGAATTCGTCCTTAGATAAGATCAAGGAATCTTTGGTAAAGCAAGCAAGCAAGCCGGTTCTATCTTCATTCGCTCGTACCTTGATGCGATCCTACCTACCTCTGTTGCTCTGCTATGTAGGTATTATTTCAAAAGTTACCTAGTTATAGAATACTACGGAGTACTGACATCCATAAGCCCACTAAGTGCAGGGGGAGGGGGGGGTCTTGATGAGGTTTCCCTCCGGCTTTCTCCCGAAATTGTATTTTAGTCACGTGATACTTACTCGTGATACTTACTCGTGATACTTACTCGTGATCCTTACTCGTGATACTTACTTAAGTTCCCTTGATCAATTTCTCTTATCAATTGAAACTTTGAATCATTTAAGTTTCTTATCAAATAGTTCCTATTTACAGGGAATACAAGGGAATTGAAACTCCCCGCACCCCGCACTTCGGAATGCTAAAGTATTTCTATTGAGGTATATAAGTTATAAGTAGGTAACTACTGCCAGCTGTGTAACTACCTACGTAGGTTTGTGTGTATATCATTGTCTATTTTCTCAACCTCTATCATGTCTGTTTCTCATTCTCCCTCCAATCCAGAAATGATGACAAAAGTCAAGAAACGCGTTCTTTGCGGCTATGGAGTCGATGTTGATGCTGTAGCAGGATGGCTAGGCTCATATGGTGGAGAAGACTCGACATCAGACATTAGCAGAGGTTCGTTACTCAAGCTCTCTGTAGATAGCCTGCCTCATGAAGTCAATCCGTTCCTCTCTGTTTGTTTCCAAACTCTTATGTATGAATGAATATGTACTGCTAGGAGTATTCTAATGCCTGCGGGTACGAAAGCTTTCCCCCCTCGAAGGAAAAGCTCGTTTTGATTCTTTGATTAATTTTTGGTCAATCAAACTCACGATATTCAGGACTATTTGCCGGTACCCTTGGTGTTCGTCGTCTTCTCAAGCTCTTTGAGAAGAACAACATGAAGGCAACTTGGTTTATACCGGGACATTCTCTCGAGACCTTTCCTGAAGAGTGTGCAATGGTTCGGGATGCAGGTCATGAGATTGGTCTCCACGGGTACTCCCACGAAAACCCTGTTGATATGTCCCTTGCACAGCAACGGGATGTCCTTGATAAAACATATAGGATGTTGACGGATTTCTGCGGAAAGCCCCCACGAGGAAGTGTAGCTCCTTGGTGGGAGACGAGTAAAGAAGGAGCAGAACTTCTATTGAGTTATGGAATCGAATATGATCATAGTATGAGCCATGACGATTGTCAAATGTATTGGCTGAGGCTTGGGGATACTTGGACGAAAATTGATTATAGTAAGAAAGCAGAAGAGTGGATGAAACCACTTGTCAAGGGGGTACCATCTGGTATGGTGGAAATTCCAGCTTCATGGTACATTGATGACCTACCTCCCATGATGTTTATCAAAAAGTCTCCCAATAGCCACGGATGGGTGGACCCGAAAGTCGTGGAACAGATGTGGCTAGATCATTTCGACTACTTTTACGAGAACTATGATGAATTTGTGTTCCCTATGACGATTCATCCTGATGTTTCAGGGCGGCCTCATGTTTTAAAAATGCAACAAAGGTATGTCTCCTCTCCATGTGTTTAGCAGCCGATTAACAAAGTGCAGAATTATTGATCATATCAACAAACATGAAGGAGTTGAATGGGTCACATTCGAGCAAATGTCTGATGACTTCAAAAGTAAGAACAAACCTGAAGCGGGTGCAATAATGCCAGCAGCATCGGGAGAAATCTTAAAGAAGTAAGGGAAAAGAAGTGTGGAGGGAGCTGTGGCAGGACATGAGATAGTTTGGGTTACACGAAGTGTTGGTGAGGTGTTGAGGGCATCGTCTTTCAAGATGTAGTGCGAGCGTTTGCATGTTACATTGTGAGTTGGCCAATCCTAGTTTGAATGGATGTGGGAGTATAGAAGTGTATCTGGGCTTTTTGAGATGGAACACTCGGCTTTCTGATTTCAAATAGATTGAATCTTCCTCTTGGGTTAAGTCCTTTCGTCGGGTTGAATCTTTCAAATGAATTGGATCTTTCAAAATCCATGGTCTTTGGAATATAAATGATCTTGACATTAATATTTTGCCCTTTTCATGTCCCAATACTAACAATTTAGTAAGATCTCATCTTGACATCCATACAAATTGAATATTTTAGCCAATCATCAGAGATCAGAATGGGTGAATTTGGGGTACGTGAATACTGACTGATACGCTCCAAGCTTCCAAGCAAACATTTAAACTGAAATCCAAATCTGATCTCACCCACAACTTTTCAACTGAATTCTTCAACGAAGGAATCCCTTAAAACAGACCAATTCTTCTTGCAGACTCATAGTAAGATGGCATTGTCTCTATCGTCTGATTGGCCTAAACGACCAATTCTCGATTACCGTGATTATTCAAAACTTCCTCTTGCCAAACTCATTGTTAACCTCAAATTAGTAAAGACAACGACCGTGTCTCCATATCCTTGGGAAATGGACCTCAGGTGCGCCAGTCAGTAAATTGTATCACGTCTCAAAGTTGCGCCTGTCGTACTATTCTCCGCGATGTATGTCCCTCATCATTCCAATGCGTTCTTTTAAAGCTCGATTCAGACAATGAGTTGCATTCAAACGCTCGACCCACTACTATTGTCTTTAAACTAATTATCTTCTAGTTCGGAGGATTTTCAAAGAAGTTGATCCAAGTGGTTCTGGTTTCAACGATCTATCCAAGTTTTGGGAGCGAACCCTGAGATTTTCGGCCATATTATTCAGTACATGAATACTGGCTCAATCATCATCCCCAATTCTCGAGTCTTCGACGGTACAGTCGTATCTGACTGTAGTCAATGCACGGGGGACTCGATTGAAGCACGCTACAGAGACGGTCTAAGCCTTTCAGCCCTTGCACACATCTGGTTTCTTGCAGACTATCTTATGATTCCACATTGCCAAAATGTCACTATTGATCATATCTACCGACTTCTTTCCCATATCGCAGCTCATAATTATCACAATGCTAGCTTCTATGACGACAGCCCTTTCTTGATTAAAGATTTTACTGACGCTGTCCAAATTGCATTTACAGCTGGACCAGAAATAACCGGAGATAGTAATGAAGTTTTGATGCTGCTCGAGCAGTTTCTCTTTATCCATTCTACCTAAAACTGGTGGATCAAAGAGCAGAGAGACTTGATACCACGAAAAGTTCTGGAAAATGCGCTTTGTTTTGCGCGGGAATCTAGTGAGGACCGCAGGCAGATGGCTCTCTATAGAGAGAATTCCAGAAGTGGATATGAGTAAGGTGGGGGGATTTTCTGTGAGAGACAAGATTGATGGTGGAAATGCCAGGGACGGGTTGGATTTTGGCTTTCATTTTAGAGAAGATCTTTTAAAGTTGTCGGACGAGGAGGACGAAGAGGATGAGATGGAGTAGTAGCGTATTTGAGTAACTGTTGAAGCAGACATCGAAGTGTCATATTGGACCTTCTTCACTGTTGGAGAGGCATCGTTATCACTGGTTGCTGGGCACTGGTTTGCTAACACATTTGGCATCTCGCTTCACATTTTGTAGATGGGCGTACTAAGACGTTGAATTCTGGGGGAATCATAAACATATCCATGAGTATTCTGCTATTACCATACGTCTTTTTGGATTGTCCAGTATCTTCTAAAATACTGAAATCTCTTGATTGTTAAGCATGGTCAAAAACATGGAATTGTGATTAAAGGGAGCCACGGTTCATTCATACCTACTTTATGCCATTCATTACCTACCTAGGTAGGTACTTGGCGGGACTCGCAAGTGAATGTGTGACTGCGTGACTGCGTAACTAGTCAGAAGATGGCGAAAAGTATGAATAACAATGACCTCAAAACGGGAATGGATTACTGGAACCCAAACTGCATGAAATCCCTTTCAACCCTGACTGTACAACTATTCTCCATAGCCTTTTAAGAGCGCATCTTCAACCATAAAACCAACCTTGAACCTTTGAACTACACAAAACAACCAAACCACATACACAAACTTTCGTTCATACACTCAAATTTCCCATATACAACCTTTTAACCACAACAACCGATACTTTTTCTAGATAGATATTCGCAACAATAATCATGACGTCGCCTTCAAAGAAACACTGGCTCCAAAGACCTATTCTCGATTATTCGTAAGTGATCAAAAATCCTACATGCGTCCCTCTTAAAGACACTTTCAATCATCAAGATTGCTTTGGACATTCAGATACTCTGTGCACGGAGTAATCCCTGAGGCTTTTCTTGCGCTTCCGACGTACTTCAAATTATTGAGTACATCTTAAACGTTGGAATAAGTTGTGCGAGGAGTAAACCCCGAAAGATCTTCCCTCTGCCTCAGACGTACTTTGAATTGGCGAGAATATTTTGAACAATAGAATGCTCTGGTGAAGGGGTAGTCCTGAAGCAACTTTCTTCCACATTCATCGTACTTTCGATTGTCCAAAATGTTTCAGACCTTCAGATGATTTTCTCTATTACAGCCGGGGGCGATTATGAAATCGTGACTAACCGTGATGCAATATAGCGAAGACGAATTTATCCGTATCGTAGTTGGGACAGAACCAGATGTCAAGAGTTTCAACGTCTCAAAGATTCGTCTTGCTTACTACTCACCTTACTGTGAGTTTTTCTTCCTCTCTGAGGAAAGTCGGCTTCGAACTGACCTCTGTCTAGTCCGCGGATCTCTAAACTTCCCCAGGGAAGACGACCAAGTTCTCGAGCTCCCCGAAGTCTGTCCCAAGATATTCAGTCACATCGTTCAATATCTGAATACAGGAACAATCATCGTCCCCGATTCGGACAAAGCTCTTCCTCGCGGCTATCTTTATCCTACCGAAACATCAACAGAACAGCATCTAAGCGTTCCCAAGCTTACGCGTATCTGGTTCTTGGCTCATTATTTCTTGATCCCTCACATTCAGAACATTGCTATCAATCTTATGTCTCAACGCATTTTTATTTGTTCAATTAAGTCTGTCTTGCCCGCTGATGAGTTAACTACCGCGATCAACATTGCATCCGGTACGGACGGAACCTTGGTTGAAGATGACAACGAAGTTTTGAGACTTTTGCAAGATTATATGGCTTTGAATCCGTGTTATGGTATATGGACTGCGGAGCAAAAAGAACAGATTCCGAGAGAGTTTTTGGATGCTGTCTTCGAAGTTGTGCAAAGACGATTGTTGAATGGCGATCACAAAATTCCACAGAATCAACCTTGGAACTTCTCATTCAACACAAACAAGGACAGAACAATGGGATCAGTGGAACACTATTATGTGCAGGACATTATTGATGGTGGAGACGCAACGAAGGATATATGTTCTCGGGTCTGCGTAGGAGACTGTATCGATGATAAACATGGTCATGAGGACAAAAATCATGATTATGAGAACTATATATATTATAGATATTGGGGCTCTGCACGTTGTGAGGGCGATGAGTGGCGACGCGTCTGAGGATTTGAGGAGTCCTCGAGAGAATATACTCATGAGGATGAGAGAAGCGAGAAATGACAAGGAGAAGCAGAAGGTAGAGGCTCTGTTTTTAGTATATTCGATATATCCAGTCTAGCAAAACAAATGCAAGTTTTCGATGTTTTATATGATTTTGATTAATAATATGATTGAAATCTCTGAAATTATATCACTTTCTCAAATTCTTTCAGCCTATAAAACAGAATCAATCTGTCAAAAAAATCAAGTATCACAAGACTCTCATTGTCGGATTGCAATTTACATTATTGAAAACCCTGTGAGATATTTAAAATTTGGCTATGATTACCGGATCGAGACAGGAGCTAGATTGATATACTGAAAACCTTCCCACTACTCTAAAATTTCCGATACATCGATAGGTACTAAATATTATGCGTAGTGCAAATCTACCATGTTATTTCCTTTAAAAGTGTAAATGATACGAAGGAGGAGATCATTTTTCTCAATATCCGAAGATCAAGATCCTCGCAACAAGTTGATCGCCTTCGTTTTTACTCTCCCTTTTCAGGTTTCGCTTCTCTTCTTACATCAAGCAACAGCTTCTTTTTCTTCCTGATGCTTGATGCTATAGTTATTATTGATGGGGGCCTACATAATGATATCGCCGACCTATTGGAGTACTTTCCCCGCTTCACCTGTAACGATAAAATGGGCTGGTCAACAAACTCAAAAATGCTTGAGAAGTTGAGATACATTTATCATTCTATTCAAAAACTACCTTAAAAAATAACATGTCCACTTCAACTGAAACATCACCTCCCATCAAGATCGTCGATACCGTCTCCTCCCTCATCTCCTTCCTCGATATTGTCAACTCCACACTTCAAATCCCCAATGTACCTCCTCTCTTTATCACTCCATCGGCCTAGGAGTAATACCCTTCTTTCATCCTTTTCATCCATTGATTCATCCTCGTCCGCATGGAACAAAAAAGAATGGCTCAACTTATCTCCTCGATATCTCAATCATCTCCCTTAAGGTCCTCGTGAATACGCTATACTCGAGCCGATCTCTCATCATAATGCAATTTACTCAAGCGCAATGCCCAGTTCGAATCTCCCTACATGCCCAAAGTACTTTTTGACGTCCGCGATATCTCTCATTTCCCCTTCACTCAACGCAGAATCCCACTAGACGGAGTCAAATATCTTCAAATCATGAATTTGGCTGTGCAAAACGAATAAAAAGATAGTTTGAGATGCCACCCCCCCCAAATCTCATAGTCCTGTTTCCTCTTTCGTCAAAGCTGAATGAGAAGCCAACGGAGTGGATCTGCAGAAAATCGTGATGCGGATGCGTGAGCAGCGTCCTATGAAGCCAGAAGTGATGCAGTATTATGCAGGGCCGTACACATGCTTGCGGGAATGTACAAGGTGTTAAAAAGGTAGTTCCAACCAGCGGGAGAATTATTTTGGCGAAGTCAGATGAAAATTGCAACAGATGATCGCATTGCAACATCTAAGAGTCCGGGGTATTATATGCAGGGGAAGCGTATGGGGAAGAGTCTTTGGAATAAGGATTATACTCAGGAGGCCAGTGAATCTTGGAATGAGGACGTGCTCGGCCAAGCAAACGAGGAAGCTCAAGTATTGGAACAACAGTCGGAAGATGACTACGACGCTATACGCTACGAGCTAAATCAGAAGGCTGATGCTTTGGAAGAGGAGCTTCAAGGGCTTAACGAGCTTAACGAGATGAGGAAGGATGATTGGGATGATTATCTTAATACAGCGAGGGATTGTATTTGCTGGGAAGACGACATGGAGAGAAATGCGGACTTTTGAAGCTAGGGCAGACAGGGAAATCGCAAATCATTGGTGGCAAACGGTTTATGACAATTTGATAGGGTGGCTGGATGATCGTTTGCTGCGCGTGGAGGTATGCAGAAATATGCAAGTCTCCGTGGAAGCACTTAAGAGTGCAGATGGCTTTGTCAATCAATTGGAGTAAAACATTACCTTTGATGAAAATCACAAACGAAGAGGACTAATATGATTTTTGATGCAAAGATTGCTTTATGTTTAAAACGATTTAATACCTACCCTAAGGCGGCCCCTTGATGTCTGAGTTCAGTCTAATTTGACTTTCAGATCACAGACTTTTGAGGACATCCACAATGTCTGTAAGCAGTAAGGACAACTCAGATGCAATGGAAGGACAAACAGAAGACTCTCTTTCCGCTCAGGTGCCATTTACCTCTCCTAAGAAAAGCACAGTTATCGGTATCTATGGGATTTCTGGATCCGGCAAATCGTATATCTTAAGGGAATTGAAAAAGGATTTCGAGGGCGATGAGGGATTCCTCTTCTATGAAGGCTCCGAAGTGATCGCTAAATGTACTCCCGGTGGTCTGAAGGCGTTTGTGGAAATGAGACCAGAGCAGCAGAGATACTACCAGAGGGCAGCTATTTTGAGGATTCGGGATGAATCAGCCAAACTAGGATGCGTTGCAGTTGTTGCGGGGCACTTCATGTTTTGGGAGGAGGGTGATCAACCCGTACTCGTATGGAACTCTGATGATGCCGAGGTCTACACACACATTATCTACTTAAAAGTAGCCCCCGCACTTGTTCATCAAAATCGCCTGAAGGACAAGGAAAGAAGTCGTTGGCCAGCATCAGTTGAACACCTCGACAAGTGGCAGAAGAGAGAGGCGGCCGAATTACGCGAAAATTGTTATCGCAGCGCTATTCTATTCATCTGCGTACCGACTTTAGATGAAGTGTCGACATTTGTGCGACGTTTCCAGGACGATCGTAAGCAAGAAGTTTTCAACCTTCAACTTGCCACTTTCTTCCTGGGTAGAGCTCTAACCTGCGCCGAACGGACTGAAGTTTGCTCGCCAGAAATCATGCTAGTGCTGGATGGCGATAGAACATTGGTGGCAGATGATACTGGCGCATTATTCTGGAAAAAATGGATTGCAAGGCATAAATCAGATACTGAAGACTTTCAAGATCCACTGAAGGTGTTGTTCGGCAGTAAATTTGGTTATTCATACACAGCTTTTCGACAAGCAGCGCTGATTTATGAGGAATTGACGGACGAAGCAGAGTTCAAAACCTTATGCCAAGAAGTAGCAGCAAGCGTAAGGATACATCCAGAGTTCGTGTCACTACTGCAATCAGTCACAGAAGAGAAGCACATCGGCGCAGTAGTTATCAGTTGTGGGCTGCGTTGTGTATGGAAGCATATTCTAGAAAAAGAAGGCCTGTCCAAATCAGTCAAGGTCATCGCGGGAGGGCGTGATAGCGCAATTGTTGTCACAGCTGAAATAAAAGCTGCCTTGGTCAAAACCTTACGTGAAACTTACGGGCAGTATATTTGGGCCTTTGGAGATAGTCCACTAGACCTGGAAATGCTAAAGGCGGCAAACAAAGCAATAGTTGTGGTTGGCGAGGTGCATAAGAGGAGCAAGAAGATGGAGGCGGAGTTGTTGAATGCCATCGACCACGGCCTTCAGGCATCCCAGGTTATGCTTCCTGACAACGCATCGCCACGACTAGACACTAAAAAGCTTCCCATAATCAGGCTCACCGATGAGAAGTTTTTGAAGTCGATCTTTCGCCCTGCCCAAGCTAGACAACCTGCTGAGCTACAGGTTTTTCATGCAACGTATAAGAACGCTGCAAAGCTGCTAATGACACCCACGCGCGATGCTGCGAACAAAGGCCCAGCCCTCAGGGACTACCATCGCAGCATTGGCCGGTATTTGGCGATTGAGTTCGTATCTGAGGTGATAGGCGTTGAATCGTACGAAATTCCACATGTCCAAGGCCATCAGACAATCGGTCATCGATTATTGCACGAGAGTCAAACATTGATCGTAGCATTGATGCGTGGCGGAGAACCTATGGCATTTGGGGTCAATGACGCTTTTCCCCTCGCCATGTTCCTCCACGCGAATGATCCGGATGACGTGATGCCCAAGCATATTCAAGGACAAAATACAATCCTACTTGTTGATTCCGTAATCAATAACGGCAAGACGATCATTGAATTTGTGCAACACATTCGGAAGCTAAATGCAACAATTCGGATTGTAGCCGTGACCGGTGTCATCCAGGCCCAGTCAATTGATGTGGGGAGAGGAATTCTTGCAACCACTCTCGTTCAACATGGAAATTGCAGCATTGTTGCACTTCGAATTTCCGATAACAAGTTTACGGGCAAAGGCGTTACGGATACGGGCGATCGTTTGTTCAACACGACGCATTTGGTCTGACGGATGCATGGGGTTCAATTGAGGATGTTGTGCAAAGGTTTTTTTGATGGCTGAGGTTGCTGGAATGAGGTACGGTTGTGGAGTCTTGATTTTAATACAATAGAGCAGGATACTAAATCAGCTTCTGAATTGACAATTTGCAGTGAAATTTTGACCCTTGATTTTGAGTGACACTGAAGCAGAAGAGAAGATACCTAGTGTGATCTAAAGTGTGCAAAAAACACCCGGCTAAGATAGGATTAGCGCTTGCTTTGTATTGGCAACTTGTAGTGAGGAGGAAACCAGCCATCAACGGAAGGTAAACTTCTTTGAATGGCATATGTGGTGTTTGGTACGGCTTGTAATTCTTACTCACACTCGTGTACATTTAAAATAGACAGTTTTTGACAAACATAAGCCCACTTGGGATTTGCTCCCAATGTCACAAGTCCCTTAGACGGGATAGAGCTTGGATATTAGGATTTTATGTATCACAAAGAGATAGTGCAGATCATTCCTATCGCAATACTCGTAGATTGGAAAGTAAACAATTGACAGTTTTCGTTAAGATATTACCATCGGCTCTCATCAATCACGAGTTATACCCCATGTCTCCAGGGAACCTATTTGATCATATTTAAGATGTCATGATTTGTCTATGATTACAAGTCCC
This sequence comes from Myriosclerotinia curreyana, assembly GCA_002162495.1. NCBI lineage: Eukaryota > Fungi > Ascomycota > Leotiomycetes > Helotiales > Sclerotiniaceae > Myriosclerotinia > Myriosclerotinia curreyana. Next base: position 128,592 of record NGKJ01000018.1, read on the forward strand.
GCCGTGCAAGCGATGCCAAACGCCATTAAAAGAGTCACACTAGGCGTAGAAGTTGACAGTGTCTGCGAAGAGTCAGTATGGAACGAAAGATGGAAAGATGTAATTGAAACATACCCTTCTTCTTGGCTTGGACCTCCGCAATAGCATCAACGTAATGTTCGTGGCTAATCTTGTTCTTTCCCATTCTAAGAGCAATCATACCAGCTTCCACACATACCGCTTTCAATTGAGCTCCACCAAACTCGTCCGTACTTCGTGCCAGTTCAGGCCAGTTGACAGCGTCATCAACAGTCATTTTACGGCTGTGAATCTTCAAAATCTGGGCGCGAGCTTCTTCGTTTGGCAGAGGGAACTCAATCTTTCGATCAAGACGCCCAGAACGTAGTAAAGCAGGATCGAGCACATCAACTCTGTTGGTGGCAGCCAATACTTTGATACGGTCATCCGAGGCGAATCCATCAAGTTGATTCAGAAGCTCCAACATAGTTCTTTGTACCTCACGATCTCCGCTCTTTTCACTATCGAAACGCTTTGTACCGACAGCATCCAACTCATCGATGAAAATAATTGCTGGTGCTTTCTCCTTAGCCAATGCAAAACAATCTCTTACTAGCTTTGCACCATCACCAATGAACATTTGTACAAGTTGGGGACCGGCGAGTTTAAGGAAGGTTGCATCTGTCTGTGCGGCGCATGCTCTTGCGAGGAGGGTTTTTCCAGTACCAGGAGGACCATACATAAGAGCACCTATAAATGTTAGGATGATTATGTCGATGCGGGTAACATATATGACAAACCTTTGGGTGCCTTGATACCAATCTTCTTAAAACGATCAGCTTCCTTCATTGGCCATACGATTGCTTCAACCAACTCCTCAATCTGCTTGTCCAATCCTCCTACATCTGTGTATTTTTCCGTAGGTTTCTCATCGACTTCCATTGCCTTAACTCTGCTATCATATTCCGCAGGTAATGTATCCAGGACGAGGTATGAATCCTTATTGACACCAATCAAATCACCTGGTTTCAACTCATCTGGATCCACGAGACCAATTAATGGCAGAAATATGGTTTGTCGAGTGGAAGTCTTGATGACCGCGGATTTTCCGACTCTGGTAGCATCGAGGTCTATATTTGCGCCTTCTTCAGCAGATTCGGCTGTTGGGTCCAGATCGAGCAACTCAACAACATTTCCAACAAGGTATGGTAATTGTCTGCAGAATGTCAGTAGGCTAAATTGTGATAATAATCTGCCAGTATGACAGCTGGACCTACCTGTTATTTTCGATCTTCTCAAGGTTGTCCTTAATCTTCTCTCCCATTGTAGCCTTCTCATGTGATAAACGTTGAAACTCGCTCTTCATAATTCGGGAATCATTCTCTAAAAGTCGTCTCCTCGTGAGGATATCTTGTGTACCCAAGCTGTAGATCTCTTCATCTATAGGGTCCTCTTCCTTTTCAGGTTCCGCATCCTTCATCTCCGCATCACCATCATTAGTTGGATCCGGCTTCTTGTCCTTGTCCTTGTCCTTGTCGCCATCGTCCTTCTTCTCTTCCTTCTGCTCTCTCTCGAGGTCATCGAGATCTTCTAATGTAGACATTTTAAAGTTGGAGTTATGATTGAGAAATTTGAAAGGGGAGTATGAGGTTAGGTGAAAAGAAAAATTATGATGAGATGGAATAAAAGAAGTTGATGTATTGGCTTGTAAATATTATTGCTTGAATATCTAAGAGCTTCCAAACATACCTGGAGCTTCGGCGCGATCCATTAGCGAGCTACTTTAAGACTGTAAGGCAACCAAGAGAAGGCGCGGCTCAAGGCTGACAAAAAAATAAAGAGTGAATCTATCATAGCACGTGATGACATTACAAATTTAGAAATTTTTAGCTTATTATTAGTTCCAATGCGGCTAGCATTCCTTATTAGTCATGATCTTGGTCTTTGTTAGAATCTTCTCTTCCTTTCCAACTTCAACCAAACCACAACCTCTTCGACAACCACCATCACCACCGCTCGCTCGCCAATTCAACAGAAGACTGTACCATTATCGTTCTTAAACAATCACAAAGTTGCTGGTCATCTTTCCGACGATAAATCTGACAGCTTTCAATAACGAACGATCTTGATACATACATTATTCACGGACGCCTTTACTGGTCATTTGTTCTGCGAAAATCTTCAAATACGTCGACGAAAGCAGCAAGCGCACCCTTTATTCTCATACTCTTCTACCTTACGACACTTAATCTATTCAACTTGAAGTTCAACTTGAGAAAAGTTGCGCATTCAATCGAATTACCTCCTTTACAAAGACGACAATCGCATTTACGAAAAGTCTTTGACGTTGCGAAAGCAATTTCCATTACATTCGATTCCTTACAAACCCTTTTTTCAACCACTCGCCACAATCCTCTTCTCCATACCGCTTCCTATTTGTTCTACAAATCTACCATCAATACACCTATTCTATCCTCTTCCTCGATTCTTCGTTCACCTTTAGTTTGACTGGTTTTGTGGGTTTCAGTCAAGGGATTAATTACCGTCATCCGACCCATCTCGATTGACTACCTTAACCTAATTTCCCCACAATACCGCCAAACTGCATTCTCCACTTTTCATCAAGCTTTCAACTACAATACTCTGCGAGAAACCTACAGGGGACATCAGAACCCGTGTTGCTGTTACGCACAAAAGAACGCAAGTTCGTCGTAAGCCGAAGAGACGTCCTGTCTTCGACGAACTTGATAATATTTATCGACCAAAACCTTACAAACCAAAGATGATTGCCCCGCAATCAGTCGATAAAGCTACAGAATGGAGTCAGAACTTGAACGTCACGGTTATGTGTAAGGACTGCAAGGAGATTCCACCTAATCTCGTTGAAGAGTTCTCTTCCGGAGATTTGGTCTGCGATACGTGTGGTGTTGTTATTGGTGATCGAATCGTCGATACCCGTTCAGAATGGCGTACATTCTCAAACGACGACCAAGGAAACGATGATCCATCTCGTGTTGGTGACGCTGCTAACCCTCTCTTGAACGGTTCTCAACTTTCTACCACCATTGCATTTGGTGAAAGCACCTCACGTAGTCGGGAGCTTTACCGTGCTCAAGGTAAACAAGGTACAGACAAATCGACAAAGGCTTTACTTGCAGCTTACAAAGAAATCGGCGCTCACTGCGATGCTGTCAACATTCCAAAGAACGTTTCAGATACCGCAAAGCACCTTTTCAAACTTGTCGATGACGCTAAAGCCTTCAAAGGTAAAGCTCAAGAAGCCATCATCGCTGGTTGTATATTTATCGCTTGCCGTCAGTGCCAGGTTCCTAGAACCTTCCGTGAAATTTACGCTTTGACAAAGGTTTCGAAGAAGGATATTGGTAGAACTTTCAAGGCACTTGAGAAATTCTTTGCCTCGGATAGTATAGCCAAGAAGGCGACTGCCGAAGCTACTGGTGGTAAGTTGTATAAGCTGATGATCTTATACTGGTATATATTAACATTACTTTCAAGCTCTTGCTGCTCCAGATGGTTACCAGACAACCACGTCAACCAATGCCAAAGACCTCTGTACTCGTTACTGCAGTCAACTTGGTCTTAAAAGCCAACAATTCGTCAAAATATCTCAAGGTCTCGCTGAAAAGGTTTCTACCGTCGGTGATCTCGCTGGTAGATCTCCTTTATCAGTCGCAGCCGCTTGCATCTACATGGCATCAGCTCTTCTCGGAAAGCCAAAGTCTGCAAAGGAGATATCCCAAGTAGCTGGTGTTAGTGATGGTACTATTCGAACGGCCTACAAATACTTGTATGCAGATCGAGAGAAACTCATCGAACCTGAATGGATTGCTGATGGCAAGGGTAAAATGGAACTCCTTCCGGTCAGTTAAGTGGGTGATACCACAAGACCTATTGGGCACCTTTTGCTATGGGATAGACATTTTCGAGGCGAACTCAGGCGTAACTCATTTTTCTTTTGCTTTTTGATTGCCTGGAAAGGATCGATGCTTTGGCGTAATGGCCTTATTCGAAATTTTGAGTTACAGTTACAGGGCGAGAAAGGACCGAAATGTCCTGGATTCTAGAGTTCGCGAGTTGATTTGCTGGCGCAGAGAGGTAGGTTTGAGGCTCACCTTAAGAGCTATTCTTTATCGACGATGTTACAAAATGGTTTCGGCTTTAGTTTAATAAGGTTCAGATAAAATGCATCTTTCACTCGTAATGATTTCATGTGCCAACGCTTTTTATTGTGACCATTTGACATGATTCTCTGTCTGAACTTTTCTCGACAACTGGAAGTATGTCTGAGGGAAAAGAAAATCACTTTAGAAAATTCTCTTCCTACGGTATTTCAATGTCTTGAGTTATTATTCACGATTTTTGGATTTGCTTTACCTACCTAGGTTCTACGTTCAGATACTAAACAACAAAAAATGAGTGACAAATTTGAAGGCTGATGCCAAAATGGACTTGGTCGAGGTTGTATACCTCGGCATGTGAGCAAGCCGAAGTGTGGGGATTATGAATGGATTCCGGGGTAGCTCAAGCTCAGCTCATGGTGCTTTTCTCTTCTGTCTCTTATCCATACCTTTCAACCCTCAACTCTCAATGATCAATGATCAATTCAATATTCTCCAGCTAGTATAATAGTCAAATCTTTATACAATCACCAAAATGTCTGGTCCAGGAGCTGGTTTCGAATATCCTGCAGAGGAAGTTTCTTGGCTAACAAGAGATGTCCTACTCTTTGCCAACAGCATTGGATGCACGAACGACGAGCTGCACTTCTTATATGTAGGCTCCTGAAACTCAATTGAAAATATCACATTCTGATCAAGTCCCAGGAATTACATCCCAACTTTGCCGTCTTCCCAACTTATCCAGTTCTTCTTCGTAAGCTCCCTTTCATCTCCTTATATGCATCTGCTAATATCTACGAAGCATTCAAACGTACAAGCCAAGAAGTAATTGACTTCTATGCTGCCTCATCCGCAACCCCAATTCCTGGCGTGCCGAAATTTGACTACAGACGTGTCCTCGATGGTGGACGTTCAATGACTTTCCTCAAACCACTCCCTCCTACGTCCGCAGGCAAAACCTTCGAACTCCGCTCGAAAGTCATCGGTGTATATGATAAAGGAAAATCGGGAACAGTTGTAGAGACACAACAGGAGATTGTGGATAAGAAGAGTGGTGAGGTTTATACCAGGGCTGTTGGGAGTGCATTTTTTGTTGGTCAGGGTAATTGGAATGGACCCAAGGGTCCGGCTACTCAGAATTTCCCTCCACCTGAGGGAAAGAAGCCGGATGCTGTTATGGAACATCAGACTACAAAGGAGAGTGCATTGTTGTATAGGTATGGTTTTACTCCGACGCGGAATGTATGGGGAATCTTGCGCTAATGAATTACGAACGGCAGACTGAATGGTGATTACAATCCCCTACACGCAACACCCGAGCCGGGGCAGAAGATGGGATTCGGAGGACCTATCATGCATGGACTTTCATCATGGAACTTTACTGCCCATGCACTCCTGAAAGCTATCGGTGGTAGCGATCCTAAGAACATTAAAGAATTCTCATGTCGATTTGCATCCCCTGTCAAACCAGGGGACAAATTAATTATCGAGATTTGGAAAACTGGAGAAATCAAAGGTTGGGAAGAAATTCGCTTCGTCACACGAGTAGACGGAGGAAAAGTTTGCTTGAGTAACGGAAGAGCTTTAATGAAGGCTGTGGGTGGCAGTTCAAGCGCTGGAGATGGAAAGGTGTTGGATCAGGGTATGGCCAGTATCAAGACGAATTCTGGTTCGAAAACTGGTGGTGCTGCAAATTCTCCTGGATCTTCGGCTAGGGAGGAGAGCAAGGCTCAGAAAAGCAAGTTGTAGACTTGTGGTGTATGTTTTGGCGTTTAAGTTAGGATTGGAGTATTGGTGAAAGAACACAATGGGATTGTCATTACAACAAAGAAGCCATGCTACTTCACATCAAAGAATGTGTGAAATAGTATTTGAACAAAATTCGTGCAGTATCTGAATGGCATCTGAACAATATATGCGGCAGATCTATAAGTGACATGAGATTATGGGTAAGATACTTTTTTTTTATCTACCATCAAATTCTTAGAAGACTCATCCAGATATCTATATTCATAGCATAATCATCTAGATAATCACTTTTCAAGAAACCATCCCAACCTTACCAACCATCGCAAACATGGCTCATTGGTCCGAAAGCGAAGAGACTTTCTTCGAACAGACTGTCAATACTCTATGCGCTGATAACATCGCTCAGGGAAAGAAATTAGGCACTACGAAATATTGGCAACCAGTCATGCAAGCCATGATGATCGAACAACCCAGACATCACGCCGGCGGTGCGCTCTACCAAACAGATCCATGGCCAGTCCGAACCTACACCTTTCTATCCCTCGATCAAAAGTGGCGTCGAATCTTGAAGAATCGAGCCGAGGAAGCTCGCGACCAAGCACTTGCCAATCTTCCATTCATCGAACTCCCAGAGGACCTGGTGAGAGAGATTGAGGAAGAGTTGGCGATTATGAGACCCATCTGGGAGGCACAGGCAATGAGTGAGGGGAAGAAGTCCCGCATCTCTTGAATGGAGTTGTGCTGATGTGTGGTGTTTCTTTGAGGCTGGTCCTCGAAGATGTTTATTGAATAAGTTGTAAGTCGGCCGGTTCTGATCAACTAGCAAATTTTTTAAATCTATATATCTATTAGACGCATCGCATGGTCTGCGTCGGCCAACCTTCAGCTAGATCAAATCGATTATGAATTTACTACTACTATATCTATTAGACCCAAAATATCTTTTCTAACCTTTCTTTGTGATATTCTTTTGTGACCCCTTGAATTTTGAACAATGCTTTATAGACACAAAGAATGAACAAATGTTTCATTCTCGAGATGTCTTTGAAAAGAGAAAACATTTTATGAATTCGTGCACCCACTATGAGAGCCCCCTTTAAACCTTCAACAACCCCCCTTGAATACTAACTCGAGTCTATCCCATTCCCATTCCCTCTCCCATGTATTTTTAAAGGAATTGTAAATTGACCGTCGAATTGGGCTTCTTGATTCTTGTAACCAAGCACAGACAACATGATGGGCCCTTTAACATGTATAGAATAGAATGAATCAATGAAAAAGTATAACGGGTTAAGGATTTCAGCAACAAATATAGCTCATCTCGAGCTCATGGGCTCTGCCCAACACAACTTCCGAATTCTTCGAACTTCAAAAATACTGCACTAGCAATGCGTTTTAAGTAAATACAGTGGTCCAGTGCAAGATGATGTGTTCAGAAGAAATTGCATATATTGTGAGCTTTCTTCCGTATTGTGCTAGTTCAGTTCAAACCTTGTCTTCAATTACTTACCTCTATGCACCTTTAGTTCGTATTCCCCCTTGAGCGTGTCTTCATTCATGAGAGGTTTCTGTTTGGTATACTTTGTTAGTACTCGGTTTCGATATATCGTTAGTTTTTAAGTCTTTTCCGATCAATATGTAGTAGGTAGATAAGTGATTCGAGACTTGCAAACATAAGGATCATTTCTGACATACATCCTTCACTCGATATCGAGATGTTTGCAGCTTAAATTCCTTCCTGTTGGCGATAGATATATATCTCAGTAACACCAAAAGATACAGAGATGATCCGCCCACTCTCAGAGCTCACCCCTACATCTCGTCTCGGTTAATAACCCAAACCACATGCAGGTACCCCAACACTCAAGAGTCAAACCTCACCCAGTGTGAGGGCACAGGAATCTGAAGTAGATGATATGATAGCCGTATAATTGAAGTTATTAAAGAAAAAAAAAAAGGAAGAAAAAAAAAAGCTTCGCTCCCTTCATCGTACGTACTAAGATAGGCCATGATAATCTATCTAACCAAATCACCTTACCCAAACTGATCCGTGCCCCTCCTCCCTACCCCCAACCCTCAAAAACCAACCCAACCTCACCCCCCATCCACCCATCCACCCATCCATCAAAAAATCAAAAACAAACTCCACCAGCAATAAAAAAGCCATCGACCCCGGTGGGACTCGAACCCACAGCCTTTACCACCGGAAAGTAATGCGCTACCATTGCGCCACAGGGCCTTTCGATGCTTATTAATCAGAGAATGGTTGTTGTTTGTTTATATAGCTGTGAGCTGCATGAGAAGGTGGGGGAGTGTTCTACGTGCTGTAGAGACTCATGCCGCAATTTGATTGCTGCAGTAGTAAGGTAGGCATGACAAGCAAGCTATTCCGAGCTACCGCTATAGGAGGATATATCTTTCTGCTTGGATATCTGATCTGCTACTGATCATAATGGAAATCTTGTTACATATTACCCAAAGATCAGATTTTGCCCCTGTGAAAAAGGAATTCAATTAGACACCAATTTTTTTTTAAGGGGAATGCCTGAGCTCGGGCCATTACTTTTCGCTTACCGTAAAATGTCACCACTTCTCAAGCATTTAATCCTTATTACGTGGGATGTACGGAGTATAACATATGGTAGATATATTTTAGATCTTGGGAATGGTGGCATTTAAGAGAAGAAGGTTACGAAGTCTTACTTATTTGCCATTATACACTTTCAAAATTATCAATCTTACTATTTACAACCCTAACTCAAAACAGGAATCGATCCGTCAATTTCGACCTCCCTTTTCGCTTCCTGGTGGAAAACTCACAATCGAGAGAAAGATATACTCAACGAGGGATTTCTCAACAAAAGGACCTAATAAATGTATTCATGAAAGTTGTCTTGACTCGTTATCACTATACTGCATTAAAACTCATCTCGTCGTAACTCATACTGTACAAAACAATAACAATCCTCTAACAACCAAAACTCCATCAGACTCTTCTAATCCCAACAACGCCTTACAATCCCAAGCTTCGTTTTCCCATTTCATTCCACGTAAAAATTAACACAATACTCATAATAATCATACAATAATCATACCACCACCAACAGAACACAATACAACGTCTTTGAAAACCAAGCATCAACCCCTCAAATATCGTGTCTAGCCCTTTTACTCTTCTCCCTAATCTTCTTCCCGAAAAAATATAGAATAAACGGAATAGGTATGAACGCAACACTTATGCCCCCCAAAGTCGAACATGCCTTACCAACCCCCAATTTTGTAAACATCGCGTTGGAGAAAAGCGGGAACCCAGCTCCGAAACAAGATCTCATAAAATCATTCCCTGCATATGCTGAGGCCGCATATTTTGGGTATGCGTCACCAATGTAGTTCAGAACGGAATTAAAGAGGAGGAAAGCTCCAATGGAAAAGAAAGATGAGCCAATTATTGGAACGATCCACTGGGAAGAGCATTAGTTTGTGATTGGAGCAGATAGAAAGGTGGGGAAAGAGGGACGAAGGGACAACATACGTGAATACTCTCTTTGCTTGTCCATCCAAACCAGAACAAACAGATAGGAATACAAAAGGCTCCCACAAAAGCCGGTTGCAATCTAATCTCTGGTCTGATATCACCATTTTCATCAAACTGTGGCTCTTGATATTTATGCAAGTACCAAAAGAAAGGCGGGATAACCACCAGAGACCCGACAAAGATGCCCAAGAATGCTAAACCTTCTTTGCCCAAGCTAAAGCCATAAATACCGATGAAGACAATGGCGAATGACTCAAACCAAACGTATAGAAGACCGTAGATGAGTGCTATGTAAAGATTGAGGAAGAGAAGAATGGGTTCTGTAAAGGTGAGTGAGAAGGGACGCACGATCGCCATATTAACCTTGTCTCTCGTAGTCAAATTATCACTTTCGATTTCTCCTTCAGTTTTTAACTGAGCGACATTGCAGTGTTTTGTGAGACGGCGACGTCGACGGTAGAGTATATTGGCGGAGCTAGTTTCTGGGAGGAAAATGATTAAGATAATCAATGCGGCCCCTGTAGAGAAGTTATCAGTATTTGACCCATCAATTAAGATATATCAAAACCCCTCAAACGAAGGATAAACCTACCGGATAACCACGTCAATTCCCAAATCGTCCAAGTCCACCCTTTATTCTCTGCCGCAAATCCCCCAATAAGAGGACCGAGCTGATCGGGGAGTCAGTATTGCCTATTGAAGAGAGATTTTGGAGGAAAATGAGAAACAAAAGTTTTATCAGGAAAACAAAAAGGATGTGCATAAGGAAGAGGAACAGTGAGGTCAAAGGTTGGGAAATAACATTTGAGATGGAAACAGTATGAAAATATGACCGATTGCGTACCACTGGACCTGACACCGCCGCCATACCCCAGATTCCAATTGCATAAGCTCTCTTCTTTGGTGCATACATATCACCTAAAGAAGCACCACCAGTAGCCAAGACTGGAGAACCAAAGAAGCCAGTCAAGAATCGAAATATGAGCATCTAAATAATTGTTAGAAAGATTCGGCAAAGAGGTGAAGTCAGAAGTTTGTGTCATGCAATAAAAACATACCTGCGCAAAATTCCTCGCATATATAACTCCAAATTGAAGGACAACAAATACGATAAGTGTGCCAATGTAAATAGGGTTTCGACCAACCTGAGGTATCTCACTCATGGGGGACCATATCATGGGACCCAGGCCGTAACCAGCAACAAAAAGAGTGAGGCCAGCTGTGGCGGCGACTTGACTGACTCCGAATTGTCGCATGACGTCTGTAGTACCTGCTGAATAGATAGCCGATCCGATGTAGACGGCAAAAGTCAATAGACAGATGAGGAAGGTAACAAAAACCTTCTTTCCTGTCGACCAATTTTGTGGATTCTGTTATTGATTGTCAGTCAGCACGCATAACATGCATTCGAGACTGAATGTTTGAAGGGCATTGAATGCTTGAAAAGATTCAAACCACATACCTCTGTATCAATAGCTCCATTCGATTGGTCCCAATCAATAATTTTAACATCCACACCTCCATGTTCTCTATTCACAACGGTATTCTCACATGCTACTCCTGTATGATCCGAATTTTGTGTCGCCGCCGCAGGTATATTTTCTGGAATCTCCTCTTTATCTTGATCATCACTTTCCACTCTCGTCTGATCCGAATTTTGTGTCGTCACACCCGGTCTAACATCCTGATTCTCCTGATTCTCCTGAGTCTGTTCCTGTGTTTGATCTTCAGCTTGGACAGGGTCATCACAATTCCCATGATGTCTAGCGTTTCGAGTCTTCCGATCATGTAAATAATTTCTCCAGGTGTCGTCGCTTCTATGCTCCTTATCATCTAGCACAATATTTTCCTCCTCATATTTCAGTAATCTCCTCCCAGATACCAAACGGAGAAATTTGCCCAGTGCCGTATCTCGAAAGAGTTCCTTCATCTTGTCCGTTGCTGTGTAGAAAAGCCGTATGACGATGAGCCAAAGTCCTATAGAATACCAATAAAAGACCTGTTCATAAAAGTAGTCTCTAGAAAATAAATACTTCAATCAATGAACAATACTTAACAAGCATGCCAAAGCAAAAGAAATGTAATGTAGTTGAATGTTCGAATAATGTGTATGTATGTGAAGAAAAGAAAACAGAAGAGAAGAAAAGTCACAGTAGAAGGAATCAACAAAATATAAACAAAACAACAAATCACTTCGTCACTTCCCTTTGAAGTCCATTTCCTGCTTCATTTTCTTTCCTTCCAAATACCATCTGGTATTTCCATAAGCTTAAGTAAATGATATCATACCTATATCATTGATTAATACCAGCATACTACTAGCTTCGCTCTTGCCCAACACAGGATTTTATCTACATAGCCATCTAGCCATCTAAGCCATCTAGCCATCTAGCCATCTAACCATCTAACCATCTAACCATCCAACCTCGACCTTGTCAACCTTACCCCCAAGTCACCTTGCCATCTAGCAATCAAAAACTTGTTAATCCTTCTTTGGGAGTCGGAGATCTGGAAAGTCCATAGGGTATAGTATGTATACGAAAAACACAAAACAGTTAGCAATCGCGATTACCATTCCTTCCCGATTCCCATTCCCATTCCCATTCGCATTCCCATTACCACTTTCGGACAACTGCATGCATCCACCACCGAGTAATCAACAAAGTCACTAGACAAATAATCCCATTCCCTCCTTCCATTCCTTCTTTCTTTCGTTCGATTCGATACAGCAAACAGAACTTCCCGTCCCTCAAATCGGTGTCAATCCCTCACTGACGTAAGTCATCTTTTCTTTTCTTTTCTTTGATGTTTGATTAATAAACAACCCATTATTCCACCCTCGCATAATCATAACCGCTGGAATGAAGTCTGCGCCTCTAAAAAAACAGTTCAACTCCGTCTAACTCCGTATCTAAACTCCATGCATGATTACCTAAGCTCAGCTAGTTCAAAGCAAAGTCTTGGCAGCAAGCACGAAAGCTCATACCAATATCAAATCTTTATCCAGAAATATTGAAACCTCTTCCGAATACGAATCAAGTAAACCTCGTCATTATTCTCAAATCCACAGACACAGCTCACCATCATACCTAGCCCCAAGAAACCCCCTTTCAATTATTCATTCATTCCATTCCGCTAATACTAATACTAATAGTAAATGCTATTTCTCCATAATACCATTCCAAATAATCAAGAACGAATCCTCCCTCGCAAAAGTATGTACGTGTGAAGTAAAGAACAAGTAAAAAGTTCCTCCCTCTCCAATGAACGCCAACCATCCGAGTGCTATTCCTTCGACCGATTAACTCTTGCCTATGTGCCAAAAAGATGTCTAGCAAAGCTTTCTTCCAATTTCTTCCCATCCCATTTCAACCAAGCGAAAGCCATTTTCCTCCTTTCCCTGATCCTTTCCGTTTCCGAAACTAAACCCAAACTGCCCACTTCATTATCTTCTCACAAACTTTCATCCCCCTTCATTTTAACATCCTTAATTTTACTACCCCCCAAATCCTTCACCTTTCCAGCCAGCGTCTTCTTCTCATCCAACTCTGCTACATCATCACCCCCTCCAATGCTCACCCCGTTAATCAATACATTGGGTACCGTTCTTCTGCCCGTAAGCTCCGACAGTCTTGCTTGTAATTTCCCTCCGATTGGGTGTTGATCGAGTTCGACGACGAATGGGAGGGGATCGATGGTGTACTTCTCGAGGAGAATGTTTTTGGCGCGTTTAGAATGGGGGCAGTAGGATTTGGAGAAGATGATTACTGTGAGATGTTTTAGTAGTTGATTATGTTTTAAGGATCGAGGTAGTAATAATAGAGATGGGATACGAAATACGTACTCGGCGATTTCTTCAAAATAGAATTCAACTCCGTCTTAACCTCACTATCTTCCTTCGTCTCCTCGCTCTCCTTCTCCTTTACCACCTCCTGCGCCTTGTCCCCTCCAATCTTCTTCCTCCCCGCCACACTTCTCTCCCCACCCCCACTCTGACCCTCCGCCGCGTTCCCCTTTCCTATAACCTGACTTGGCGGATCGGGTTTAAAATTTTTCGCATTCGCATTCTCCTTCGCCTTATCAGCTGCATCCTTTAACCTTTGTGCCATCTCCTTTGCTACCTTTTGATCCTCCTCACTTCTTGCCGCTCCCGCTCCCGCCCCTGCGACTTGTTGATTTGTGTCAGAATTGGCATTGTTCTTGTCCAATCCATTCATAGTCTTACTATGGAAATCGTTGCCGCCGGCTACAGCATTGCGTTGTTGCCGGAGAGATGAGGTGTAGAAGAGTAGGGAGACGACTGCGACGAAGACGAGGAGGCCAAAGACTTTTATTCGGCGCATGGATGCCATTTTGGTTGGTTTTTCTTTATAATAAAGCGGATCTATTGGGTTTGAAATAAGTATCAATTACTATTGATAAATGAATTGCTTATAGATTGCTTGATGTGAGAAGAGCTCTGTGTACTTACTAGGTTCGTAATACTTTCCCATTTCAACTGCAGCTGCAATGCAGATGGTTCAAATTCGTACGGTATTGGTAGATACGTATGAGCTTTCTTTCTTTCCCTTATTTCCTTCCCTAACAGCACACTGAATGGAAGTTTTCGAAAATGCGTATGTGTCTCGTATGCCGTCAAATAGAATTATAAACCCCTTCGTGCGTCCAATAAATGGTATTAAAAGCACCTTGTCAATCCCAATCCAATAATTTTCAATCTGCCAATGATCTTTCGAATCAAGTATATAATCCGATATTTTTCTTTCCAATTCGTATTCGATAGCTCACAAGACGTTTCGATTTTCGATTTTCGATTTTCGATTTGATTTCACTACAGTAATGTTGTCTGTAGACTGTTGTATCGACTTCACTCCCTTCCTAGATAGACTCTGGTGACACCGTGACACGATACGTATTCCTATCCCTCCCTTATCGTGAATTGTGAATTGTGAACCACAATAGGTATTAATCCCCCTCACAATCAATCAATTAATCGTATACTATACTCGTATATAAAACCAACCCTTAATAATCTCTCACAAAAGATGAAAACTCTCAATAATAAAGAATAAAAAGAAAGCAAAAATCACGACTCACACGATATCAAATATCCGTAACCTTTACTCCGTACCCATGTGAAAAAGGATCCATCCGCCGCCGCTTTTTTTTCTACCTAGGTTCTAGGCTCAAAGCTTCAGGGTCGTATTACCCCTGACTAAACATCCATCTAGGCCCGCAAATACGTATTCTCGTTTCAGGTTTATGTTTGAAAGGTGGAAATGGTGTTTGTTGAGAATCCACAGATCAGCGAGATCCAATCTTCTGAGCTCTCTTGATATCATACAAACCCAAATGCGATGAGCTTTTTGACAAGTATAAGCAGCATGATGCTAAATGTATGTAGGTAGACATTGACAAGTGGTACTTCCATCCCGGACCATCGAATACATACCTCGGCGGGATATTGTAATATGAGGGTATCATCTATTATATTCTGATTATGGATTAAGCTAAGTATCTAGGGCATATTACATTGGTATGATATCGTACAAGTCGTAACAAATCCCGTTCTACTCCGAGTCCCATCAAACAACTTACAAAGGAAAATATGCATGCGTGCGTACAAATCTGCCAACCCATCCATCATCCATCAGTTAGCGCCATCAAACTTTTATCCTCGCTTGATATTCCTTCCCCTTCACCCAATCATGAATATATCGCCCCAAGAACCCCCTCATCTAAAGGCTCCCACGCTTGCTCTTCCCCTTAGAGTCCTTTTCGTTCCATCAGCTCTATTAGATCCCGTAATCTCAATCCAATCCTCCCATTCTCGTGCGATTTCCATAAGTACACCGCCCATCACAGTAGCTGAAGCCATCAATCCATGTCCCTCTCCTTCTAACACTCTCACTTCACACCTCTTCATTGTTTTCCCTAACCATCGAACATTTTCGACAGGAACTCGTGTATCTTTACTTCCATGATGAATGACTGTAGAGCGTGTAATATCAACATAACGAAACCCGATGGTATGTCTTCTCTCCAGACATACCAACAAATCCACAGCAGGGTTTGCGCCGAGAGTGGCTAGATCCCATATAGCATGTGTTAGACGTGTATCATAGGTCATTTGTCTTTCTTTGTCTGCTAATGTGTTTGCAGCCATTGCTAGGATTGCAGCTTCATGGTTTGGATCATTTGGATCTCCAGCTGCTTGCTCCATTGATCCTGGTACCATAGATTCAGGGTTTTGATTCTCCTTATCCAGACCTGGAGTGGGTACGTTGTTCCTACCAATCGGGGTAGGAGTATCCCGAGTGGTGTTAGCAGATTTGCGCTTATTTCTCTTTTGCTTTGGAAGACTACTGGTAACCGAGCTACTGGTGGCACTCATGAAACTGGAATTTGCAACCTTGAGAATTGTGGTGGGAAGAGCTCGAAGAATACGCTGAGATGTAGGAATGGAGTTTGCAGGCGGGGATACCGTTTGTGTACCAAAGGTTGTCAATTGAGACGGAGGAATCCAAGGGGCAAGCAAATGAATGCGACCGCGAATATGTTGCGGCATACGTAATGCTGTTGCGAGAGCATATATTGCGCCTGCTGAATGTGCAAGTATAGAGAATTTGGTTATTCTCAATGCTTGACAAATTGCGTATACATCATCTATATCATATTAGCTTCGAGAAGGATAACGGATGTATATAACACTCACCAGGCCAGCTCAGTGGGGTCGCTGTACCATCAGTATATGGCTCACTTTGTCCAACCCCTGGTCTGTCCGGTGTAATCAATCGTAATTTCAGCGCCAAGGCGAGTTCATCGTAAAAAGCAGTGATATATCTTGTCAATCCCATCCCAACACAGCAGAACACAGCTGAACCCTCTGGATCGCCTACTTCTGAGAATGAAATGGTTCGACCACTTTGAGGATGCCTGATTTTTTGTGATAGGCGTGGGGAGGCAAGATAAGTTGTCACAGCATCATCAATAGAATCTGCACTACTAGGGCGGACATCGACAAATACAGAACCAGGTCTTGGTGGCTCAGGAGAGACAACCCGAGAGGTAGGCTTGGAAGACTTTTTCTTGGATGTGTCATTGTCAGAACTGTTAGGACTTAGAGGACCAGAAAGTCGCTTCAGTCGTGAACTACTTCGTTTAGCCTTTAGCTCAGGCGGTTCAGGTGAAATCCCACCAGATTGTCGTTTCTGGCTGGATGATCGTTTGGATTTGCTGGGGCTCGGGTTGACTTGCGGTCTTCTTTGGGTGACAACAGGTGCAGGAGCACAATCAAGATCATCCTCAAGAATCGGTCGCTTATCATTCTTTGCACTTTCTTCTGGTTTCTTGGTGCCTTGTGTTGTAAAAGGTCCGGACCCCTCCGTAGGCACCCTCAAATTCGTAGATTCGCCAGATTCAGTCGAGCTTTCCTGCCTATGATCTGAGCTTTCTTCGTGCTCATTAATGATGCCCTTCTCTTTCTCACGTTCCATATCACTTTGACGACTTGCGATTTTTGAATCGCGTTTCTTCGTTTGAGCTGCAGGTTTTCGAAGAGAGGAATCTCGTGGAGGTATAAATCTTCCAGATCCAATGCCGCCGGGACTATTGGCTTGCGATGGAGACCAAGGTGAAGAAACCGGGGTTGTATTGGTAGTGTCGAGAGTAAGTATCTTATGCTTGCCTAGTGTAAGAGGTTCTTCAGTAATAGGAGTTTCCGCCATGAAAGATGGTTGATCAAAACTAGATATGGCCTGACGATCAAGCCCAAGACCTTTGAAATTTCTTGGTCCCGAGCGTTTCTTGTCCGATGCGTTGTCTCTGAGTCTCTCTCTGGAACTCATATACATCAACCCTTTATGGTTTCTACCCTGTTTTTTGTCCCAGCTATCCGTTGACCTTTTCCTTTCTAATTTCGGTGTTGGAGCGTAACCGGGCTCTATTGACAAACTACCGATTGTACTCGAATCATCTTTTTCCTTTGATCCTCTTGATCCTCTTGATCCCTGTGAATCCTTCGAACCCGGTCGGCGCAGAAAGTTTTTGAACGAGTTAGACCTAGAATCTATCGCTGGCGATTTTGGTGCAGTTAGTGGCGAGAATCCTGATGGAGGTTTCGAAGTTTTAACAACAGGAGGGCTGGCAGCCAATTCATCGAGAGATTCTTCTTCGATAAGGTCGCGCAATGAAGGTTGCCTGAATGCCCCGTAATCTATGCCAAAACTTCCACCTGAACTTGTCCTAGTATATGATGGGCGCAAATCCGAATGAGCAAAGGAAATTGTCGATGTAGCTGGTGAAACCGGTGTTGAATGGTGTTCGAAAAGTTCATTCGCAGGAGAAGATATGATGGAAAGCGATGTAATCAAAGAAGATATGACCTCTGGAGATGCAGGTGGTACTGACATACGACGATTTGAGGAATGCGCCGAAGGACCTTGGATAGATTTTCGACGGGAATGCTGTCGTGATCGATATGGTATTGGTGGGGGAGGAGTCTCCATGGCGCTGTGTAAGGATCGGACGTACCGCGCCTACAGTACGCAGTACAGTACTATAAATGAACGGATAGGTTTAGGATAATTCGATTCAAGCATGGATACCACCACGACCTTGAACAAAAACCATAAACACTTCGAAAGAATGTTTCAACGATCCCGAATTTTGTTTAACGCATGAAGAAGATTCGACTTGTTATGAGACTGGATGATATGATACTCTCTTCTCTCAATGATTGATTATTATTGGGTATACTCGTAGAGGGAGAGAGAGATTAAGAGGTCCAAGGTCCAAGGTCGAAGGTCGAAGGTCGAAGGTCGAAGGGTCAATGAAAGTCAATGAAAGTAAATGAATGAATGTTGATCTGTTTGGTCAATACTTAAGATAGGTATCCAAGAAAAAATCTCCAAGAAAAGTAGGTTAGCACATTGAAACTTCGAAACATGTATCAAAGACATCAAAACAGTCGATGGTCGATGTGATGTGCGCACTCTTTTTTTTTTGAAATGAAGTAGTAGTAGTACCTTAGTCCTTAGTCCTTAGTAGTGAAGTTGAAGTTGTTGTTATAATAATACGAGACCCATTTGAACCTGTTGTTCCCAAAGCTTTGAACAAAAAGAAAAAGAAAAAACGTCCCATCGGCATTAATGAATAATAAATCAATGAATCAATGAATCAATGAATCAATCAATTAATTATTTCAAACTTCCAAAAAACTTCTAGTCGAGGGGTTTTTATTTTTTTGGTAGTGAATTGATTGTCGCAAGCCCGCCCCATACCGGTAGTTTAGGTACTGGGTAATCTGGTACTTGTAGGTTCAGGGGGACATATTGGCTTATTGGCTTATTGGCTTATTGGCTTATTGGCTTATTGGCTTATCGCCTTTCCAAAGAAGTTGACTCTTAAGTCTTGAAGTGGGTGAGTGGGGGAAACGACGTTCCAATGGAAATTCTCAATGGAGAATGATAGGTTGAAGTTGCAAATTCTGTCTGCAAAA
The DNA here is from genome assembly GCA_002162495.1 of Myriosclerotinia curreyana. NCBI lineage: Eukaryota > Fungi > Ascomycota > Leotiomycetes > Helotiales > Sclerotiniaceae > Myriosclerotinia > Myriosclerotinia curreyana. Next base: position 147,511 of record NGKJ01000018.1, read on the forward strand.
TGCAAAATGCAATGCAGAGCAAAGCATGGATGCTTTTCCTCCGAATGCACTCGTGGAGCGAGTGAAGTTTTCGAGTGGGCTTTGTGGGATGTCTTTGGTTTCTTCTTTCTTTCTTTTTCTGGTTTGGAAAGGGAGAGAGAGGCAAGGGATTATTCAAGGGAAAGATGGTATCAAGATTCAAGAGAGTATCTATATGATTTCCTTAGGTAGGGGAGGATATGTGAGGGAAGAGGAGGCGGGTACCTCCAGTTATTATTTTGAATCCCCTTTTTATTTATTGAGGCCAAGAGGTAGGTATATCAACAATCACTAAGGGTTAGGTTCGCGAAATTATGCTTTATGAATTTAAAGGCACTTTGTTTATATCTATTAAAGTGCTAACTAACTATTAATAGCAGTGGATCTTGATTCTTAAGGTTCTCTTCCGTTGCCAAAGATGAATGAGGTGTCTCAAGTTCAAACCGAAGAAGAGCTTTGATTGATTGTTCAAATCCTTCTCGAATATTGAAGCGGCGGCGAGGGTGGGTAAAACTACCTACCTACCTACCTGGGACCCCTGAGATGCATTAGCGAAAGCCTACCTAGTCATTGCATTGCATCGCATTGCATTATTAATACTACTGAGGAGCATCTTATCCTCCACATGAAAAAGAACGTCAGAATTATGACATCGTCACCACGAGGGGTTAATTTTGACCAACTTTAAACTACGGATCCAGCCGTACGTTTGTATGTTGGCCTGGACTAAGTGAATCTTCTTTCTATTCCCCACTATCTGGAAGTATAACCTTATTTAAGAGACATTTATATCTTCTGCACATCCTTACTTGGCCGAATCATACTAGGTACCTCTTTTAAAAAAAGGGTTAGAAAGACAACTTCATTATGGATGCTCTTCTATCGCTCCCGATGGCGGGATACTTTCTCATGCCATCAGTATCAACATACTCGACGTCTCTGAACTTCCTATTCTTTTACATGACATGGTCGACTCTTGTACTTTCACAGTCGCCTTTGAGAGTTGAGGTGGTGGGGACTCTGGGAATACGATTACTATTCTTCATACTACCATCATCTTTGTTTCTTCTCGTCGACTCGATCGTACCCAGTTTATCAGTGGGAGTTAAGCGGCAAGGAAAACAAGCACTACCTACTCGAACGGGAGGAATGAAAAGATCTAGGGCAAAGACTCCGCAATGGTATGAGGTTGTGGGCATCAGCCTCTTCAATATCTTACTTGGAGTCGGGATTCAAGCGGGGTTCGAAATGATCCTCACGAATATCTTACACTACAAAAGTGCACTAAGAGTCACCACCACGTTACCTATGCCATGGTCTATTGGCAAGGGCGTCTTGAAATGTCTTCTTGTTCGCGAGGTTAGTAACCCTTCTATGCATGGTGCACATGTCATGTTGTACATATGTAGCTGATATATTCCTCTTTACAGGTTTTACAATACTACACTCACCGTTACATTCTTCACGCCCGTTCCTCGAACTTCCTCAGCAGGGGTCACAAGACTTATTTTCACTCCATCACTTCTCCATATGCATTTGTCGCCCACTATGATCACCCAGCGTCGTACATACTCTTCCGTTTTATTCCCATTTATCTCCCTGCAGTATTTTTCCGCGTTCACCTACTCACCTATTTCCTCGCTCTCTCGATCGTCACTCTTGAAGAAACGCTCACATCATCCGGTTATACAAGCATCCCCGGAATCATACTTGGTGGTATCGCACGCCGCCAAGATCTACACAGTCAAACCCGTGGAAAGGGAAATTTTGCACCATTAGGCTTGTTGGATTGGGTTCACGGAACCAGCATCGGAGCTGGATTTGAAGAAGATGTTGCGGATGAGGCCGAAAAGCATCAAGTAAAGACCCGAAGTAGGAAAGCAATCTCTAATGGAAAAGAGGGTATGAAATCGTTGACTGGAAGGAAAAGAAGTTCTAGAAAGGATTAGTTTTCCTGTTTCTGGTGTTAGGAAGGACTATCATGGGATTTTGATTGACATTGGAGGTTTGGGAACAATTGGTTTTACGTTGGGATACCCATGCTTTACGACTCTACGACTCTTAGTTTTTATTTTTTTATGCACTTCTTGTGATACCAGTTCACATTACCGAATCTAATACAAAGATTTCCATATCCGAAATATCCCTCTTAAAGAATGATAGAAATGAAGCATTCGCACCCTCAACAGTCATTTAGCCTCACCTCAACCAATACCCTCCTTGATTGCAGTCATTCTATGGCCAAGGATCGATCGTAATACTATCACAAAGTCTTAAGACTAGTAACTAATCAATTACAGAGGGTAAGATAGGAAGAATCACTACTACCCACCACAGATAGGAGTCAGGGGGTTCGAGCTATGTCCGCCTTAATCTCTAAATGATGGAGAAGCTCCCCCAATGCCCTATGAAGCTCAAACCTTAAAAGAAGTTGTATACCGAAGCTATTTCCACATTACCTCTAAACATTGGAACCGAAAAATCAAAAAGGGGTGTTGGTATTCGTGACACGGAGTTTTTGATTGAGAGTATTCATTGCAAATTTATTAGTATGTTCGAAATAGTAGTCACTCACCGTGGCAAGTTTAATCGGCGGTTGAGTGTCTTCAAGTATATAGAGCGCCATCATTGCCGAATCTTTATAAAAAGATGTTAGGCCCTAAGTTATGTCACACCGCTTACCAACCATTCGAGGTAGCTAAGATTAACGCTAAGCTATATTAGGCCTAGTTCTCACGTTCACTGGGACCAGCAGCCGAACTTGCGCACATACCAAGATTCTGCATATCATTTAAAGCTAACTATAATTATCATATACTTTAGGAATATCTTCAAGAATGACTGTAATTATTACTCCCCTGTTGCTTGTCCTTTCTCTCTTTAAATTATGACCTTCTCTTTCACCACAACTTCTGCTAACGCGTTGATATTCGTTCTCGCATCCATCAAGTCCAACATGCTAATATTCTTCCCAAATGCACTGTGAAGCCAATTTCGAAACTCTGCCGCCAACAAACTATCAATTCCAAGCTCCGTTACTGTGCTTGACCCCTTAACTGCTGACGGATCAATGAACAGCATGCCTGCCACCATCGACCGGATAGCGTCTGCGACGAACGCGACTGTTTTGAGGAACTCGGCCGTATCCACCTCGTTATTGTCATTCCTAATCTTCCTAACCGATACCTGGAACTGTTGGCGCAACTGTGCAGCTGGGGACTTGTCAGCGGTAGAGTTTAAGTCATGCGCGACCTCCGTGTCGTCTCCGGCTTGGTGTCGCCATGCATCGTCCAAAGCACGCATCATCACGGAAACACGGGCATCGTGATACCATCTGGGCACTGAAGCATTCGAAGAGGGTGTTTTGCCTATTTTGGCCTCTTCTTTTCTCATTAAGACTAGCACGGCTGGGTCTACCCCTGTAACAATGTTGGCTTCGGATAGAGGATCTTCAGATTGGCCAAGCCATTGCTGGTGGACACTAGGTTGTCCACTTTCGCGAACAAAAGCGGGCTCAAGCATGCGCAAGACCTGAGCTCCAGTAACAGTTTGGCCTTTCGTCCGTGCGAAAAGGTTCACAGTGACTGCATCCTGAGTCAAGGCACCCAGATCGCTGATGAATCCCAAAGAAACTGTCGATGCGGGCAATCCGCACTTCCGTCTGTAGCGTGCAAAGTAATCCAAGAAGTTATTCGCTGCCAAATAGGTACTTTGCGTGGGGAATGCATAAACAGTACCAAAGGAGGATACCATTGCAAAGAAATCCAGAGGCAACGAAGCCGTAGCCTCGTGTAGATTTTTGGTCCCCAATACTTTCGCTGCCATGCCTTCGTGAAATTTTTCCGCCGTCATCTTGTCGAATGAGATGTCCTGGTATGAGACGGCAAAGTTAAGGACTCCACGCACAGTGCAGTTGGAGTTAGCCTCCTGCATGGCCTGTATAACTTGTCCCCGATTGCTCACGTCGCAGGTGACAGGCTGCACTTGTACGCCCTTGGCTGCTAGTTCATCAACCAAGGCCTTGGCTTCGGGACTCAGATTGTTTGGACCACTCCTGGACCAAACCACCAAATCTCGGGCGCCGCGATCACTCATGAATCTGACAATTGACCTTCCAAGACTACTTAAGCCACCGACGAGAATGTAACGAGCGTCTGAATCAAATTGAGCAGGGGTGACTGATTTCTGGATCCTGATTATGGAACTGGGATCCTGGTACGATATCACCATCTTTCCAATATGTGTCCCCTTAGAGAAGCGCAACAGTGTTTGCTCAAGTTGCGAGATGTCTGAAACTGTATATGGTCGAATGGGCTTGATATGTCCAGCCTTGAAGTGATTGTCCACCGACTGCATTAGCTCTCCACTAAACTCGACGTCGCGCTCTATAACGAGTCCAAGGTCAAACGATGTGAAACTGGCACTCTTCTGGAAGAGCTCTAGAGCTATGTTTTTAGAACTCGTAACATCTAAGCGGCCGACGTCGATCAGATGTCCCAATGGTGCTAGTGCTTTGATAGACTCATAAAGCATTTCACCCTGTGAGTTACTAAGGATTACGTCAAATCCACCATTTTGCGTTGCGAGAATCATGCGCCTGATGTCTGCGGGATCGCGCGAAGAAAACACGTGAGTACCAGGGATTTCCATTTCTTCGATCAAGAAACGAGTCTTTTCTGCAGTACCAGCGGTCACAAATATCTCAGCGCCCTTTGCACGCGCAAGTTGAATAGCTGCAAGCCCAAGACCGCCGGAGGCGGATTGAATTAGCACTTTCTGACCCTTTCTCAGTCTAGTGACATGCTCAAAAGCATAAACTGCAGTCATGTAGACTAATGGCATTGTAGCAGCCTCAACGGGGTCTATATCAGGTTGAATCTTTTGTGCGAGTGCCGCTTGTACACGGGTATAATTTCCGAAATGGCCCTTGCCCATCCCATAGACACGATCACCAACTTCAACGTGGCTTACATCGGATCCTTTTTTGACTACGGTACCGCAATACTCGTTTGAGAGGTTGTTCTGGTCAAATCGGCCGGTACAAAGACCCAGATCTTTCCAGTTAAGCCCGACGGCGAGTACCTTGACCTCGATAAAGTCTTTTGGCAGAGGCTGCAACAGCTCCAGATATGGCTTAAAAAACAGTGACGTCAAGATTCCTGGAGTTCCAAAAGCCGCTCGCACAGGACCTTGACTGCTTAATGGTACGGTCTCGAGTTCGTGGTCACCCGGAGACGTTATTGTTTCGGAATAACCCTGAAGCTCGCCATCTGGCACGATTCGGCTAACCCACAAACAGCCGTCTTGCCAGGCAAACTCACGATTTACTCCATTGTCACCATTCCCTGCATGCAGGCTAAGTTCTTGGTCAACAAGGCAACGCAATAGATCTTCAAGCTGCTCAGCTGGCGGCTGAAAATTGTCGGCATCTATATCCACCGCGAGAAATTCGCCCGCAGGATTTTCAGAGCCCAACGTTCGCAACAGCCCCAACACGAAGGCTCCGTCTGGATTACGTCCTTTGACAATGCCACATGATGTAAGCCAGATCATACTAGCAGTATTGGCGGCAAGATGTTGGAAAAGCCCTATCCGCTGCTGATCTGCGTCGAGCAGGAGATTTTCCTCGTCTAGAAAGGCTACTACGCGGGAACCGGCTGAGACGTCTTGAGCATCGTTGAATGGAAGGATTTTGGTAGGTACACCTCGTCGTTCGAATTCCTGCGCCATGTTATTAAGCAATGCTGGTGCTCCTTTGGCGCCATGGAGAAGGTGTACGACTGGTGCTCTTCCATCCGACTGCTTTTCTGTGCTACATCGAGTGGAAACGGTGAGGGTGGGACCATTGTCTTTCATCAATAACTCGGCATCCAATTTGAACCCTGCTTTTAGCAAGGCTTCATTGCAGCTTTTGTCGGTGGGCTCGAACAGTAAAAGCTTACCACCCGGCTTGAGAACTTTTTCGCAATTTTCCAGGATCTTTTGCATTTCTGGAGAGGCATTAATTGCGTTTACTGATAATACGATGTCGTAGATAGGCTGGAAGCCTTGCTCCAATGGACTCTTCGTGATATCCAGGACGGAATAACTAACATCACGGAACTCAGACTTTGCAGTCGTAAGCAGGTCCTCCGAGTTATCGGTAACAAGAAATTCCCTGTAGCGTTTGATACCATTGGAACCTGTAAGAGCCTTCAAAATTGCCAGGGTTGCTCCTACGTCATCACCAGCTCCGAGCTGTAGTACCCGGAGATCAGGATTGGCATGACCCATCAAGTCGAAGAATTTTGAAAGCTGAGGAAGAGTTGCATCATTATCCTTGGGGGACCCGAACACAGTGCTATATTGTGTCTTGCTTAGGGTTCGGATATCTGGCCTCCAGACGAGACGATTGAAGGGGCTCGAATACGCTTTACCTGGCCGAACTACATTAGATGACGATTGTTGTTCGTTGGCTAGGTCAATGAAGCGCATGTTATCCACGTCCAAAATGACATCGCCCGTCTCTCCGAGCATTTGTAATTGAGCATAAGCGCCACGCAGGCCACGCAGCTCTCCCTTTGCAATACCAGTCGCCCATTCTCTACTTGGCAGGCTGTTGAGCTTGAATCGCATCTGATCAAGGTGAATTGGGAGTTGAACACTACCAGTTTCGGCTTGACCACCATTACAGGCCATAAGACCGAGGCGAATAACAAGATCGAGAGAAGCCGGGTGAATGGGGTAGTCTGATTCACCACCGGCGAACATCCCTGCCGTTGTATTCAAGGCTAATTTGGCGGTGGCTACATTCTTAATTGGATCAGCACGGATATCTGAGTAACCCTGGAATGAGGGTCCGAATTTGAGGCCCATTTCAGAGAAGCGTTTGTACCAGGTCTCTGCATCAACAGCTCGTCCGTCCATTGTGGTGTCAATTGGTGAAATTTGCTCGAACGCAGCAACTTCAATCTTGGCAAGACCAGAGCAATGCTCAGTCCACTGCTCCGTATCGTGAACAACAGACGAGATTGAGAAAGTGGCCCAACCAGGTGACTTGGCAGTTGCTCCATCCTCAAGTTCCATGCTGAGGACAATTTCAATCCCATGGTCATCTTCTGGAACTACCAAAGTCTTTTTGATTGACACATTGCGAAGAGTGATGCCTGTAATGGGGAGCGCGTCTGGGAATTCGTTGTAAGCTTGCTCAGCAGCCAGCATGGCCATAACGATATGCGCAGCGCCAGGGTGTAAGACATGGGGCCTAATGGTCGAAAATTTGAGTTAGTATATTTCTTTAACAAATGAGAATATAGGGATATTCTGAAAGTAGTCCGAGGGTCGATCTTGGGAATTTCACTACTTACGGAACGCGGTGATCATCAAGCCAAGGGAGGTCCTTTAGACACAGCATATTGCGCCATTGTGGACGCATCCTCGTGGTCCCTGCAATCTTGGATCCAAGCAAATCATGACGGGGAACTTTACGAAGGCGATATTCTTTGCTTGCTCGACTCTCATAATACTTGATCGGTCCATATGTATACTGGTACGGCGGTAAGTCAACAGCTGTGGTTCCATGCGCCAGTTTTCCGTCAGTTGGTTCATCTACAGCATTGACGGCCACCAAGTCGACATCGGCATTGACAGCGAACAAAGTCCCAGCCATTTCGAGCAACGATCTTTGACAGTTCTCAGCTCGCTTTAAGGAGGCGAAATGCGGTACGGTCTTTCCCAAAGCCTTTACGATCTGTGCAACGGGACTCTTCAATGCAGGATGAGGACCAATTTCAATTAAAGCACCGATTTCCAAGTCTTGCGAACTAAGCAAATTAGATAAGGCATCAGTAAAGCGTACTGGGGACTCTAAATTCTGCCTCCAGTATTGCGATGATGTTCGCTGTCCGGTCATCTCCTTGTCAGGTGTAACGGATGAAAACCATGGAACACTGGGGTATAAGTGGCTCTCGTTATCGATACCGTTTTCTTCGATACTCTTCTTTCCTCCGTCTACAGCTTCAGCGTATTCATGACCTAAAGCTAACATGTGGTGCGAGTGATAAGCGAGCCCGCCCGTGCGAAGCACTCTATTGAAAACTGAATGCTCGCTCAATTTTGCGGAGAGCTCCTCAATTGATTCTGCGTCACCGGACATAGTGATGCTGTCTGGAGAGTTTATAGCAGCAATTTTGACTTTTTCTTCAGCGCCGGCTTCCTGAATGTACTTGGCTCCCTCTCCAGGGCTCACACCCACTGCCAACATGGCGCCTTTTTTCTGATTGAAAGAGACCATGTATCCGCGGTAATATGCAGTGGTGATAGCCTCAGCAGCAGTCATACGTCCTGCTGCATATGCTGCTGCAATTTCACCTGAAGAATGACCCACAACGCCTGCTGGCCGAATGGACCATGAAGCCAGAAGGTCAACCAGCCCAATTTGAAGCGCCGTACAGACGGTCTGAGATACAGCAGGTGTCTGTATTAAAGTCTCGTCACAATTTCCGGAAAGAATATCGGCGATCTTCCACGGGACAGACTGCGGAAGTATTTCGAGAATGTGGTCCAGGTATGAGATAGTATTGCGGAATAGAGCATATTCGAACAATTGTCCACCCATGGCATGCCACTGGGCACCTTGGCCAGTAAAAACAAATCCAACGCGAACTGGTTGTGGGGAAGAGAAGACTTTCACATCCTCTCCTAGCTGGGTCTTTACCTCCTGGTCTTTGTCGACAATAGAGAAAGCTCGCTGGATGAAACACGAGCGTTTGGCAGCGAGAGTGTAGGCAACATCGGCTAGCGAGTGCTTGTGAATGACCTGAGACAAGGCATTCATGTTCGTCTTAAGCGAAGCTTGGTTATGAGCCGAGAAGGGAAGGACGACAAACTTGCGAGTGCCCGCGTCAGCCTTTCTGATCATCTCCGGCGAACCTGCCGCTGGAAAATGTTGGGGTTGATGTTTGATTCCGTTACTTTCATGCCCGTTCACTCCATTCAAATTCTTCACAACAGTAACAATACCAGGCTTAACGTAAAGTGGCACAACATTGTGGACATGGTCAATTATACAATGCCCATTGGTACCACCGAAACCGGCCGATGTTACGCTAGCTCGCTTGAGCCGATTTATGGGCCAGGGCTCGACTTCAGTGTTCACACGAGCCTTTGCCTTGTCGAAGTCGATGCGGGGATTCGCCGTTTTATAACCAAGCGTCGGGGGAATCTCACCAGCCTCGAGAGAAGCCACCACCTTGAGAATACCCGGAAGGGCGCACGCACCTTCAAGATGGCCCATGTTAGTTTTCACGGATCCGACGACAAGACGGTCTTCGAATGTATTGGGTCTTCCGGATCCAAAAACATTTCCAGCAGCTGCAACTTCGGTGGGATCACCCACTCGGGTACCAGTTCCGTGACACTCGAGTAAAGTTGTTTTCGAAGGATCAATTCCCGCGTTCTTGTAGCTAAAGGTATTATCAGTACACGGATGGTTTTGAGGCTAGGAATAGCTTACGCCTCTCTGATCACAATCTCTTGGGCTGGGCCACTTGGGTTTGTAATGCCAACTGTGCGGCCGTTGGCATTGACAGCGGTGCCCATGACCAGAGCTCGAATGGGTGACGCATCCCGAATTGCATGCGAGGACCTCTTCAAATATAAGGCTGCGAACCCTTCACCACGAGCATAGCCGTCGGCCGATGCATCAAAGGTATGGCTCCTTGAGGTTGCAGATAAAGCACCTAACTTTCCCATTGCGATGTGACAATTTGGATCCATGATCCAATTTGAACCTGCCACAATGGCTGAGTCACAGTCACCATTGCGTATGGAGGTCATTGCCAAGTGAAGAGCGTACATGGCGGATGTGCACGCACTGTTGATGAGAAGACTCGGTCCCTTGAGATTAAAGACGTAGTGAAGCCTGTTGGCGAGCATGTTTGGAAATGATCCTGTGGCAGAGTACTTACTGCTGTACTCCCAATTTCGCGTCTGTGTAAGATAATTGTCAAAACAGATATCGCCCACGAATACGCCGGTTCGGGAGCCTGAGACACTCTCCCATGTTTCTCCCGCATTCTCAAAGGCTTCATAGGTAACTTCCAGAAGCTTGCGTTGCGCTGCATCCAGAGTTTCCACTTCGGTATCTGTAATACCAAAGAAAGCAGGATCAAATAACAGTGGATCTTCGTCCAACAGGAACCCATGGCTAGCCACCGCAGTTCCGGGCCGGTCATTATTGGGATGATAGAACCCCTTTGCCGGAAACCGCGGCTCTGAAAACTCCATGTGCACGTCTTTTTGCTCTCTAAGAAACTCCCAGAGGCCAGGTAGATCGCGAACTCCTCCCGGCATGCGACATCCTGGTTTCTATTAGCTATCAATCCCTTCTGAGTCTGAACAAATAAAGAATGACAATACTTACCTATGCCAACGATGGCAATCGGCTCCGAGTCCGGGACTTGCGGGGTTGTCATGTTGCTAACCAAAAGATATCAAAATAGACAGTTCAAAATCAGAAGGCCCAATTATTAGTAGAAAAACGACCTTCGAAGGAAACAATAACAATGGAGATCAAAATTACAAAGTCAGTCGCTGGCTTTATAATACATTGTTGGTCGTTGAACTGGCTTTACTTAATAAAGTATGATCTTCAATCAACTTTCGAAGCGCTGCTATCTATACTGCTAGAGCCAACTCCCACTTATATACCCTGTGTTACCTCCTCACAACTATTTCGAATCTGTGTTAGCGTACCTCAGTTGACTGCTTTGAGACGGTATCATATCGTTGTATGTTGACAGTTCAATACCGGTACTTGAATACTTCAAGCCTTATCTTGTTTAATTATATTCATACTATTTTGTTAGATATCTTGGTATTATTGCTATCCCCTTAATTGCCAACACAACACGCCATCGCTTAACAGGGTCTTATTAACCAATAAGATCAACAAGATCATTGAGATTTTGGATAGTTTTTGACTTCTTTTTATTATAGAAAATTTAATAGATGATATTTTTATACTTGTATTTAAAGTATAATAATTTTTGTTATTCTTTTAATTATAGTTCTTTTGTTCTGTCAAAAATAGGTTTTAAAAAACTATAATTTTATCGATATAAAATTCCTATCCTTCCAAGAAACATCACACAGACCATCTGGGGTGCTCTGTTGGCAGTCTATCTTGCATCTTACCCTAAAAATTCACTTACCCCAAGTCCTGATGTTTGGGACCCGTACCTGTTCCAGCCATGTCAGATTTTCTCGAAACAATAATATTCAATCTATTAAGGTTCTGGCAGATGATAAGGCGTTAAGTATACCTGTCAGTATCTAGTACTAATATCAATATTATACAATAATCTGTATAAATTTGTATTTGCTTGATGAGTGATAGTCCTCGGGTTTATACCGGTTGTTCCTGCAGGTAGAGCTCCGGGTGACCAACATTGACCATAACACCAACCCAACCCAACAGCATATACTCATCACCCTCTCTCTCTCTCTCTCTAGTACTACTACTACTACTACTACTACTACTACTACTACAAGAAGTTCCATTAGTTGTTACACATAACGGAACGGCTCCGCAAATTCTCGGCTGACCCCGCGCTTTGTCAACATTGCATCAGTATATCTCGATTTGCTACTCCGTACATCACCTGTGCTGATTTTCAGTCTACCGGAGTCTGTTTCCCTCTATGAATCAACCATACAATACGATACAATACGATACGATACGATACGATACGATACGACACGATACAATACGCTGCAATCAAGAATCAAGCTTTGTATATACCAGTTTCTGGCACCATCTTGCTTATCTCAAGGATAACTTGAACCTTTAGTATACATATTTGTATTCTGACTCCTGAGGTACCAGAAAATACTCCCCCACCCATGAGTAAACGTTATACGGTGGGTACAGTCTACCATAGTAATATCAGTTACCGGTACAACAACCGTTAAATGGTATATTCTGGTATATTCTAGTATATTCTATTGGTCCACCTCCTTCTGCAATATAACCCATAATGAACGTTTTTTCATGGGTGAACAGTAGCTAGCTCATGCTGGCTAACAAAGTAGTAGCGTGGGTGACAAACCTTATTCCAGAGTCTGCAATGCAGATTCTGCATGTGCACCATACATTGACGTGGTCCAACGGTTGGCCCCTCTTTGCCACGTGATGCATCAATGTGAGGTTATTCCTAATGAGATGGTTTTTGTTGGGATCGCCGGTGGTGGAGTGCTCATCGCTTCGCACTTCGAGCGGAATATAGATTGGAAATTTGGATCTAACAAAGCATGCTTACGAATCCAGATGATGTTTTTGCAATTATGACAAAGTGGAGGAAACCTTGAGTTTGATTTGGGGGTAGAAAGATTCAAAAAGATTAAAAGATTCATACCGGTCCGGTACTCATGCGGGTCGTCTTATTTATCTTATGGGAGGGCTGGGCAAAACAAGCGATCTTACTAAAAGTACTATAGTATTTTGAAATTAGAAAATCAGAATCAAAATCAAAATCTGTCAAAGTGTAATCCCATTTTTGATGTAAATTTAAATGAACGCCTTAAGTTTCGAGTTCGAATTGTTTAACTATTGGACGCCCTGTTAAACAATATCCCTGAAGATAGACTTCTGGAACATATTCTTCTGATGTTTTTATCTGAAACTTGAATATATTAAAGATAATTTTAAGTACTATTAAAGAAATGAAACAGAATGTTTCTCATTATTTTATTTATTATATTACTTTATATTACTTTGTTTTATATTTTATTTTATTAAACTTTTATTATAATTTTATTCAATCAATTAATAAATTAATAATTATAAAAGAAATTGTCGCAATCTATATATAGTTACTATGAACCTCCATAATAACAAACATTTTGGACTTGCTACAGAAATCAAAGTCTTAAATGCAAAAGCGTTATATGTACGGCTAGTATATTTCAGAACTCTTACATCCCCTCCTGCAACATCAAATGCCAGACCTTATCGTCCTGTTACTTACTTTGCATGCAGATTTTGAGGACAGTCGTTACGTCTAACTTGCCCGAGATCCAATATTTACCAGCCCTAGTTCTCCCAGTACCTGGCTCTTGACTCGTACAACCACGCCTCATAATAATGGTCTAATCAAATTCCTATTTCCAGTTCCCTCACCCCACTTCTATCAGATGCTAACCTAGCCGCATGATATGTCATAAACACATGTGAAAATCATTCACTGAATCTCCTATCATTTTCATCGGATCACTCCGACACAGGTTTACTGACTACTTCTCTCATTTTCAGTGATGAGAGGGTGATTTATCTCCTCGTTATGTCTGCTCCTTCGCCAGCCTACGCCACTGCATCTATCACTTTGATGTGCCCCTCATCGTCCACTGTTCATCCTTCGATCGCTGACTCCACAGGCACCTACGCCGGCGCTCCAGATTACAACTTCCGGTCTGACAAAGTCGGAGACAGTGGAATCTTCGACTGATGGAAAGATGGGTGAAGCGAAGCACCGAGCGTGTGAAGCTCCAAAATCTGATTAGCATTGCGGATATCTGAGTGAACAGTACTGCCTGTTGACGAAAACCGCTTGATTATACATACAGAGTGCGAGTAGGCCGTTTCCGTCAATGCGAAGGATCGAAGACATTGTTGGATATCAGGATGGAAGTTTAGTCGAAGTGTCTCGCGGTGGAGCATGTGCAGTGCATATGTATTATATACATGATTGGTAGTGCGAGTTCATGGGCGTTCTACGCTGCAGCACGGTGGCGTGGGCCGCGTGGCGTGGGGATTTTCCGGTCCGACAGCAATTAAAATCCGATCAATCATCAAACAATTCCGAGTGGATTTCATGCTAAGTAAACTGCATGATAGACTCAAGGCTAAGTCCCGCTCAGGAAGTTTACTTTTGATGAACCACTTAATCGCCAGCCGCTCCGATTCACGGCATATGTGTTCCTGCCAAATTAATCTAGTTCGTTCCGGTTCACAAGGGTCAATTCGATCGTTTTGCTGTGATCATCAAAACCGAGCAATTAGTCAGCGAACTAATAGAACCATTTCGGTCGCTATACACCTTGTATTGCATTTACCCTTAAATCATCAAGGTTAAGCGAGACATTTAGCGTACCGCGAAAAATAACGGGCCAAGCCTTTGAGTCGCCCTTTTTTACCCCTATTTCCACGGCATGAATATTGTACTTGTGTAACCATTTCAGCCATAAGACTCATGCACCTTCTGAACTATTTCCTCCTACATCGTGTAAATATGGAGAGATAACGAAACTTTACCTTTTGGAGAGGCAAACTCGACCAAAACGCTTCGAGCCAGTCATCCCTCCAAAAGCAAGCGAGCCAATCATGACTTTCAACGAAAATGATGAATCATCAAGGTCGCCTCGAACATCGGACTTCGAAGCTGAAGAGCCGATTAGAAGCTTTGAGAGGTTTAAAGTGCATCATCTGTGTTTTCTCCCCATCTACTCCTCCGTCTTCCTGTATTATGCTCTTGACAACCCTATCGTTGCTAAAATTCGGCTCGCTGTCATTAGAGATTTGGTTCACGTTGAGAAGCTACCATGGGTTCTCATTAGCATACCAAGCCACCTCTGCGGCTCTCGATTTTACTTGGTATGTGCATTATATTCTCTAAGATTTAAGATTCTGGTCCGATAATGTTATTTCGCAAGGGGAAAGCTCTTCAGCAACTTCAATGGAACCTTATTTTTAGCTACCATCTGGATTTTCGAGGTAGGCCCCGCCATTTGCGGTAGTGCACCAAATAGCGAGTCCGACACTATACTGGCACCTGTGGTTGGTGATTCCTTTGCTGATAGCTCGGCAACTTGGCGTTGATCCCTCTGCACCAAATAGCGAGTCCGACACTATACTGGCACCTGTGGTTGGTGATTCCTTTACTGATAGCTCGGCAACTTAGCATTAATCCCTCTACATCAATCTCGTCATCGGTGTTGTCGCATCTCCATCCTACATCTGGTTGCTTCCATCAACGCACACCCACCTAAGCGAGACAAATTTTCTCAACCGGATGCGCTCTATTGACTAGTTGGCACCCGTGCTCATTTGCGGTGCTGTGGTGTCAGGAATCATGGGGGTGTAAACTTCAGCGGAGTTTGTTTTAGACTAGGAGTAGTGATAGAATCACTGGCTGCTTTATCTGTTTTAGCATTTTATGGATCCTTTCCGGCCTACAGCAGTATTTCTGCAGTAGAACTTTTCATTTTTGCCGTTAGCTCTCACCAGTAGCATTCTGGTGGTTATCTTATGGTAAGCTCTGGTTAAACTTGACACCAAGACAACTTCCATCTACAATTATAGCATCCTCGTCGCTCTCAGCGTTGTGCTATTCACACAAGGGACTATCTCAGTTGTGCAATCATTTTCGTTCAATCGCATCGCTGACGCTACCGCTTTAATTGGATTCGGTCAGGTCGCGGGTATCGTTATTATGCTTGCTAATGCTATTTCTCAATCTGGCCGCTGGCGACGCATTGAATCGAGATTCTACCCCCAGACACGCGACTAAAGGAGGTAAAGGCCGCAATACCTGGCGCCGGAAGTGAACTCCTCAAAAATTTGTGTGGCGGTCTCAAGAATGCCGTGATTCAGGCTGTCGGGGAAAGTATGAACATTGTATAAGATTACATTTTAGTAATTGTGGCCGGAGCATTGAATTTTGTCTTATGCCGCTTACCAAAGCGTCAGAAGTTCAGAACAGGTCTAATTGAACTGTAGAAGAAGAGCTACAGCACTTATTGTTCATGAATTAGCACTGCGACATTGGAGGATGTACGGAATTAGGCAACCTCTGGGAGATTCAACATGTTTACCTGCATCAGAAAATAGAAATTCCTAGTAATAGAATACAATTGATCGCACATTTTGACTGTATTTAAGCTACTTATAGGAAATCGACTGACAGCATCGGAAAAAACTATTATATGAATGAGTTTCTACTTCGGCTTTCTAGCGCAGTCGTAGACCAATAATATTTTGACCCTTTTTCAGCCATCTGTGTGCACGTAATGATGAGGGAGATCCAGTACTATTATTTGAGGCTTGCAATATTTCTCACAAAATCTCCCGTGGGTCACCCGTACACACTCATAAAACGACGTGAAAGTTTGAAATGACGATATCCTCAGAACAACTTTTTATATACTCTGGGACTTGATAGAACCATCCAAGACAAATGAAACAATGAGATACAGTCGTGGACAGGCAAACACATACAAAAAATATTATTATTTTTGAATTTTATAAAT
>NGKJ01000018.1:171138-200016 GCA_002162495.1 Myriosclerotinia curreyana
GAGGGAGAGGGAGAGGGAGAGGGAGAGGAAGAGGAAGAGGAAGGAGGGAGATCTTTCAAGTATCAGAGTTAAGGAGCTGGTGGAAAGAAAGACGCGTTGAAGTATATACTACCTACCTAACTACACGATCATACTACTTGGTATTATTGATTTCTCTCCTTTTTCCATTTTTTACCTATTTACCTACCTACTTATACTTAGACACGTGCTAAGTTGGGTACAAGTTGGTTTCATCAGATTTTCAAAGTAGGGTAGATCGTTGTAAGTCAAACTTTAATTGGTCAATATTTTATCAATATTGATCAACAAACTTGAGTAAGACTCGCGCTCGATTCAAAGAAAAGGATTTAATTATGGGTCATTATACGGTTATCATACGGTTAACCATTCAAACCAAAATAGAAAGAATTTTTATAAAGGTAACTCCTTCCTTCCTGTTTAAATTTTAAACCCTCTTCGGCATTATTTCGGTTGTGCGTAATTTATTTTTTTTTCATTTTTTACGTTACGATTTCAACCACAACCACAACCACAACAATCAGGCCATTCCATCCATACCATTCCATTCAACTCGCAACAAAATCAACTCAACAACAAAAGAATATATCCTCATATTCTAAACCCCCCACACCCCCTCCCCCCTTTCTACCTCCTCATACCCCCTCAATCCCACAACACGAAAATACGTTTGCGCTTGATTGTGCAAAGTATTATCATACATACATTCATTCATTCATTCATTCCTTTTAATAAATAAATCCTCGTCCTTTCGCGACTACGATTTACCGTCAAAGATTCACGTCGCGACAATTTCTCTTTTTTTACCTTTGGGATCCTGTCGCATAGAGAGAGAGAGAGAGAGAGAGAGACCTTGCACAAGAAGTTCTCAATAATATAGAACCTTCTTAACAAGATCTTACTATTCTCCGCATCCTGATAAGATAAAAATCAGTGAGTGATTGATAAAGTCAAAGAAAGGACTTGGGATTTCGACTTCTCGATCAATTATCAAGATCATCCAAGGTCAGGTCAATTAAGAGACTATCATCGTCGTCATCGTCATCGTCATCGTCATCATCATCATCATCATCGTCGTCGAGCAGCAACTGTAGGGGAGACATTCAGTTGTTCATCTCCCACAAAACGGTACGGCTTTTTATTATTTACATCGACGGTTATAAACAGTTTACGCGCTCTCACCGTACTCTTTCCATCTTCCATTTTATTATCTCGGACCTTCTGATCCTTGATAAAATCAATATTCAAATTCACTCGCTCTTAATCATTTACCGAGTTGCGATCTAACATCTCATCACATAAATAGATCTGCTCTCCATCCATCAACAATCCTTCTCCTTCTAATAAATAACATCAAAAGTCAACATGGATTCCATTCAAACACATCCATCCAGCGCCGTCGAGGCTAAACAGTTCATCGCTCCTGGTTCACTTTCCTTCCCGGGCGGCGCTGTCAATATGACCCCACCATCTAATAATGAGGTCGTGGCTGGTAAACAACAGACCATACCTGCGGCTCCTGTTGCAGCATCACCACCTGCCACTCCTGCTACTACCCCCGCTGCTACTCAAGGTGTCAGTGGAATTGTCCCAACTCTACAGTACGTATAACCCCTTGCGCCTCATTATCTCTTCCATGAGGCTTATCTTGCATGTAAAGAAATATCGTTGCCACAGTCAACTTGGACTGCCGCCTTGATTTAAAGACCATCGCACTACATGCAAGAAATGCGGAGTACAATCCAAAGGTGACTACTGATTCTAGGCTTGCTATCTAACTTTTCGTTTTTGCTAACCTACCCAGCGTTTCGCTGCGGTTATTATGCGTATTCGCGATCCTAAGACTACCGCTCTGATCTTTGCATCTGGCAAGATGGTCGTTACTGGTGCAAAGTCCGAAGACGATTCGAAGTTGGCCTCCCGCAAATATGCTCGTATCATCCAGAAGCTTGGTTTCAACGCAAAGTTCACCGATTTCAAGATCCAGAACATTGTTGGTTCATGCGATATCAAGTTCCCCATTCGTTTGGAAGGGCTTGCTTCGCGCCACATGAATTTCAGTTCTTACGAACCTGAATTGTTCCCTGGTCTCATCTACAGAATGATGAAGCCTAAGATCGTTCTCTTAATCTTTGTCAGTGGCAAGATTGTCTTGACAGGAGCTAAAGTTCGTGAAGAAATTTACCAAGCTTTTGAGATGATCTACCCTGTGCTTCAAGGTAATTACTTGGACTTGTCTCGTTGTTTTACACTTGCTAACACGACACCAAGATTTCAAGAAGGTCTGATTCAGTTCAGATGTACCACCATTCTCATACATTGTACAACATTATTTCACGATCTTACGAACATTCACATGCATGGTAGGCGTAACAAGGGAAGGGGGGGAAAAGAGTCAGAGAAGGGACTCATTCATACATTTGTGATTTTTAGCATGTTTTGCGCGTTACAAGTCCTCATAGACTGCGAAGCATTCATCACCTTTTAACGGATGGCATTGGTGCGCAGGTCCTAAGATGCCGTCAATAATTGCTTCTTCCTTTCGATAGAGCAAGTATTAAATATGTCCTTAATTGGTACATTTAAAATAAGTAATACAAGACAATATTAGTCGATACTCATTGCGTTGTGTATATGTTCACGCGAAGTTTTCGATTCCATGTGATGCAACTGTAGTAAAACTTGAGATGTTTCAAATATTTTTTTAACCGTAGTAGGGAGCGATTGTCTTTGTGTAAAATTTCCCCTTCTATTTCCTTCCCCTTCTACTTTGATGACATGAATCGTGATCTTCGTCATGTCTCTTAAGGTCATCTATCTATCTATCTATCTATCTATCTATCTATCTATCTATCTATACGCAAACTCCATCTTTCTATAGGTAGGTAGGTACGCAAACTCTATCTCACTCTATCTAACACTACCTAACTCTAACTCTATCTATCTCTGGGCGGAAAGTAATATATACATACCATGTTTGTGATGGCTCTTGATTCCAACGAAAGAAAACAAGCAAGCAACAAAAGTATAAAAAATACCTTTCTACACCACACCACACCACACCACACCACACCACACCTACACATACCCCTCTCCCTTAAAGTTTCTCTAAAGTTTCTCCCCCCTCTCCCCAGCTCTACTCCCATCATCCGTCATACCATCCCACCCGCCCTCCGTACCCTTCCACGCCCACTTCCTCGCCCAAGCCCCACCCTTCCCCTCCATCACATCCACAATCTTCTCCCCAATAACCGGCAAGAATTTAAATCCATGTCCGCTTCCCCCCGTCGCTAAGAATATTCCTTTGAGTCCCAGTCCGCCGCTACTGATGGGTTTGTCGCAGTACGTGATGAGGAATTCGCCCGTGGGGGTGTCGGTGTACCAGCAGAGGCGTGTGTGGGAGAAGGGGCGGGGAGGGAGGTCCGGGAGGAGGGTTTGGAGGGCTTGGGAGGCGAGGGCTTGGAAGGGGGCGGGAACCCGGTTGCTGGGTGTGTCGTGGGTTGTGCGGGGGAGGGAAACGGTTATTTCGCCGGGGGATGATGGGTGTGGGTGAGGGATTGGAGTTGGGTTTGAGTATCCGTGTGCGTGACGTGCGAGCTTGAGAACATTGTTGCGTGGGGGGATAATGAAGTAGCCGGTGCTCATGTTCAGGAGGACGGGGTTGTTTTGGTATTTTTCTTGTTCTTCATCTGTGATGTCGATGTATAGGAGGCATTGCCCGCTAGAGTGAACTTGAGAACGGAGGTCGAGAAATTTGGCACTCCAGGCTCCGGCCGCGAGAATCGTCAGGTCGGCGAAGTATTGGGTACCAGATGCGGTGTTGGCTCCAAGGATGGTGCTTTCGTCTGGGGAGAAGATGAGGGATTTTGCTTCCGAGACGATAAATTGGACACGTCCTTCGGCGAGCTTTTCAACTTCTTTTCGTAGCCAGACTAGGGAGGCTTCTGCATCAGCCCATCCTGATCGTCGATTTACATACCCCCATTCTCCACTTCCGGGTCCTGTCTTGAAAAGATTCTGTATAGCCTCCTTCGAAGGGAGTTCTTGAATTGCATTTGTATCTCCCACTTGTTTCATTAATTGCTGAACATTTGAAAAACTTCCTCGTACATATCCTTGTCCGCTGTTCTCGTATGATGTGTCGCAGGTCAAGCACAACCCGCTTTCGGTATATCGGCCCTGGCCACCCAGTTCATCATCGCCAGTTTGGCGCCATTGTTTTTGAGCTGAGGCTGCAAGTTCGGCATAGAGAGGGTCGGAGTAATCGGCGCGGATGATTCGTGAGGAGTCGACGGAGGAGGCGTCTGGGGCAGGAAAGGGGGAGCGATCCAGGAGAGTGATGGTTGTATTTTTGTAGGCAGGTCGTTTCAAAAGAGTGAGAGTGGTACTTAGGGAAAATAAACCTGTGCCAATTATGAGAATCGACGAAGGAGGGGTATAAGCTGTCATAATGAAGAGGATTGAGTGAAGCGGGGTCAGCTTTGGAGAAAGGTAAATTGGTGGGATGAGGAGTATGATGAGAGACGATAAGGGAAGATGCACTTAAGCTCTGGGGGATTATCAAGATATATGAAAAGCTTGATAAGTAAGTAAGTAACGAAAAGGAAACGGGGAGAGGTCAATGACTTCTCCCCCCAGAGAAAAATACCTACTTATAGTGGGGGTATGAGAACTCCGGAACCTTGAAGAAATTTTGGCAACTGCACCAAATCGTAAGAGATATGACAAAAGGGAATTCGAGAACAAGAAAGTAGCAAGACCAACACCCAGTTGCTCATGATTGTGATATCCGTACTTCGGATCTGGTGAGATGAATCATAACTTTGAGAGAAAGGAAATGATTCTACTCAAAGATTATTATACGTGGAAAGTTCGTGTCTGGGTTTGCATATTATTAGTAAGCTTGAGTGAAAGGCGAGAGTCAAGCTTCAACCAATTAAATGATATCGCAGCCTCGTCGCAACAACTTCTCGCGCCTTATAACACCATCACTCAGCAAATACTCGCATATGGAATTGGAAAGTAGTATTGCAAAATGAGTTCCAAAAAGATCATCGAGTTTCCAGATGTTTCAAATAAACTACAAGCTCCTTCCAAGAAATCATTATTTGAGAGGCAGAAAGCAGATGCGGAAGCTAAGAGATTGAGGGAGGAGGCAGAAACGAAGGCTGTATATGAAGATTTCGTGAAGAGTTTCGATGATGAAGACGATACGCCTGCAGTTGACAATGGTGGAATGGGAGGGGTTGGCGGTATGGGAGGAAATCGACATTTTGGTAGGGGAGGGTTAGGTAGTGGGATGGGAAGAGGAGGGTTTGGGGAAAGTCGAGGGGGATTTGCACCACGAGGAGGGTCGGGCATGGGTAGTGGCCCGGGAAGCTTGGGACCTTTACCAGGAAATATGAGTAGCAATGCTTTACCAAAGAAGCGAACGTTTGAAGGATTCGCACAAAGCTCCTCGCGCAGAGATGATAGAGGATTGCTTGCGTTTGATGACTACAGTCATGATGGACCGGCTTCGAAAGCTCTCAAGACATTCGATCATGACGAGGAGAATATGGGAGCCAACAGAGATGAAGAGAGAGCTGTGGCCAAACCAACTTTACGATTGGCATCTCTACCGCCTGGAACCTCGCCTGCAGTCATCAAAGCTTTACTTCCTACCAATTTGACCATTGACGCTGTCAGAATTATCCCACCTTCTGGGCCGACCTCATTTGCGGAGAGGAAATCCATGTCAGCGATTGTCACATTGGCCAAAGACACACCTGCGAATGACATTGATACGACCGTTAATTCGTTACAAAACAGATACCTGGGCTTTGGATATTATTTGAATTTGCACAGACATTTATCCTCAGCAGCCATTTCGAATTCTACACAAATCTCCAGTATAGGGGGTGCAAATACCTCACTACCTTTTGGCGCGAAATCAGTCAACCCACCAGCAGCTCGCGGAGGTCCACCACCTCATAGAGGAGGCTTTGCACCACCTACCTCGTATAATAATACGCCTCAATTAAATCGATCCATCCTTTTCGTCCCCGTTCAGCCACCACAGGATATCAAAGAACTAAGACTCATCCACAAAACAATCGAATCGCTTCTCACACATGGGCCTGAATTTGAAGCACTTCTCATGTCACGCGCTTCCGTTCAGCGAGAAGAGAAATGGGCATGGTTATGGGATTCGAGGAGTACGGGCGGCGTTTGGTATCGATGGCGACTATGGGAAGTGTTGACAGGTTCGCAATCTAAAAGAGGGCAAGGAAAATATCTTCCATTATTCGAAGGCTCTTCAGCATGGAAGCAACCGGATCAACCCTTGGCATATGAATACACTACCCGTTTAGATGAGTTTGTTTCTGAATCTGAGTACAATTCCTCAGATGAAGATGATTCTGGTGACGAAGGCGCTAGACGTCCTCCAATCGATCCTAATACATTGAATGAAGATGGGAAAGCATATCTAAACCCTCTCGAAAAAGCCAAACTCACACATCTTCTATCTCGTTTACCTACTAGCACAGGCAAACTACGAAAAGGAGACGTAGCACGAGTCACTGCATTTGCAATCTCACATGCAGGTCGAGGTGCCGATGAAGTCGTCTCAGCAATCGTCTCTAATGTCGAAAGGCCCTTTGCCTACACATCCGCAAATCCAGATCGCAAGAAGGAGAAAGAGAAAGATACCAGCGGTGACGATAATGAAGATGGTGCCGAGGAAGAAGATACTAGTTCTGCGTCGCTAATTGGTTTATATATCGTATCTGATATTTTATCAAGTAGTTCTACTAGTGGTGTTAGACATGCATGGCGCTATCGGCAATTATTTGAGCAGGAAATGAGGAAAAAGAAGACTTTTGAGGGGTTGGGAAGAATGGAGAGGAAGATGAAGTGGGGGAGACTGAGAGCAGAGAAGTGGAAGAGAAGTGTAGGGAATGTGCTAGGTTTGTGGGAAGGTTGGTGTGTATTCCCTCAAGAAAGCCAAGAGGAATTCGGGAGAGTATTCAGAGAACCACCCCTGTCGGCGGAGGAATTGAAGGAAGCTGAGGAAAAAGCTAAGGAAGAGAAAAATAAAGAGAAGAGTAAATGGAAGGCTGTGGAGGTGGCCCCGAAGGAGAAAAGTAAGGAGGAACATCATGATGATGGGGATGGGGATTTGGATGGTGAGCCCATGGTAGAAGATGACGAAGATGTAGATGGTGTGCCGATGGAAGAGGAAGATGTGGATGGGGAACCAATGGTTGATAGTGACGATGGCGAAGATATGGATGGAGAACCAATGCAAGTACAAGAAGATGAGGAGAATACTTATGAACCTCCTCCAGCAGTGGAAACAGCACCGGCACCAGCATCGACGACTAAAGCAGAGGACTCTGCGCCGTCAAGAAGAGCAAGACCGAGAGCTGTGGATATGTTTGCGGATTCGGATGATGAGGATTAGGTGGTAAGGCCGGTTGGGTTGTATACATGTATGATAAGCTCCGAGGCAGTTTATATAGATATCATGATACCAAATTTCTATCCATTCTACCTATTGTTTTCTTTGTACTATTAAGTCCCGACAGCCCTTTTGTGGGTCAGAGAACTATCGACTTCACTCTCTTCTTATAATCACCCGTCTGTCACATTTGTTGTTTGATGATTTCACCATTCGCTTCCCCTATTCATTTGTATTATATACGCTCACTATTTATTTTACTTGACCTAACCATTTCATCACTCACTAATGATTTTAATCAAAGGTTTTCTTATCTTTGATTCTATCATTCACTTGATGATTCATTCTTGTTATCCACTCACTTCATTGTTTACTCCCGTCCATCTCTACTATTCATTCCACCAGCATTCTCCACTTCAATCTAAGCTCTTAACTAAACTCTCATCCCATCTCATCCCATCTCATCTCTACTCGCAGCACCTCTATCAAAAAATTCTCCCACCAACATATTCTTCATTAAATATATATCTACCCAAGTACAACATCATTTTCGAAGCTCTCAAATAAAGATATGAGGGTTGGAATTTGGAAATTTATTATATATTACAGTACCTAGCATTGATAGTTTAGGTTAAATATATTAGATATATATGAGATGCCTGCCGTCCCATCTCCCTCTATTATTCACTTTGTTATACGATATCCATTCATTTAACCAGCTATTCAATGATCAACCCATTCACCTCATCACATCCCTCCACATCCTCTACTTCTCGCCAAAATGCTTTTTGGTTGCGGCTGCATACCTTCTTTCTTATCCGCAATGATACTCCTACTCCTATTCACAGTCCCATTTCCAACATTTCCAACATCTCGAACTGGTGTTCTAGAACATCTACTCCCATCATCCTCTTGCACGCACTCCCCATTCCCCATTTCCCCTTCTTCTACCTCTACTCCTATCATCCTCACGTCGTACACCATTCATTCATTCATTAACTATCCATCACTTCCTTAGCTTCAATTTAACATCTTATGTATAGATCTGGACCTGGACTTGCAGACCTGCTTCCTATATCTCTTTTACTGCATGCATTATATATTGATTTGAACTTATGCTCCTAACCAATCCATCTCCCATTCCCTACGCCTTGCACCAATACCAATGACCATTTACATCATCCATGCAGCCACTATGAAATCCAGTTATGTATAGTGAGCGAGTGATAAAATACAGCCCCCACAATACCAAAATACACAATCAATAAACTCAGCCCTACCACTTAGGCCCCACACTACTAGCCCTTCTTTCCCTCTTCCCACCATGCCCTTCATTAGCCACACTCCCCCTCCTCCTCAACCCCCCAGCTTTCCTCCTCCGAACAATCTGATACCCCCTATCCAACTCCGTCTCCACCGCACATCTAACCTTCAATGCCCCCACAGCCGGCCACACACTCTTTTCGCCCCTCAAAATCCAATATTCGAGACTTTCCTGCGTAGGCGTCTCAAGGAGGCGAATAAAATCACTTGCGGAGAGGACTGGGACCAATGTTACGGATGCGGCGGGTATATGTTCATCTACCAAGAATCTGCGGATGGAAAGGGGAAGGAGTTGGAGGGAATCAAGTTGTTGGAGTCGATGGTGGATTTCCATGTTTATGAGACGTAGTAAGCCGCCTGTTAAGGAGGTGCGTCCACCGCGAGTGTAGAGACGAGAGGGGCCGTGCATATCGGATTGGAGGAAGGGGACGAGGTAGGGACGGGCTTGCGAGACGATGAAGTGGTTTACGTTGAAAAGCTCGGCGATGCGGGAGAGAGGGGAGTCGCGGTCAGTATAGGAGGCGTGGGTCCAGGGGCGGAAAGTAGCATCGGCGGCGGCGGACCAAGGGATTATGGTGCCGGTTAGGGGATCTTTGCATTTTAGGGTCACGGAGGATCCGTAGAGAGATGGGTTGGAGGCATTCGATGCGAGAGCTGCGGACCATATTAACTGCTTCGGTTAGTAATATGAATTGGTGGGCAGAGGGGGCATACTTACAACATTAGGCGCTGTGAGATAATTAAGTAAATTTGGTACGCCTCCTTTTCCACTTGTAGCCACTGTGAT
Organism: Myriosclerotinia curreyana; assembly: GCA_002162495.1. Lineage (NCBI taxonomy): Eukaryota > Fungi > Ascomycota > Leotiomycetes > Helotiales > Sclerotiniaceae > Myriosclerotinia > Myriosclerotinia curreyana. The sequence continues at coordinate 180,711 of NGKJ01000018.1, forward strand.
ATTCAACACTCTTTTCGTCTTATTATACGCCTCTTCAAACGTCAAATCCCCCACATTTGCCCTCACACATTCCTCCAACACTTTCACATCCAAAAAATATCCCTCCCGATAAAACCTCTTGACTCTCCTCGTCAAAGTATCCCACCACCCACTCGTGCCCTGAAGCCTCTTTTCCTTCCCCGCAAAAGCCGACAGATCAATACTGTCGCCATTCAAAAACTTTGGCAACTCATCTTCCGTGTGAATCCCCACCAATGCCGCAATCAGCGCTCCTGTCGCTGTACCCGTTACAATCCGAGGCAATAACCCCCTATTAAACAACGCCTTTACAACTCCTAAGTGACAAAGTCCAAATATCGCTCCGCCCTGTAATACCAATGTGCTCCTTCCAAAAGCTTGTCGGGTATCATGCAGTAAATCCAATTTCGCCTGGCTGCTAAAGCCCACCACACTCCCATTATTCCCATCTGCGCCGGGTGTAGTAGGTAAATGAGTAACATCTGCCACCGCCTGCGCAACCTGTGTAATGTAATCTTCGATCAAAAGTTTCGTACCCGCGAATGCGCGATTGAAAAGTCGGGGAGCGGATATATTCCCTAGATTACGTACGAGGCCAGATCTCAGCAGATTGACCAATTGTAGAATATCTCCTTCTTCGCGGGCTATGATAATTGATTGCAGTCGCTCGTGTATTAATCGATAATCGTAGTATTTAGATGTAGGGTTCTGGCGCCTGGAATGATTGCTCTATTAGTTTTTTCTCACCGCATGTAAAGAGGATTTGGTGGTGAACCGACCATAAATCATTTCCCAACAAAACATCTAATTGAAAAGCAGCTTCTTCCCATTCGTCATATGTATGGGCATCCCGTAAAAGATCTGACCAAAGCTGTACGGGTTTCTTTCGAGTCATCCATTGTATGAATCTCTACTTGCACAATTAGCTTTTGGTCCCATTTATTGAGCTGTTGAATTCCTCACCCTTTGCCAGAAGTACATAACCTCCAAGAGCATGCTCCATATTCCCGATATAATTCCAGTCATTTTGAAAGTAGAAAAAGGTCTTTTTGAGACCTGGACTACATGATTGTATAACAAGTCTTTGAGTTGTGAAGGTTGTTAGTAAGAAGTAAGAAGAGTCTAAGAATGACAATTAGCATGTGATGGGTTCCCCGGATTGTTAGTCAGGGGCATGAAGCTTTGGCCATTTCCTTTATGCAGCAATAACCACATGCATATGCATACTTATCACAATCCTCATATGAGGACAAGACGTTCAAGTCAATGTATTTGGTTCACAATGAATCGCAGCATAAAATTTGGTAGTTGGAGAGTATATTGAGGACACAACAAGCTTTCTATGCATGCAGCTCAATTATTATACAATCTGCCATAAAACGCCGGGTATGTTACGGGAAAAATAAGAAAAATGCTTTTCGAAATGCCTCGTATACGAACGCAATATCTATGATCCCTATTAAATTTCTCGAATTGAGATCATTCATCATCATCATCCTCAATGATGTTACGTTTTCTCCTATTTCCACCAGCTTCTGCATGTGGAGCTTGAACAACTTCATCATCATCCAGATCAGCTTCGGCATCTGCGTCAGCATCACTATCTTCAGCAGGTTTCGATGTCTTTTGCTTCTTGTGTCTAGGAGCTTCGTCACTTTCATCAAGGATTTCCTCCTCATCATCGTCTCCTCCACCTTCCTCGAGTTCCTCATCGCTAGATGCCAAAAAGTCATCTTCTTTGTCGTACTCATCCTCACGATTTCTACCACGAGGAAGGTCGTCGTCCGAATCATACTCCGGTCTACGACGAGGACGCTTAGCTCCAGCAGGTTTACGCGGTCCACGACGTCCAGAACGGCCATCCAAATCATCAAGAGTAAGACCTGCACCAATGCCAGCACGACGTCCAGTTGATTGACCGGCTTTCTCAAGTTGGGCCTCCCGCCTACGTTGAGCACGCATACGTTCCTTTTCTGCTGTTTCTGCTCGCTGCTTTTGGAGTTCAGGATCTTCATTGGTCACGATCATATTTCGACGTTTCTTTTCGCCTCCTTCGAGACCAGCAGCTGAGACAAGATTCTTCTTCAACCTGTTCAGCGCGTTATCCTCAATATCTTTGTTTGGTCTGACTGTAAATTCGTTTGTCATGTGTCCAACGAGGAAAACAATTTGAGATGTGACTGAAGGTGAAGCCATATAATTATGCGAGTCTAACACTTCTTGATACTTGCTATCATTAGCTGGCGCAAGAGGTTTACTCTGTAACTCATAATGCTGATCACCGATAGCTAAAGTAGTACTTCCATCGCTCCATGTGTATAGGTTTGTATTGCTTTCGAGTATACCAGAATCTGTCTTACGATAGCGAATCGTTGATTCAGCTACTTTCCTGGCGGAAAAATTTGCGGATTTGGTATCGACATGATGATCGGAAACGGGGATTTCGAAGGTTTCAGGATTATATGCGTAAGGCTCAATGCCAAAGAAATCGGGTAGGCGAAGTGTATGAAACTATATATTATTATTAGCTTTGCGCATAAGAGGTGAACAGGCGCATTTACTTCTCCATCGGAAGGTCTTGGGACTGGATGTCTGAAGATATCAGTCATAAGAATTCGCGCATCTCGAGTGTCTTCTTCAACTGGTAATTCTTCATCTTCCTTATCTGGTACTCTATCATCGCGGCCCTCATCGTCTCCCGAATCCAATTCCGCGTCGCTCAACATTCGGGGTGGTGCAGTCTCTGGTTCCTCGTCGGGAACATCTCCAAAGAGATCATCATCTTCCACAACGTCGGAGATATTGGTCATGACTTCATCTTCTGAATTGGATGCCATATTGTGCAGTGTATTTTTGTTGTTGGTTGTGTGGTAATGTAACAAAAAGCGCAAAGGGTAGATCGCGAGAACCCAAGTTGAAGGACCAGTTGTAATTCGTAAGTTTTCGCGTAAGGCTGACTGGGTGGGTGGGAATCTACAAATCGAAGCTTTGATAAATACCCTCCTTGAGTCTTGTTGTAGGTTGAAATAGTGTAATTGAATCAACGAAGTAGTTTGTATGGATTTAGTCAGGCATCCTCAATATGATACTTTTTTGAAGCTATAACTGACTAAGGTATCTCTCACACCGCCTGCTTGGTTTGTTGGCCAATGACCATGTTTTAGATAGAAAGTGGTCGGAAGGATCGTAAGGAAGAAGCCGACGCTAATCGATTCAAGACTTCCTAAGCTTTTTTAACTCCTATTCCTGTTTGATATCAAGTACAAACACAAAACAAACCACACAATTTTCAACTACCTTAACGCAATCATCTTTGATCTGGAAGTTGACTTAACTGAATTTAATTGATAAATTCCTTTGAGAGAGTGAGAAAGAGAGATCGATTGACAGAGAAAGAATTAACAATATGTCAAACTTATTTTCAGGAATGTACGTGGTCGGATTTCTTACTTGTTGTTTGTCTTGCTTCCGTTTTGATGGTTTTGAGCCTCTTAATATTATTTGGAAGAGTCTTATCACATGAAATATTTTGGGTGGAAAAGTGTGTTCATCAAGGGAGATAATTTTATTTGGGGTGTAGTGAAATGAGAAGTCGGCTCAGTGTCACCGTTTCAATATTGCTCTCTCGGTTCAACCAACCTATCAGCAAGCAAGTAGCTTGAAGTTCTATGATCCGATGAGAAGCCTTGGGAATAATTCAATCTGTTAATCTCATAAGTCCTCGGTCCTGGGTGACACTTCATCAGCGAGGAGGCCAGCTTTCTCCCCCCCAAATCAAAAAATCCTACAATAAGTCGTTCTGTGTTATGGAGATTACTGGTCCAAGGTATATTTGCTCACAAGACTTGTTTTTGGTGGATTGATACATCTGTGTTCGCTATTATGTATTGTTTTGCAACCTCCCAGTATTTCTCGACGTCTTTCCTATCTTTGAGAATAATTTTACTTTTGTTTCTAGTCAACTTGAAGACTCAATCCGCTAACTGTTCTTATAGAAGTGGCCGCTTTCGTGGCAGTGGTAAGAGTTCTGGCGCGAAGAGTCCTGGTGGGCTTAACGGAGTTTCGCCAACGTCTCCTACAGGCAATTCTCCAGTCAATTCCCCGTCCCCTGCCAGCATCGCACCCCGCATCTCGCCACTCTCTAATTCGCCTGCGCTCTCACAAACCATGTCTATGGATGACCAGCAAGTTCCACCTGCAGGCAATGATCCTCTTGCTGCTTATAACCTCCCTCGCCCAAAGCCACTCTGGCTCAACAACGCTTATGCAAAGCATATTGTTAAGGGTAATTTTATGACTTTGTCTGCTCGACCAAAGACAGTTGAGCCTGGAGAGTGGATTGCCCATCAAGGTAAGTCAAGAACAACCATGCTCACAGTCTTGGACTAACATTTGTAGTTGTTGAACATTATCGTATCCTATGGAATTTTGTTCGGGTAATTCACGAAAAAGAAGAAGATGGTAACACTATTTGTAACCCTCAGACTTGCCCTCGCATGTCCGCTGGCGCGTAAGTTGATATCACCTGAGATTTCCTGGCCTGATATCTGATAAGTTATGTTTAGTAACCACTCCTTCACCTGGTTGAACTCCCGCAAAGAACCTGTTGAGGTACCAGCCCACGAGTACATCTCCCTCATGCAACGTTGGATTTCTGGCAAAATCGATAACACCGCTATCTTCCCCACTGATCCCGCTGGCATCTCCTACTGTCACAACAGTGGCGGTCCAGAAATTTCTGGCTCGACCTATGCTTCTGGTGGAGTCAACACCCCTGGCTCGAACACACCCATTCCTGCTGGTCCAACTACGCTCACTACCTCTCTCTCCCAACTTGCCGGACCTGGCGATTGGATCGGCAAGAGCAGTGGATTCCCACAAGAATTTGTTGACGTTTGCCAAACAATCTTCAGACAGATGTTCCGAGTTTATGCCCATCTCTACTGGGGACACTTCATCGAGCCCTTCTACCATCTTAATCTCGACAAGCACATGAACAGTTGCTTCAGTCACTTCGTTCTTACTGCAACTGAGATCGACATGTTGAAGCCACATGAATTGGAGCCCATGCAACCATTGATTGACCTTTGGGCAGCTAATGGAACATTCCCACCTGAGTCTAAGGCTTATTCTTGTGCAAACCTTAAGGCTGGAGAGAGACTTCTTCAAGCTGCTGGTTAATTAGATCTGTGCAGGTCATTACAAGCATACAGGCGTTTAGGAAAGCGATTTGGTAGAATGGGTTATGATGTGCTTGATGATTGCATATGAAAGCTTTTTTACTTTGGCGAGATATCTGTTGATCTTGAAGATTGATAACATTGTTCTTCGTGGATATGTTTGGGCCTGGCGTTTCTATTTTTATGAACAGAATAGTGCCAAGTTCGATACTTCATATGTAAATGATCACTAGCACTACCTAGAAATTGATAAATGTTACTTGAAATTGTTTATGACCTTCAACTTGCAACTGTGGATATAAAACATACACAAACTCTCTTCAGGAAAATTCCATTTGCAGAGGTATAAATAAAGTCCTTCTTGTGGCTCAAACCCTCAAGAAGGAACAGCATGGATGCTCCCGGTGAGCTTCTCGCTATGGGAACTTCAAGCAAATGATTGGTCCATTTGATATTTATGTGGCAACCCCGTCAAAGGAGGGTCGGGCCGTGTATTATCCGGCTCCAGCGACGTAATCACAGAATAATGCGCCAGAGGTAAATCATTGCGAATTACATACGCATTCCAATTCATATCGCAAATAAGAACAATGTCCACATCTACTGGCACAGGCTGGGCACAGCTTCGCCAGCAGGCTAGATTCTTAGAAACACAAGTAAGTAATACATGCCTCCCAAGAGCTCTCTTCCTCAAAACTAACCACCTGCAGACGGAAACATTGTTCCATACCTACTCACAATTCTCAACCATATCCAACATCCCTCCCAAACCCTCAGAAGATGAAAGATCAACCGAAATGAAGCTACAGGAAATTCTAGAAAAGGTAAATCACTCCCTTCATTCCCGGCTCAAACCCTAGTCTCACAGATACATAATAGAGAGAAAACCTAATATCATCACTCTCCCGCCTCCTCGACAGCGACTCCTCCCTAACCGCCTCGGCAACCCGCCAAAACAACCTAACCCGCCACCGGGAAATCCTCCTCGATCACCGCCGCGAACTCTCCCGCATCCGTTCCTCCATCTCCGAGGCGCGTAATCGCGCAAACCTGCTGTCGAATGTGCGCTCCGATATCGACGCTTATCATAGCAATAACCCGGAAGCCGCAGAGGCGGATTATATGTTGGGGGAAAGAAGTCGGATTGAGAATAGTCATAATATGACGGATAGTGTGTTGAGTCAGGCGTATGCGGTTAATGAGAGTTTTGGGCTGCAGAGGGAAACGCTCGCGAGTATTAATCGGAGGATTACGGGGGCGGCAAGCCAAGTGCCTGGGTTGAATAGTTTGATTAGGAGGATTAGTGCGAAGAAGAGGAGGGATGGGATTATCATGGGGAGTTTTATTGCGTTTTGCTTCTTGATGTTTTTGTATTTTATGTGATGATAGGATAGCACGGTGCATCACGGTAATACGAGAGTGGATACGGCGTTTGGAGTGGGATGGTCTGAAATATGACCAACTTGTTAAACAGTGTAATTATGACTTGTGGGTATATTCAGGAATATCATACTCGGCGGACAGCCTTTGCCGCATCTTCTTTACCCCAATTCTTTATTGTAGAGTCCCATGATTTTTGCGCACTTTGTTCCACTCTCTTTTGTGCAAGGGACACTTTAGCATCCTCCAAGAGTCGGGAAACACTCTTGACCAAGACATCCTTCTCATACTCCTCAGCAGGACCACTTCCCGCCCATCTAATCTTACATTCCCCGTCTAGAATGTATGTATAACCGACCTTACTATTCAACAGCCCTATAGCATCTTTCATCTCGTCTGTAAGGCCCTTCTGAACTACAAAATACCTCTTCCACATCCACTTCGGCAGCTTCTTCCTCAAATTCGGGCGAAAGAGCTTGATAATCATAGCTTTCAGGTAGTTCTCCTCAATATTGATATGTACCATTTGTGCCAACCCATTGCTATTTCTCACTATCTCGTGTAAACCCGGATTGCTCTTCTCGGACGCAAAAGTAGCCGCCTGGTTCTCTGCCCACGCACCACTGAATACGGAAACAACAGAGACCTTTCCCTCTAATATCGGTGTCGTATTTTCATATAGAGTTGAATCTGGCTCTAAATTTCGGCCGCTTAAATTTGGGAAATAGAGCGCGCGATCGGCTTTGAAGATTCGAGGTGGTGCCAGGAAGGATTTGCCCTTGTGATATTTCATATTGCTCCACTCTCTGTAGTATGGTTTTGCCATTGCCGCCGTTCTAGATCCTCTATATTAGTAACTTGCACGAACCGTTGAGACACATAAATCTCACAATCTCTTGCGCTTCTCGAGATGCTTGTCCCAATCGACGAAATCATCTCGCTTTTGTTTCAAGGTCCTAGTATCCATTCCACTATTCTCTCCTGCTCTCGGTGGGTGTGGAAGTCCAATTGCTCGATCCAAAGGTTTGGGCGTGAAGCTCTCGACTCTCTTGCCCGAAGATCTTGGGGCTTCATCTAGTACTGATGGGGTTTCTACCGCTGGTGGTGGTGTGCTTTTCTTTTCGTCGAATCGTCGATATGTGGTGGTAAATGATCGCCATTGGCATAGCAGACATGCCGAAGCATCCAACTGCTTTCTTGCAGATCGTATCGGTAATCTTGTAAGGATCATCTTCGTTTATGTTGAGAGGAATCTTGCAGAGAAGCTCGTGCTAACAATTTTGATATGCCCCCGAAATAAATTCTATTTCCCCAGACGGAATATAGTTCTTCCGGGTCCCCTGTTTTGATCTTCAGTAATAATGGGTTGCAATAAGTACGTAGTAATCCAATCTTCAATCAATTCTTGATGAAATCTACAATTTTATTGTTCCACTTGAAATGAATCATTCAATTGATCTTCATATCATAGAAAGTAACATTCTATTCAAAAACAAATGTTATATTTCAAATGTCATATTGTTTCCTAGTCACCCACTGTTGTAGTTGGTCTTAAGCCGGTTGCATAACCGTTGATATCCGCTCTTCCCCAGATTTCATTTCCCTCCACAAGCATGTCATGAAGGTACTTTTGTATTCCCCAGAAAATGTAGATACTTCAACAAATACTCTCTTTTAATTGTCTAATAAGATCTTCAAAGACAATTGTACAAGATGCGTTATCAATTCTATTCAAGAGTGTTGAGCAGACATTGGAATCTCTATCAAGGTCTTATTAACGTCCCCAAACAATCCCCAATAGCACATAAATTCTTCCATGCTTCCGCGAAGCGATTAGCAATAAAACCGTTCATGTTGGCAGATATTGGAGAAGGTTAGGATGGTATCTTTCCCGGATATAATTGCCATACTAATATCTATCACAGGTATTAAAGAATGCGAGATCATACAATGGTTCGTGGAACCAGAAGCTCGAGTGGAGGAATGGGACAAATTATGTGAAGTACAAAGTGACAAAGCTTCGGTCGAGATTACCAGTCGATTCTCGGGTGTCATAAAGAAACTACATTATGAAGCTGGGGATATGGCCCAAGTTGGGAAGCCCCTCTTAGATATCGATATACAAGGGGAGATCGGACAGGGTGATTTGGATATCGTTAGGGGGTCTAGTGCTGGCGAAAATTTTAAGGCACAATCCGTGGAAACCCCACCAACTGAATATAAACTCGATGTTCCGGGGGCCTCGCAGTCAGCTGTCGAGACTCAATCCTCTACTCTTCCAAATCCGAAAGGGAAACACGCAGCATTGGCAACACCAGCGGTACGACACCTTACCAAAGAGTTAGATGTAAATATATTGGATGTGACAGGTACGGGAAAAGATGGCCGCGTACTCAAGGAGGACGTTCATCAGTTTGCAAAACAAAGGGATGGGGCTCCATCGGCAAGCCAAGAACCCTTCGTAGAGGCAAACGGCGAGCCTCAGAAGGAATACACTGCCTCGTTAACACCCATTCAACAACAGATGTTCAAGGCCATGACGAGATCTCTAAATATACCACACTTTCTCTACGCCGACGAGATTGACTTTACGCGACTCTCTCAAGTACGAGATCGTATTAATAAGCAATTAGCAAGTTCTGTCAAAAAGGAAGTCGGCAAACTATCCTACCTCCCCTTCATCATCAAAGCTGTCTCTCTTACTCTCAATCACTACCCTATTTTAAATGCTCGAATCGACATCGACCCCAACACCCAAAAGCCTATCCTAACAATGCGACCTCAACACAACATCGGCATTGCGATGGATACACCCACTGGCCTCCTCGTCCCTGTCCTAAAACACACCCAGGCCACATCCACCCTCCTCTCCATAGCCCAATCCCTTACAGACCTCCAATCCCTTGCCACAACCTCCAAAATTACCTCCTCCCACCTCTCCGGTGGCACCATAACCATCTCCAATATCGGTAACATCGGCGGTACCTACCTCTCCCCCATCATCGTCGACTCTCAACTCGCCATCCTCGGCATCGGCAAACTACGAACTATCCCCGCTTTCGATTCTCACGGAAAAGTCATCTCGAAACAAGTCGTCAACTTCAGCTGGAGCGCCGACCACCGTGTGATCGACGGTGCAACCATGGCCCGCGCAGCCGAAATGGTCAAAGGATATATTGAAGAACCAGAAACCATGCTCTTGCATATGAAATAATGTACTTCTTTACATCCCATGTACATGAAATCATCACCTCACTCTGTCTTGTGTAGACCGACTAAAAGGGGCTGAAAACCCTAATACCACGAGATCATTTTTCATTCCAGACCACAAGATCTCATTCGATACTGCATTCTGCATCCCTTATGATATATGACGGAAATACGCAATACGCAATACGCAATACTGTGATACCATACCATACCCTACGGACCTAAGGACGCGTTCCTCCGCCCCCCTTCCAATTGGGTAAACGAAGTCACGAAGTCACTGAATTAGGCAACCATATCAAATGTAACTAACTCGTTGAAGACGTCTGCGTTGCATTCGGTGTTTAAAAGGGGTGGTTCAGCTTTTGGAATTTTCCTTACGACCACTTGTATAGCATTGACATGGTATAGCATAGAATAGTATAGTATAGTATGCAGAGCAGTATACACAAGCATACATTGATCCATCCATACACATCCATACACATCACATCTCATCTCATCTCCTGGCAACCGGTGAAATTTTAGCCCCCCAATCCCAATCCCAATCCCACCAAATCTCAATCTCAATCTCAACACTATAATACCAGACCTACTGAGTAGATATGCATGCACACTTCACTCAGCCTCTCAGCCTCTCAGCCTTTCAGGCTTGTGTCACCACCACCCCAGGCCAGGGCCCAAATTAATGTGATGCGATGCAATGCAATGCGTTATCTAGTCTTGTCTAGGACTCGACTCTAGACTATTCTACTTCAGAGTCCAGACTAGTCGATTCTAGTGTGACCGGGTGTATGGAGTATGGAGTATGGAGTATAGAACATGGAGTATGGAGTATAGAACATGGAGTATGGAGTATAGAACATGGAGTATAGAACATGGAGTATAGAACATGGAGTATAGAACATGGAGTATAGAACATGGAGTATAGAGCATAGAGCATAAAGCAGAGTATAGAACATGGAGTATAGTAAAGCATAGAGCGGAGTATAGAACATGGAGTATAGAGCATGGAGTATAGAGCATGGAGTATAGAGCATGGAGTATAAAGTATGGAGTATAGAGTATAGAGTATAGAATATAGAACATAGAGTATAGAGTATAAAGCATGGAGCAGAATATAGAATATGGAGTATAGTAAAGCATAGAGCGGAGTATAGAACATGGAGTATAGAACATAACATACTGTAGAACATACCTAGAACATCGAACATGAAATTTTCAAAATCGCAAATCGCAAATCGCAAATCGCAAATCCCGTATTCCCAAATTCCAAATTCCAAATTCCAAATTCCAAATTCCAGATTCCAGCCAAATTCAAGAAGATCATTTTCGGGGGTATGGGTATGGGTATGGGTATGTATAGATCATAGATACCTAGTAGGTATGTATGGGGATAGATATGGGGAATAAGGTGTGGGTAGTACGTAGTGTGGTCGCTACCCCGCATTCTTTCGCTTTAGCATCCTTTCGCATTCGCATAAGGGTAAATCAGGGGATCAGGGGATCAGGGGATGAAGGGATGCGAATCTCCGATTACTTGGAAATGGAAAAGACGAAATTCGAATTTCGAAAATTCTAAAAAGAAAGACGATATTTTACATATCCCATTTTATAAATGAAGTGCATGAAGTGCATGAAGTGCATGAAGTGCATGAAGTGCATGAAGTGTGTGAAGTATGAAAAGGAAGGATTCTGGTTGCGTGATCGATTTACTCTTCTTTATTAATCTAATTGCGTAGTGTAGTAGTAGTAGTAGTGCTGTCTTTGCCCATCCATATTCTTTTCTTCCTTGAATCTTGCGAATTTCCGAGTTTCTTTTGTGGCGATTCTTCTTCTTCTTCTTCTTCTTCTTCTTCTTCTTCTTCTTCTTCGAATCTTGCGATTGGTCATGATGACATGACATGATATGAACCCCATCCTCTCGAGAATAATCATGCGTATGAAAAACGTAAGTTAAAGTCATATGTAGCTACAGCTAGAAAAGAATGAAGAAAAAACGCCAAATGCTTTTTGCTGGCCCCCTTTCCCCTTTCCCTTTTCCCTGACCCCCGTATATCCATCCCATATGCAAAATGCAAGTTAGGTCAATGTACCCAGCCAGTAGACGCATGAAGTAAGAAATTAATAAACCGAGCAACTCCACATCGTGTAGCCAGCCGAAGAGACATCCCAATGTTCAAATCGTGGATGAATGAAGGATATCTAATCCGCCCCTATTTGGTACCGAGCGCCGTGATGAAAAAGAAAATCTGATCTACTCTGCTCTTTGCATCTCTCTCCACTAGGAGTATCCTCTACCTCATACTGCGATAAATATACAGTCATGAATCCCTCTCCAATTCCTTCTTAATCGCCGTATGAATCTTCGCCAAAGCATCTCTCTCGACCTCTTCTATCGATCCACTAACATCCACCTGAATGACATCCGTCTCATCCTTGGTCGGTGGCTCCAGAATACCAAATTGACTATGCACCATATTTGCGCCCATGAAATGACCCTTTCGAGCACCGACTCTCTCGAGGAGGGTTTCCTCGCTCGCATGAAGGTATACGAAGTGAACGAGAACGTTGTGATCGTAGTAGGATGCCACGCGGATGACGTCGCGGTATTTGCGCTTTAGGGCTGAGCAGGTGAGGACGACGCCTTGGGAACCGCTATTGAGACGGTGTACGGATTCGTCGCGGAGTTTGGTGAGCCAGTCCCAGCGATCGGCGTCGTTGAGGGGGATGCCTTGGGCCATTTTATCGATGTTTGTTTGGGGGTGGTACTTTTTTGATTTTTGGTTAGTTTTGATTTGGATATTAACGGGTAGATAGAACGGATGCGTATATACCTCGTCTCCTTCAATATATGGTAAATTCATGGCTTTGGCGACATATTGAGCCACAGTGCTTTTACCACATCCAGCAGGACCGGTAATCAACCAGATATGAGAGTGATCGGTCTTAGGCTGTCTTGATGCGCCATTGGTCAAGGAATTCGAGGCAGACGACGAAGTAGATATGGGTAAAAGATCAGGCATGGCTGGAGTTGGTTGAGCCATATTTGAAGACCTTTCGTATGATAACATGATGGCTAGAAGTTCGTTTTCGCCGGTGAATAGCTAGTAGGTAGCGTCTGAGTTAGCGTTTTGCGGGGGAGTTTCTTTGACTTGTGGGAAGGAGGTCAAAGTGATGTCATATATATATATTCACCACAAACTGATATTGATGAGTTTCGTTCTATTATTAATAGAGTGAAGAAAGACAACAGTAACCGTAACAGTATATTTCCAATAATAGAGTAATTTTTGCAAAGTAAAATTTATTGTAATAGTAGTAGTAATAAGTTAGAAGAATCGATCAAAAGACTTTTAGAATGTGGGAAAGGGACCTCAGTATATAGGAAACAAGGGACCCGGAGTAAGAAGATTATTACTACTATTGATTGTATTATTACTACCTACTGTATACCCTTCACAAAGTATTACCTAACCTTGAATTGGAATAGTAAAATATAAAGTATTTATATGACTGGCAGAGATGATCCGGTCCATAAAAAGGAAGTTTTGGAAGGTTTAACAAGAAGTTTGGGAAGACCCCGTATGATTCATTTGGTTTCATTCCAAATCTAGGACTCATAACTCCGTACTTCTTTTCATCACCGCTCCTCCTCCTCCTCCGCGTTTACAGATGTTTGCAGATGTTTGCAGATGTTTGCAGTTATTATTAAATATTGTACAAAAATGAGAAAAATAATGATTCCTTTCTTTTTTCTTTTTTTGCTTCATCCCTGTTATTAGAAAAAACCTTGTAAACCGGGTTAATATGATGGTACATGTACCTGGAATTCTAGAATTCTAGAAGAAAAGGAAAAAGTTTGATACTTTGAGACATATAATTCCGGTCTCCATTATTCTCCATTCTTAAATCTATAAACTCAATTGGGTAGCTAGTAGTAGTAAGTTCCTTTTTGACACGGAAAAATAAGTAAAAACCCGGAGAATGTACAGTAATGTGATGAATACCTACTACATCTAATCCTCGATTAGGATCATAATTACTACCTATGTAGGTACAGTAAGTATAATTTAAATGGTGATGCATCATGCATACCATAAGTGATGTATGTTAAGAATCTAGATGATAGGAGTAATACCTTACTCCTATTATAATACAGAGACAGACAGCAAATAATACAATAACAATACATACATACCTAGCTGAATTAGCTGAATTAGCTGAATTAGCTGAATTAGCTGAATTAGCTGAATTAGCTGAATTAGCCGAACAAATTCTTAGGGGAAGGGAAAAAGATTCACGCGGGCTTGGTGTAGACGACAACAACACAACATAACGCATAACGCAACTTTTCAATGTTTGATCCCATTCATGTTTGAGAAAAAGGGATAATAATAATGGATAATGGATAATGGATAATGGATAATGGATAATGGATAATGGATAATGGATAATCGGCTTGTACGTACGGAGTAGTTTGCCTTTCTGGATGGAGAGAATCCGAGTTCGTAAAAGCAAGCAAGGGGTTAATAATAATAATAATAAATGCGAGGTTTTTTTCATTTCCCTTGTCGCGTGGGTTGGGTTGCTTGCAAGGTTAGGGTTACTCGTACGAAGTACGAAGTATATCGATCGGCTTTGCCCAACATCATAATATAATAATATATATCATTTCTTAAGTCTCACTCACTCTAGACTCCAATAGTAAAAGTTTGGGCGCCCAACCTCATATCCATATCATTCCCTTCTTTGAATGGTTCATACTCGATTTCTTTTCTCCTTTTTCACTCCTCTCAATTCAATAATCCCAAAACTTAAAGTCACGCCGCTGAATGATCCCTTGTAAGTGGGTCTCCGATCGGGACTCCCGCATCATGTAATGTACTCATGTTGTGGCTTACATTAGTTTTTCATGGAGTGGAGGATCAACAAGACAAAAGCGTGGGGGTCAACCACCCGTTCTCCGTTCTAGACATGCGGTCTTATTTTTTGAATGTTATAGACTCAGCAAGGAGAAGGAGTTTCCAATTCAATCAAAGTTGAATTCGAGTCGAACAAGTTTCACACCGCTGCCTGCTTTACATGATCACAGCAGCTGCTGACCCTTCTCCATGATGTTGGTAACTTGGAAACCGGAAGATGCAATCAGTTATCCGGTCAAAGTCGTGCTTAATGGATGGAATTTTCTTTTGATGTTCTATTGGAGGACTACCTATTTGATGTTTCTATGACAAACGTTTCAGGATCCTTTAAGTATGGAGTACTGTACTGTACTGTATAGCACCCATAAAAGAAGCATGCCAAATTGCCCAACACATAATGAGGGGTAAAGACGAGAAGAAGGCCGCTCACAAATGCCCCAGAATCAAGTTCAAATTCGATTAAGATCAACATTGGGCTCCTCCAGGACTTACATGCACGATGCATCAAATCGTTGGATGCAAGTAGATATATGACGATGAGAATATCTTCATGTCTGATGATTTGGGATACATCTCGGCTCAAGACTTAAGAGATGGCAAATAAGGAATAATAGGTAAAAGCTCACAAGGAGTACTTTTTTATCTTCAATCTTCACATGATTGATTACCTATACGATTATAGAAAACCCCCCAAATCCCCAGACTCCCCTCCCCACCTTCCTGATGAGGTGTTCGATCCCCACAGTCCTTTCAGACTTCCTTTTTTGGTAATTCCTTAGCTACGTTGGGATGGGATGGGATGGGATGGGATACTGAATAATAGATTCAAACAATGATGTCATTCTTACGAATATGAGAGGAATTTGAACCTCATGAAGAGCTCCCCTCGGCTCGGGACAGCAATGCAGCGAGTGTACATGCATATGTACATCCTCAACAGCCAATCACAGTATACTAAACCCCTCCTTCCCAAACTTTCAAGCGGGAACGATCATTGCGCTCATTACCTTATGCAACAAATATTATGCAGCACAGCAAAATGTGGGGTAATTAGTAGTATTTCCGATAACACAACTCAATAGGGAAAGTCACTTCAATTACTTCGTATCTACAACTCTAATACTAATGATACCCTCATGTTATGATACCTCATGTTTCCTCACTGTAACTTTATCCTGCGATCCCATCCCCCCACTCCCTTCTCCAACCTCTTTCCCAAGCGGTGGAAGAAACCCCTTCTTGGTCAAAAAGAATACAATCGGTACCACTCCAGATTTCAAATGGCATCAACAATGCAAGAATCCAATCGGTTGAGGAGGGTGATGAGGGAGGGGAAGGAACCCGCGATGGGTTGTTGGCAGATGATTCCTGGGGCGAATGTTTCGAGGACGTTGGCGAGGACGGGCGTGGATTGGGTTATGGTGGATTGTGAGCATGGGAATATTGATGGTGAGTTTTAGTTTTTTGGTGTCGATTGGGGGGGTTTTTTTATAGAGTGGAGGTATTGTCGGTTTTGTGTGTGACATTGTATGTAGTGCAAGTATCATTACATGCCAAATCTACTGCTGGAGTGATTGGAGTTTATGACTTGACTTGACTTGGAAGCGGGGTGGTCATTGGGTTTGGGGAGATCTACTATGCCGAGTGGTGTGAATTGCCTCAGTTTCGATTGTTATGTTTTTTGATCGTTCAGACTACAGTCGGACCTTGAGAACCATCGATACTTGGACCCGTTTGAGATACTGAATCTCTTTGAAATAATCACTTCGTTCGAGAAATGGAACTATCTTCAGTGATTCAAATTTCTCAAATGTTGAAAACTGTGGGTTGGACTATTCGAAACCATTTCTATTACCTAGTGCCCAATTCATTGCCGAGATCTCTTTCATACGTACCTTCATCTAAATCTTTAAAATCAGTAATGTATTGAGAGCGAAAACAAAATTTCATTTCTGTCATTATGTCCAAACTTATCTAATGCTTAACAGACGCGGCAATGCACGATGCGGTCCCGGCAATCGCTGCATGTGGAGTTAGTCCGATAGTTAGAATTCCAGATAATCAAGGATGGATGGTCAAGCGTAAGTCAAACAGATATATTGTCATATATTTGAAAATATTGATAAATTTTAATAGGAGCTTTGGATTGTGGAGCACATGGCGTACTGGTACCTCTCCTATATACAGCCGAAGGAGCCGAACAGCTCGTGAAAAGTGCCAAATTTCCACCCCAAGGCCAAAGAGGTTTCGGGTCACCATTTCCCCATGAACGTTTCAACCCCGAATTAAACTCTGATGCGTATCTAAAGCAAGCAAATGATAGCATTTTAACTATGGTTCAAATCGAAACCAAGGAAGCTGTGGAAAATGTTGATGCCATTGCTGCTGTCCCTGGTATTGATGTGCTATTCATCGGACCTTTCGATCTTGGCAATAACATTGGCCATCCCATCGTAGCTGGACATATGCATGAGAATCTCCGTGCAGCAATTGCAAAGATTCTGAAAGCTGCAAATGCAGCCGGCAAGAAAGCTGGAATGTTTTGTACCAGTGGAGAGCAGGCGAAAGGATATGCTGATCAGGGATTCCACATGATAAGCGTAGCAACAGATATGCATATCTTGCCACAGGGTGTAATGGCTGCCGTGAATAAGGCAAAAGGTCAAGAAGATGGACCTAAATTGACGGGTCCTTATGGTAAATAAATCCATGGTTGGTGTACATATACCCATTCAGAACAGCACGATCGATCCTCCCAATATCTTAGAATATACCTTAAAGATCGGGTTTTTGCATACATTAAACAGAGCTCTTCCCTTCCACTTCATCCATCTTTGCCTTGACTTCATCCTCAGTAAATCTATGCATCAACTTCCTCGCCTGTGATGCTAATTCCGACTGTTCCTCCCCAGCATCCTCCCTACTAACATGAATCTAACACAAAACATCAGCAATACCTTCTTTTTCCATGCAATAGATCAACTAACAACAGGTGTATCAAATTCATATAAATCCTTCCAGTGATTCTGCCCTCTTTCCATAACGGCAATCTCCTTGTATACAAATGGTCTTGTTGCTCGTACTTTAAATAATGTCTCTTTGGCGTTGGTACAGAGTGAACAGTTAGCTCGTGTGAAGAGGGTGATTCGACATGCTTGGAGTAGTCGGGGTGTTGGATACATTTTTATTGAGATGACTATCTGGGTATGTTAAAAAAGATAATTTACTAATAACTCGAAAGGCAATAAGCTTCCCGGGAAAGCGTCCTATTGTTCGGATAATCTCGAAGGGGTAAGAGAAGCGGTGAGTGACTATTCCCCACGGCAGAATTCTTCTGGAGCATTCTAGAAACTGGGGAATGTGGGAGCTCTATTTTTGACATTTCCATCTGCTATACAACAAGTTTATATTTTCATCATACTAGTACTATCTTCCTACACAGTCTCTTTGTGCTTTATAAACGTCCATAGGGGAAAGTTTGACAAGATGGCGCAAAAATGTGTACATCAATCTTGTACAAAGGTATATACTGATCCGGAGGAAGACTGTGTTTACCATCCTGGACCACCAATTTTCCACGAGGGTCAAAAGGGTATGTTAATCTACCCCATATATTACATACAGCTCTCTTCCATTTGAATGTGAAGCTAAAATACACAAAAACAGGCTGGAAATGCTGCAAACCTCGCGTCCTAACCTTCGACGAATTCCTCGCCATTCCACCCTGCACAACCGGCAAACACAGCACCACAGACCACCCACCCCAAGTAGAGAAGAAACCAGCCCCAGATGCATCTACACAAGCTTCTCCAGCTCCTTCTCCCCCTTCAGAGCCTTCCCGCGCTCCAATTGCTCCCGCGCCCCAATCTACGGCTACCCCTCCTCCACCCGCGCCCGAATCCGAGGATGATGATGCGTCCCTAGAGATTCCCATGGGTAAAACTTGTAGACGGAAAGCTTGTGGTAAACAATATGAGGGGAAGAGGGGAGGGGAGAAATGTGTGTTTCATCCTGGGGTGCCTATATTTCATGAAGGTAGTAAGGGGTATACTTGTTGCAAGAGGAAGGTTTTAGAGTTTGATGAGTTTATGAAGATTGAGGGGTGTAAGACTAAGGAGGCACATTTGTTTATTGGGAGTGGGGGGAAGGGGAAGGCGAGGGAGGGGGGTGAGGAGGTTTTGGAGACGGTTAGGTGAGTTGTTCTTGTCTATGAGATGGCATATTGAAGGAATATCTTGAAATTAATACTAACCCCAAAACCCTAGACACGATTTCTACCAAACAGCAACCTCAGTAATCGCCTCCTTCTTCCTCAAGAAAATCAACAAAGACAAAGCAATCGTATCATTCTCCGCCCCTCAAGAACTCACCCTCGATCTTCCCACCATCGACGCAGTTCCCAAACGGTATAAAACCATAGTACCACTCTTCGGCGCCATCGACACCGAAGCCTCGTCGTCGAAAATCATGGGCACGAAGTTGGAGGTTACGCTTGTGAAGGCTGATGGGGCTAGTTGGCCGGTTTTAAGAAGTGATGAGCAGAGGACGGGCGAGATTATACAGGTTGGGAAGGCAGGGAGAGCGGTTTAGGGGGTT
>NGKJ01000018.1:200158-280871 GCA_002162495.1 Myriosclerotinia curreyana
AGCGTTAGCGTGGCATGGTTAGATAGATCTTTCTATTATGCGCAGCCTATGGACCAGGATTATAAGAAGAATAAAATAAAATTCAAACAAAAATAAAAATCAGGATTTGGGGTAGTTTGCATACATACAACACCGTACGTACTGCAGGAATTGGTGCAAAAGGGGAATCTCAACTAGGACAAAGTTGTCAAAGTAGATATTTCAAACCCCTATCTAATAGGTAGAAGCTTGAGCAATGAATTGAAGTCTACTTATCTACTATATATCTGCTATCTATCCATCTATCTATCTATCTATCTATCTAACTATCAATTTATCTATTCATTTAGCATACGCCTACCACCGAACACATAACCCTACGCTACACTACACAGGAGGCCTTTTTAATACTTTAGGTAGTCTTTAAGGACGTGTATTGAAAATTCCGCTTGCATCGATCGTTTCAAACACGTCTTATTCTTCTGGTACGCTCATGTTGCTGGAAGTATTTCCATCTTGTTTTGTTATCGGTGTCGTTATTTTCGTGCGGGTTTTCGTTGTTGTTGCTTTGTTGCTTTGTTGTTTTGTTGGGTTGGAAGGGTGGGTTGAAAGGGTGGGTTGGAAGGGTTTTGAGGGTTGAGAGTTGAGGGTTGAGTTGTTGAGTTGTAAGGGTTGAATGACCACCATATACACCTATTGTCAGGCCTGACTAGACTCGGTTTATGCCATCTATCGAGCCAGGCATGCTACAAGAATTGCCATCTGAAATAGGTGAACGAGAGTGAACAATTTGGTTCTCGAAGAAGGTGGGCGCGATGAGGGCTATGCGAAACGGAATATCATGACGAATGTGGGTTGGTTTGACATGACACTGTGTAATTAATAAATGAATAACCATATAGCGCTAGTATCAATAATCCCTTCAATGGCTTTCTCAATTTCTTAAGTGAATACGGTATGATAGTATATTTGATATGTTCAAGGACCTCCTATCTATGACAATGGGGTTCTAGTTTGAAGTGATGCGACATGGATTAATAAAGTCTTTACAGCTTGCACGCAGCTTACATATGAGTAGCTCTTTTTTCATTAATTTGAATTTGGTATGTGTCTATGATATACCCCTTTTCGTGCAGAGTATTTGAAGAGCGTTCTCGCTAAAAATTCCCTTGGACAAGATTTTGTGTCCTTCCAGCTATCGCCTCGTGGCAGCGTAATATTTCATACACTTTGAGAAATCTCCCTGCGTTGACCATCTCAAATAACACCCACCGGATTGTTATGTTACACGTCGCCTGTGCCCCTTGCCCATATCCGAACCAAACCCCACGAAGGAAATTACCTCCCCTTCCGAAAACAGTGTATATTCCATGAACGCCATTCCTTTCCCTAGTCCAATAGTACAAGTGACCAAAACACCATTGTTCAGTCAAATATGTAGCATAATTAGGATTATCATTGCTCCAACTCCCCTTCTTCCTGCTGCTGCTCCGCGTCCAATCCAGCCTCAGTGACATTAAGAGCAGTTTTGGATTCAACGTTGGAACCGAGTTCAATGTCTCTAGTTGCATGGTCTTGATCATCTTGTATAGTTGCTTTGCTCTCCTCAGGGAGTGATTTTTCCTCATTTGATGGTTCGGCGATCCCCGGAAGAGTTTCAGAGCTAGTTTCGTCTCTTTTTGCTCGCTTTAGCAGTGGCCCCTCTTCTAACTGCTCGTCTGCCTTGCGTTTTGGGCTGGACTTGATATCTGAATCGATATTTGACGAAACATCATTTGCAGATTTAGTTTGGTCATGGCTTGAAAGATCATTGGCAGCCGCTTTTAGGGGAGCATCGTCTGTTCCGGAAGTGGGCGAAGGTCGAGCATCATCAGTAGTTAAAGTCTGCGGCTTGGTATCTGAGTGACTATTCTCTGCCTCTTCCATGGGTCGATCTTTATGGAGTTCAGCCTCTGGCTGAGAGTTGCTATCCGAACCATTCATTCCATTCCCATGGACATAGCCGTTTCCATTTTGGTTCTGAGTTTGCTCCGAGTTTGCAGCAGCATCATCACTACTGTGTTCTTCTTTCCCGCTTGAAGCATGAAGATATTTGGCAGCCGCAACTCCCGGCTGGTCTTGATCCGTGATCTGAAAGGGGCTGTTGGTTAAAAGCTCATGCAAAACCAGCCCAGCTTCCACAATCTTGGGTTCAGTGCCACCGAGATGTTCCCACCAATCTTTGCCATTTATATGAGGAATTTCACGTTTCCGAGCAACCGCGGCGCACATAAGACTTGTGATGGCAATAATTCGGGGGGTTGCCATGAGACCTAATGTTGAGTGATGCGTATCGCAAATTATTGCCCAGGTATAATCCCGCAGTTCTTTGATGATCGCAGAATCCATACCAGCAGATTTGAATTCCTCGAAGAAATTCACGAGGTATACCAACGGGGATTTCGTAGAAAGGTCGAAACATAACAACTCCAGCATAAGCTCCTCGTACATAAGAATACTGTCACGCCAACGCCAGTACTCTTTAGAGCTGGCATCGACTTCGAGCTTCACGTTCTTCTGAGCAATCTTAATACAGGCAAAAATGAAGGGCTTAGTTCCTCGTATGGTCTCTTCGGTTTTCGTAGCCAGGAACAGAGCGGTCGCTGCTATCTCCTAACAAACATTAATTAGTATTTATTGCAGGTAAATGTATAATAAATAACGCTGTGAAAACAGACTCAAGTAATAGAAAGCAGAGCGCATAGTCCTAGGTTTTCGATCTGATGCGAGATGGAGTCGGCATCGAACTATGAGGTAAAGAAGCTGTATTTCTTTAAAACTGGGCAACGGAAAAGAACTTACATAGTGATGAATTCCGGTGCAGCCCTTTTTGTCTGTGACCATGCTTTTGCGCATATAGAAGCGGTGGAAGTAGAGACTCGCAACGCTCACAGTGGTCATGGGAAGATGTAGCATGTTTCCAATGGATTGCATGAATGAAACTCCTTTTGCTCTGCGAGTACGTTCCTCCTCGGGTGAGAGGCCTTCTAGAAAGGATGGAGTGGCTTTGAGCTCCGCCTCGGTGAAAAACCATTGTTCAAGCGCTTTAGAGGGCATTTCCGGTATCAATACGTGCTTTGCCTGACGAAAAGGTTGTTCGGGGGGTAAATGATGATTCGACAAACGCGGGGGTGAAGGAACCGCCGGTGGTATGTATTTTTCAGCTATAGTTGAGGCACAAGATGATGGAGGTCGAGCGTGGTTTGAATGATCATCCGGGAATTCGAATTCTTCCTTAGGATATGGACCTGCGGTGGTCATAGGATTGAAGAAGTGCGATTAGAATTTGATTTGCGATGACGGAGGCCGTTTATTCGACCCAGAATCTCTTTTCGTGTATCGAGATATTATCAAATTTAGTAAAGATTCAGAGTGATTTTTATAAATGCGCTGTAAAATAAAGGTCAGATCCAATTATATGATTGTTAAATTTTCATTGTTGATGGGATAAACTTCACAACACTACAGGCAAAGGAATCCAAGACAATTGAATTCAAAATCGCGATAGCTCGATTAAGCTAGCCATATCTTAGCGCCAGATATGAGATACACGTGACTACGTGACTACGTGCCAAATTCCATCGCGTTTAATCTTCTCACACAACCCCCTTTTCTAACTTCGGTACTTTTGTTTTGCCCTTCACTCTATTGTATAATAGTTTCAGGCGTCCTGTACTGAACTAAGGCATCAGATCCAACCTTCTGCTACATTTATACCACTTGTATACCTAAAAGACTGGGTGCATTCCGTAGGTATATAGCTAATGCTTATTGTCCTCTGGATCAACATTCTTCAACATACGGTCATGTCGCCACGTTACTTCCGTGCCGATGAACTCGTTACGTGGGCTCTATTATCAAGCCCTGTTAAAGTAACGCTGGAAAATAAACATGATTGAGCTCCAAGTGGATCGTTGGTATAGCATAATTCCTATTACCAGCTTCTTAAATAGAATGATACATTGGCAATGCTTGTAGCGTAATTTATAACCATTTATAAAAGTCTACTCTAGGGATGGAGGTAGCAACAGCGGAAGTGCCGCACCGTGAGACATTGTTTCTAGGAGTCAAGTCAAACCAACCGCATTTTTACTTGAGCATTCCAGTTCTTCAACACGCCAAGCATCCAAGATATAGCTAGCATCGCGTGCTAGTTATATTCAAGAATGCCTCGCACATATATTGCTGTCATGGACAATTAATAGCGAGTGCTCTCAACATCCAACATTATGATTCTACTAAATCTGTTCATAGCTTTCCTAAGCATCACTTCAGTCACTGCATCCCAATCATCCAATGCTATTAATATCTGCAAAGATGCACTCTTGTCAGAGCCTGGTAATGCTAAGGATTTTTGTATACGATATGAACTTTTGAGCACTATCCCGGTTCCTTCGTTTGCCTCTCCATGCTTGGGTAGCAATCCATCTGACAATCAGCTATCTAAATCTTGCTACGAGATACTTTCTCGGTTAAAGGAAGAGGTCCCACTACCCGCAGCTTTACATTTCGACGCGATTGATAAGCCTTCCAAGCGTGCAGAATTATTACCGCGTGATGGAGGTTTCTTCAATACGGGAAGTGTTACATCGGTATCAACTAACGTTGGCACATATGATAGCGTTGGATGTTTTGAGGATGACATCCGAGACAGACCTCTGGGCTCTCCCCTGCTTAAACTTACTGGAGGCCCTGCGGATACAATTCAGAGTTGCGTAAATGCTTGTTCTACCGCCGGACAAAATGGATTACCATATCTTTATGCCGGCATAGAGCCTGGATCTTGCTTTTGTTCCAATTATATTTCGATACTCTCCATTAAAAGCTCTTCGTTTTGTCAATCGAGTTGTCCATCTACACACGGCAGATATTGTGGAGGCACTGTAGGCGGAGTACTTTACATGCAGGTATACGAATTGAAGGATTATAATGGAAACGTCAATCCTACGTCGACAAGACCTGTAAAGACAACATCTAGTTCTTCATTAAGGTCTTCCGTTGAGTCGTCCAGTTTAAATTCTCAGAGGTCTTCATCCATTCTCTTGACTTTAACTTCAAAATCTACGAGCACCCAAAAGTCTTCTTCAATCCAAAATCCAATATCATCTTCCAGCTCGGTTCGCTCCTCAATCCTCTCCGCATTCTCAACTACGAGCAAATCATTAAGCACTTTCACGACCATATCTCAAATGACATTGAAAACAAGCTTGAGCAGTTCAGGTTCATCAAGTTTGTTATTAAGCAGCACAGATCGCTCCTCCCAGATATCTTCCGCCACTACGGTAATTTTATCATCGTCGAGCACTTCCTCGACTATCATTTCGACCGTGACAGATCCAATCTTATCAGCAACATCCATCACTAATTCAGCATCTTCCAGTTCAAGTCTAAAAACTTCTCAAACATTGGGATCTAGCTCAAGCAGAATCAAAAGCATCTCCTCCGCTTCGCCCGAAATTTCCGATTCCACGACCAGTACATCAACAGTTTCCGAGCCTCTCATAACAAGCGAGATACCATCCACCTCTCTCCCGCTAACAGATGAGCCGGCAACCACAACAAATCCATTCGGGTTACCCCCTGATCCCCCAAGCATTCCTCCTATTGTTCAGCCTGTCGGCACCGAGACTTACGTA
Source organism: Myriosclerotinia curreyana (assembly GCA_002162495.1). NCBI lineage: Eukaryota > Fungi > Ascomycota > Leotiomycetes > Helotiales > Sclerotiniaceae > Myriosclerotinia > Myriosclerotinia curreyana. The sequence continues at coordinate 205,813 of NGKJ01000018.1, forward strand.
CGACCATCTGGTAGCTTCGTTTACCCGAGTGAAGTCTCGACCACGGCTGAACCATCAGCATCCGTTCCCCTGGGAGTAATCTCAAAACCCTCAAATAGTCCTTCCGCTTCCCCCACTTCTCCTCCACCTCAAAAGGCTAAGCGCGAATACGACATTTATGCTCCCGATAGTCCCTGGGCGAGCCTTCTTCCTCTCTCCTCCCCGGAAATTATCAAGGAAGTCGCTCCTGGACAAGTTCCTGGCTGGGAACAACAGGCCATAGCTAAAGCGAAATCAAAGCGCGAATATGATATCAATGCTCCTGATAGCCCATGGCGAAGTCTCCTTCCCCTTTCCTCCCCAGAAATCATCAAGGAAGTCGCTCCTGGACAAGTACCCGGTTGGGAACAACAGGCTATAGTTCCATCGCCCGATAACGTTAAACGCGAATACGATATTAACGCCCCCGATAGTCCCTGGGCAAAGCTCCTCCCACTCTCCTCCCCCGAAATAATCAAAGAAGTCCCTGCAGGCCAAGTTCCCGGCTGGTCCCAACAACCCGTCTCACCACCCCCCTCCAAAGCAAAACGCGAGTATGACATCACTGCCCCCGATAGCCCCTGGCTTTCTCTCCTTCCTCTCTCCCGTCCAGAAATCATCAAAGAAGTTCCACCCGACCAAGTACCCGGCTGGCAAGGCCAACCCTCCGCCCCTCTCATCCCCGATTCCGATGTGCCTCCAAGATCAAAAGGTAAACTCCACCGCCGGCAAATTGGAGCCATCCCCGAAAACGCCCTCGAACCACCCGGTCGTCCAGAATTCATCAAAGAATTTCCAGAGAAAAACAACAACAAACCACTTCCCCCACCCTTCAACAAGTTGAAAGATCCCGTCGATCCGAAAACAGGGAAGAAAATATCGAAGCCGAAGCCGAAATATAGTCATTCGAAGATTAGTTTGAAGAAACGGCCGAGTTTGAAGGATATAGGGTTACGACAGGATGGTCGCAAAATCTCAAATTCAGATGCTAATCAAAATGGGAAAGGGGTTTCACAAGAGAGGATTAAGGATCATAGATATGAGCAGAAACTTCATCTTCAAGGCACCCCAAAAGCATATATGGAAATAGAAGAGAAAGTTGCGAGGAGAGAGAGGGGCAGAGCTAAGAATACGGTTGAGGAGTGGGAAAAGAAAATATTTCAGGGGTTTGGGAAAGATTGGGATGAGAACGATCCATTTTTGAAAGAGGATGTTATCATTAACAAGGTGTTGTTGGATGAAGAAGATGAGGATAAAGATGACGAAGACGAAAATTGGATTTGGAAGAAATGGAGTGGGGGGAAGAAGGTTGGAGGGAAAAAGATACAGTTGGAGAGAATTTAGGGTTGTTGGGTTTGTTTTCGAATGGTTTCATTCATAAAGAATAAGGAAGGCCCCTCAGATAGGTACCTATATGCCTGCGGCGTTGGTGGATTGAGTGTCTAGAAGCGGTGCGGGAATTGAGATTATGTCGTGTAACGTGTCGGTGGTCAGGAGTCTGTGATAGTTAGTTATATGATTTATGTCAACTTTTGAGGTCGAAGGGAAGTTCCGTATATCTTCGCCATGCATCAAGATACTTGTACCAATATCCTGTGCTTTATTCTTTTGATTCTGTCCATCCTGTATGCGACCATGGCGGTGTCTCGCAAAATTTCTTGAGATTTTCCGTCGGAGATATATACATATCCTTATACCCATCACCCCGAAAGTACAGAACGACTACCAAAAGTTTCACAGGAAAAGTGTCATGTATATCTAATGTCTCCAATCAGCACGGCCTTTGAGCCATAAACATAGCACAGGAAACCCTCGAAAAGAACCATATTTCAGGGATATAAACCTGGCATTATGACATACCAAAGAGCAAATTGTTTCATCACCCATCATAGACGCTACAGAAATACTCGCTGTATAAGTATCCTGAATAGATAGAATAATCAAGAGTCTTTATTGTCGGACTGCAGTCCGGACTACTGGACACACTTACTATGATACATCCAACTAGTAGGCTGAATTGACATGGAAAGTGGCATGGCTATATATTTAATCACCACAATAGAAGAGTCCAAAAACAAGGGACGATGCAGTGGTTGGCCTAGAATAAACCAATCAAAGGAAGAAGTACCGACACAAGAGCTCGAGCTCCCGGGTAAAAATCACAGATTTTAGCAAATATTAGCCCTAGCATATGAAAAAACAACGTCGATACCCCGGGCAATCACACCTTTTCCGAGATTTGATCACCAGTAATCAAAATCGCGCGATGAATACCACAAATTGGAGGTCCAAGAATAAGTACAGTATTATAAACCATCTGTGAAAAACTTGTCGATCTTGCGACCTACAATTATCATAGACCCCAGAAGTCATAGGATTTAGACTCATGGTAACTCGAATGCTTGACGGCATGATGTGAGACTATCCTCAATGTAGCACAGCTTCAATTGTACATCAGATCAGGTCACATGTACCGCGTGACTTCACAGTGAGACCAATTTTACGACCACACTCGGGAGGGATCGGACTTGTGCTCTCAACATCGACCAAATAGGCCCCGCTCAGTCTCTCTTTCAAGAGCCTCTCCAAACGAGCAGCCCCAGAATCAAACCAACCTAAATCAGAAGCAACAATATCGACACGTGATGTGAGATGCTCTCGTCTGGAGCTGAACAAACGATGTAACACGGGGCTGACATATATTCGGCTCAATCCATCCATAAGACAGTCTGAACCATATCCCGTAGGGAGGTATACAAACGGTGAACAAAGATTCTGAACGGGCAGATTGCCAGTTTGATCATCGATCGCCCTGGTGATATGTAGGCTGTGCCGTCTGAACCGCCTTTCTATTGGCAGGAGTTTAGCCAAATAATGTGGTGTTTTGACACCGCAGCACCCGCAGCAACACAGCAGTAGATCTTAAATCTGATTGGAGCAGTTAATGGTCTGGAACTCGTGGGAACTTGGTGATTCTTGTAGTCGCTGTGGCTCAAATGAGGATATCTCTCCAATAAATTGAGAAGTATCTCTCACGCAGTCGGAATTTCTCATTCAATGAGACATGATTCCCAATCAGGTGAATCCAGCTTGAATTTAGATGATGGGTGAGATGGACCACGCGGGGTCTTTTGATGATGTGGATGTTGTGGCTATCGTTGGTATTTGAAGAAAATGTATATGAAAAGAAGAAGCTGAGAAATGAAGCTGATATATAAGTCTCGGCTTGCTGCTGTATGGGGTAGAATCAGATCCCCAGATTTTACATTACTCGTTTGTTGAACAGACCAATTTATGGTCCCTTACCTTTAGATTGGATTTGTGATATCGAGACAATTGCAAGGTACAAAACTTGCATCGACATTTGTTTTCCCTATAGTATTTGCTATTGGAAGTCTGTAAATTAGACGAAGATAGCGAATCAATTCATCCATCAACCCCTATGAAGATGAAGATGAATTCAAGTTCAAGGTATGAAAATGAAAAGAATTACTTTATTTCTTCACGTTTGAGTCGAATAATGCATATGAAAGAAATGAATCCCATACGATTATACGATTCAAGGGTATTTCTTATTTGCTTTAGTCTTCGTACCAGTTAATCGTAATTTCCCAATTTCCTCCCCCCCCCTCCCCATCTTCTTTCAAATACTACAGTACACAGTACTGTCTTAAGTTACTCCATACTAGAAAGGCTCAGGTTACATACATTGTTGACTTCACAGCCGCCACAAGAGTCCAAAAGTATGGAACATATGAAAGTTGGGAAGCAATAATGATACATCATACCGGTACCAAAGGTTTTGGTAAGATCTCCTTTAAATAGTATAATTCCTCTATGTTGTTGTCGCTCGCCCCTCAATTGTTCGCTTTACACTTTACAGTAGAAGTTTAGCCATCTTAAGCTTCTGGGATATGGCTCCCCTTGTCTATCGTCTTATCCCCTTGTACTAAACGCTCCACACTTAATCTTATTTTATATCTTCTACTACCTTAAAGGCGTGCGATCGTACTCTTTTGCGAAGTCGAAAATGGAGTAGGGTATACGCAATTGGCAAAAACCTAAGCATATCGGGGTCGTGTTCTTCCGGTTGATCACTCTAAATTATTATGATATGGATCGTTATTGGCTGACACAAATGTTTTCTTCTCATTTAGAACCATTGCTCTCTCTTCATCCTCTTCACCCTCTTCTTCTTCTTCTTCTTCCTACTCATCTCCCATAATATCTACACCTTCACTTAATTGTTTGCGAAAGGATCGAGAAATCTTGAGCAAGCGGCGAAGATCTAGCCAACACGGATTTCGAAATAATCTCATTCAAGCTTCGAGACCACACACGAAACATATAACTTCTATCTCATATCCTATATATACTCATCCCATACTTCCTGAACAAAATCTTATCATTTGGGAAGGAATTACATGGGAAATGCAATCTCCGCGACAAATTTCTCGACCAGCATCGGCAGGGAGTATGAGTACCTTTGATTCAAAACCTCGAAGTCCTTTGAGTACCAGTTCCTCAATTGAAGAGATTTCGAGTATAGCTAGTAGTGATACATCCAGAAGTTCTATTCATGGACCCACTCGATCCCAGACAGATCCAATATACAATCGATGCAGTGTAACGGTTGAGCCCAGACCACCAGTTCAAACGACCCTTCTCGAGCCTCAAAGATTGAGACAAGAACCTATTTCTTTGACGAAATTCGTTTCGCAGCCATCTTTTGGACAAGATATCCTTAAAATTCCCGAAGAAATACTTTTGGTTATTCTGCGTGAACTCAAGAAATCACATTTGAAAGCGGGAAGCTCAAGTTGTGCAACATGTTGGATGAGAGATTTGCACAGTCTTGGATTGACCAACAAAAATTGGTCGAGTGCTGCAAGGGTCACATTATATGAAGACATCCAACTCGTTGGAAGTGATTCAACCTTGCATACGAAAAAGAAGTATAAAACGAAATATGGAAGTCGGTTAAGACTTCTTCGCCGAACCCTTCGAAGCCAGCCAGAACTTGCCAAATATGTCAAATCGTTGAAAGTACCTTCACTACCAGAATCGGCCAAAACAAAACAGGAACAGGATGAATATTTGGATTTGGTGGCTTCAGTGATAATGGCATGTCCAAACTTGGAACGCATACCTGGAATTTATCAACCATACGATCACGAATTTACACGATTCTTCCATGCCGTAGGAACACGATCGAAACTCGTCGAGAAAGTCTGGATCATCGAACCAAGTCCCATACGGCGTCTATACAATGCCTCTGAGGAAGCCGAGAATCCTGTGATTGTGCCAGGTCCTTTACGATCTGAACAATATATGGATTTCCTGGGCCTCAATTCGAATTGGCCCAATTTGCAAACACTCGTTCTTCATTGTAGCCCCGGTGGCATGATTGATTCATCATTGTTTACAGATATATTCCAACGCCTTCCATCTCTTCAGGATTTATATATATCAAACTTCCCCCGTACATCTTTCAATGATGAGAATCTGCTCTCTTTACCGGCTCTCAGAAACCTTCGCCTAGATTCACTTCCAGGCATAACCTCCAATGGATTATCGGCCTATGCTTCATTGCCTAATTCCGCCAATTTGGCCTCGCTGTCTTTAATTTCGTTACCACTTCGATCACTCGCCGTACTGGCTCGACTCTTCACCCATCTGAAGAGCCTCAAATCTTTCTCTTTATCCCAAGGTCCTTCCCCCTTGCTCCATGACCAGAATGATATCTTCTTACACCCATATCTTGCCTCATCCACGCTCGAGCATCTTCACTGGGAAATTACGAATCCTGACGACGAAAAAGCTTCCGAAATCCTTGCCAAATCGATTACTTTCTCCGGTCTCCCAAGTCTTAGATCTATTCGTGCTCCAACCGACTTCAACGGGTTGCTCCAAAAGTTATGTAAACCAAGGGCAAGAATCGAATTACCTGGAGATAAATATCGAAATATGGGGCTTAGCAATATTCCGAATCGAGCGTCTACTATGCCTGCCGCTATACCTGTCATGCCTCCGCCCAATCGTCAATCAATATTTTCTCGACAGTCTAGCGAGCGTCGTGATAGTGTAATGACTGGGAAATCTTCAAATTCTTCATCATTATCTCTCCCATATGAGTGTGCTATAGACGGCAGTGGTAGGCATGAGATGATGAGTTTATTGAATGCTCGGCAAACAGCCCAACTTCGAATCGACAATGCAACCATACCACAATTTGATATCATAATTTGGGATGATGAGGGACAATTTGTTGAGAGGTTCAAGCTAGGAACATTCATTGGAACAGTAGAGAGTAAAGTGGAATACAACCTGAAGCCAGATCTTGAGGGCAGCGATGAATCAATCATGTGTATCGATACGCTTCTGGAGAAAGGAGGAGAATTGAGAACTAATGATGGTTGTACAGGAAGCTGGAATATAGATCTAGACTCCAAGTCAAAAGATAGAAAGAAGAGAGATTGGTGGTGGCATACTGAGAGGGAAAGGTGGAGAGAGATAACTTTGGCTACTTTCTTTTGATTTTGATTATTATGATACCCTGGGTATGGATGGTGTTTATGTTGAAAAGTCTCATTCCTATTATCATATATCCTTGAAGATGGGAATTTACTACTGGTTTTATATACTGTAAATATAATAATAATGTTTTTTTTACTTCATCCCTTTGACCTTTGAGAGTTCTCTGTTCAACCTTTCAAGTCTTTCACCTCTACTGTCAGATATGAGATATGCCTTGAGTGTACATAGGCTGTATCATGCTATTGACAAGGAAATCACCTCTCCAACTCTCATCCCATCACTATCCATCACCATCCATCTTCTCCCAACATGATATTCACTTTTACCCCTTCTTTTCCCTTCCCTTCCGGTCCCCCTTTCACCGCCCGGGTCCAGATCTCGGTTGCCTGATTTTGAAAGCCTTTCACCTTCTTTGCTTCTTCCTTCTTTCTTATTACTTTCTTCCTTAATAAACAAATCTCCAAAAACTGTACAGTACAAGAAAACAGGCTCAAAAATTTTCTAGACTGACTGGCTTCCACCAGTTTGCACTTCTTTACTTTGCAACTTCCGATCTACAAGATAGGGATAGAGAAAGATTTATCTTGTCTTGTTTCTTCTTGTTGCTTCATAAACTATCGGGACTCTGTCATATTCACCAACCAAACCCCTCCCGAATTTCAAACCTGAATTGCAAAAAGAGAAAGAAAAAAAAACAGATCGGATACCACTTTGAGACAACTTAAATCAATTATTTCGATCCTTCGATCTACACATCAACCTCAAACCCATTTACCCGAAACTGCAAACAAAATGTCTCTTTTCTCCAACAGAGGTCTTACCGTTCGCGAGATCACCGCTCTCCTCATGATGGTCGCCGCTCAACTCATCGTCACCGTCGTCATGCTGCAAATGATGATTGCCGGTCGTGGCGAAGATTCTGGTTTGGGCATTGCCGATGCACTTGCGGCGGCCATACAGTCACCATTTGGCAGCGCACCTTATACCGCTAGCATGAGCGGCGGGGATCGTGTTTTGTTGAAGAATAATTGGGGTGCGGATGGGCAAATGGACACGTCGCAGTACTTGCTGAGTGCCAAACAAACCATCGCCAATCGCATCACTTGTCATCGGACTTTTACTGCGGAGAAGAAACATTGTTTGGTTAGGTCTCTTTGGGAGTTGATTGAGGGGGTTTATGAGCTTGAGGAGTTGGATTGGGAGACTTCTGATTCGGGAGCCTCTTCGGCGTCCACTGGTGCGGCAAACGGGGGTGGAGATTCTGGTGCCCAGGTTGTTTTACAAGAAAATACATATGCAAGAGGTGATGCGAAAGAAGGCGAGAAAGAGGGAAAGATAGTTGGATTTCGCAAGGAAGTGGAGGAGAAGATGGAGGCGAGTGATTTCGAGGGGGTTTTGAAGATGGTTAAGAATGGACTTGCGAAGACTGGAAGAAAGATCGGAACGGGAAAGTTGAAGATGGAAGGGGGTGAGAAGGCTGATGAGAAGATAAAGATGGTTGAGGAGAGTGAGGATAAAGTTCAACGAGGCCTCTCAGCTTCTTGGGAGATTCTTCAGGAAATGGAAGAGGAGATGAAGGATATGGAGGGATGGTTGAGGGGTATGGAGGGGGTTTTGGGAGAGGTTGTTGCTGATTTTCTGGGGAGTTTGTGATGGCTGATCTCTGTAAGTTTTTTCCCTATCTCCTGAGAATTATGTGATGTGAAATGCTAATAAGATATGCGTCAGGACCTCACATGATTTGATTTGGAAAGCGTTACATTACCGTTGATGGATATTACGATTTGACACGATACGATATGGTACCAACGAGTACTTTTGAAAGATTACTTACATACGCATACAACTGGGTTACGACTATTCTCCTCGTTTTTCTCTTTTCGGTTTTTGCTCCACCTTCCCTTCTTTTCACTTGATTTCGTTTCGTCCATATCTTATGCTGTCTTTTCGACAACACGACAAGATGATCTACAATATGAATCGACGAAGTGAAGGATAGGACGATTGGAGAAGACTCATGTATCATATCATCCGAATTCCACAGCACGGCATAATAATTTCACTGCGATTCGATTCAATGCAGTAGGAATATGGAGAAGGAAAGAAAAGGAAAAAAAACAACACTTTTTGTAGTTGTCTTTGGAGTATATTTCGTACACAGATGGATTAGTCTAGAGAGCAAATGAAGATTGTATCAAACTCTTTGGTGTGAAGATATATTACTCACTGCTTAGTAGCCATGAAAATCTTTTGATTCCTTCCTAACTCCCTCTCTTCTTTCGCAATGTCTAATAAAACACCACACATGATGCAGATACATAAACTTTTCCATCCCGCCAGAATATTCCCAGCCATCCAGGTACGCAACCCCATTTTCCTCACACTTCTGAAGCAATATATCTCTAGATCTATATGTACTCCCTTCCCTCCCCTCACCGTCCCAAACACTCCTCAATCCCCGAACGGAAATAATCAAAACTCTGCACCAACCCTGCAAAATGAGCCAATACCCCTTAATGTTTTTTATATCTTTTTTTTGTTTTGATTCTTTGTCCTCTACTCCTGCTTCTCATACACTCTGCAAAGGAGAGCAGGCAGGAACGGGGCAGGAAGAGGGGAGAACACATACTCTCAAACTATAAGCCAATGCCCCCATGAAATTCAACCCCGCCATTCCTGCTATCCAACCTAAACTTCATCGTTTATATTGAATATTGAATATTGAAGTGAGATGCCGTAGATGATAATGGAATGGGCGATAAAGATTATAGCTAACAAACCGAGAAATGCATATATAAAGATACGATAAACACAGAAAGTAGGGGTTCGAAAAGAAGGAAAGAGCGTGAAAAGGAGAAGGATGGAGAGGAAGAAGATCTGTGTGGATTAGCAAGGGTTGTAGAAAGGGAAAATAAAGATTGGAGAGTAATAGAAAGATAAGGAAGAGGAAGAGGAAGAGGCAAAGAGTAAAGGCGAGGGATAAAGATACTACACAAGTAAAAAGATGAAAGCGAAAGTTGATTGGAAGAGGAGAAATACCATGGACCAATAAACCCTCTGCAATTTCACATCATATATAAATCCATGATAAATCGTAGCAACCATACTTCCCCACGTAAACACCACGATACCCAAATAATCGAGCTCTCGCTTCAACGCCAACTCCCCATCCTCCTCATCCTCGCTAATCTCCCTATCTTTCTCCCCACCCTTCTCTTTATTCGCACTAATGTCTCCATCTGCATATAAACACCCAACCCCCCTTAAATCCACAACAGCAGGACCTTATAAAATATTCCCATCGCTTTCCATATCAACCTCCAATTCCCCATCCCGACCCCGTGAAACAAGCAACGTAGTAGCCGAAGAAACGCCTCTTACACGCTTCCCCTTAAAACAATACTCCGACTTTCGATTCGCTCCAGAAGCGAAATATTCGGCAGCAAATGCATGTCTATAGTGTCCCTGTATTTCGATGGGGATAGCTGGTGACGATATTGATGTTGATGTTGATGTTGACATATCTACCTAGTACCTAGTACCTACTATATACAGCGAGTATTCCGTAGATGACCAAGAGTACCTACGCAATGCTACGCATCCAACTTAAATCTTGCACTTCTCCAATCTCCCATCCAACGCAGAACGGAAAAGCAGCACAACAGAAAGAAAGAGAAGAAGAAGAAGAAGAAGAAACAACCCAAGAAATTGATACCCAATTTCGATTGAAAAATTTAAAAATATGAGGAAGAGGAAACGGAAACAAAGGAAAGGGTTATAATAACCTTCAACTTAACAAATCATGAAGCACCTAACTTTAGAAGAGCAATCATCAATTTCTGCCTGTACCATGAGATTTGCTTTGTTATGGATTAGTGACTCGAGAGTCAAGAGGTGGTCATTAGATGAGATGGATACAATGAGATGGGCTGAATTGGTTCAAACTAGATAAAGTGTGTATTTATTCTTTTCTCGCTGCTTGGTGTCAATTTGAGGAGGCTAGAAATTTTTTAAAAAAGGCAAATCGAGGAATGTTTCCTTCACTTGGTGATAAAAAGAGTCCTTATTGGGAAAAAATTAGAAGCTAATATTAGTGGACCAAACGGCCATTATGTAGAATTGTTAATTGTTCATCTATACCTACTATTGACCCTTTGCCCATCTAACCCAAGATCTTGGGCCTAGAGTACCAGATTTACTCCGCCAAACCGTATGATGAGCCAAATAATAGTAAGGGAGCCATCTTCACGTCCTGCCAATATATATATATATATATATTGGCAGGGGTGTCACACTAAACTCGTGATAGACAACTTCAACGTGGGTGGATTGAGCAACGAAATAACTCACATCTGCTTTCCTCACTTGAGCAGATGATCGTATGGGAGAATGTAGGTGAACACTATAGAAATTTTGTATAATAGCGGTACATTGCCACAAAGATAATTTGTTGGAACTTGCGCAAGACAACAAGTAAATTGCTTGGTCAAAAGTTGAGTTGACCAATAATACAAAGGACTGAAGCCAACGAATAGGTCTGCGCACGGGGGGCAAGAGTGGGCACACAAAAACTCCGCCGCCTGTTGGTGTCACTCGTGAGTTCAATAGTACAGTATGGTACTGTAAGCTGAAGGAATTGATTGGGCGCTTAAGAGGCCGAATGTGTCCACGTAACCTGCACTGCCTATTTATCACTATCTTGATGACAACCGTGTGACACAAACGGAGGATCCCAGGCTGGAAATTAGGATGAAACCATTTTCAGCGTTTAGGATTCATTGACTAAAGCCATAGTTCTGGAAAGTATTGTGGAAAGTAGTTTTTGTTGTACAGATATTAAGGTCGTAGATTGGTCAAATCCTATTATGCAGTATCGACACTCCAGTAATGCCGATACGTGAAATTGTATGACCATGCATCGGAATCTCATGTACTAGCTGGGGGGTCGGTAATTGCACCAGAAGCAGGATCAACAATCAAGTTGCCAGCCCTATTGATTTCGTTGTTCAATAATTCCATGCCTCTGTCGGCCACTGTAATGATTTGTTGCAATGTCTTCAATGCTTGTTCAGTGTGATTGACAAAGACACCGTCAATGCACCTTTTGAAGCTCGAAGTTGTGTTTTCCTGATTCGTCTGATAGGCCTCGGCGTCGTAAGTATCTGGGTCGATTCCAACGCCAGAGGTGTCGGAGAGGGGTGAATCGAGGGGAGTTGAAGCTTTTGTCCCCATTACAGCTTCCACAAATCTTTGATCAAGAGATTTCTTTTGTCCAGTAGGGTCGTCAAGGTCGTAGTTGGGATTTGCCGAATCAGGATCTGGGCTATAGTCATCGTAGCCAAGCCTACTAACTCGAAGAATTCTAAGATTGAGGCCGTCAACTTCTCGTAGCGCTGGAGCCAACCATGTGCATTTTTCAGATTGAGGTTTGCTGATGTTCGGGTGACCTATCCACAAACTAGTATTCTCTTTATCGGAGGAACCGAAGACTTTCAGATAGACCTCGTTCAAGTATAATTCCGTCAAAGAATGGCAATTTTCCTTGACTAAAAGTAACAGCATCAAAGGGTCTATATCCAACCGCTTCAATTCCATATACCTCAACTTATTAAGGACGGGTCCTTTGCTAGGAGGATATGGTAGGGACCGCATGGTCCATTCTGCAAAAGGGATGCGGACCGAACTCCTCATACCTATCGTATTTCTACTAATATTCCACCCAATAATACATAAACTCTCCAGATTCTGGGCTTTTCGAATCAGCAACCAAATATTTCTGGCAAAAATCGCCTGTTGCGATGCTTCGCTATCTTGTCTCTTGATAGATATCACTAAACTTTTCAAGTTTTCGAATGTCTTGAAGGCGTTTTCGATATCTATGGGCACATTAAATATGTTGTTGATCGATTTATCCGTGACATGGTCCAAGGCCATTGTATCAATCTTTCGGTGTTCTTCGGGACGATTTGCGGCACATGCTAGAGTGTTTGCAAATAATCTTGTAGCTGTCATAGAAGTAGTCCCTATAACTTGAAAGGGCAGGTTGACCTTTAGTCGGGTTATCTCTGGGCCGCTTCGTAAGACTCTCCAAACCAGACGCTTGTAGTCCTCCTCTATGAATGTATCTTTGTGAAGGCAATAGTTTCGAAGAGATTCGAGCAAGTCTAGCATCTCAGGAACCCTAATAGAAAGGTTGGCAAATACTTCTTTAAGATGATCGATTTCAGCTAATGATTATGTTAGTGGGTAATACCTGGCAGATAGATAAAATAACATAGAGCGATCAGATATATACAACGCTCAATGCTGACAGTAGACAATGACTTAATGAGGGATCGGCGCATACCTGGATCTCTAACTACCATCATATCGATATAGAGGGAAGTTGATAATGAACCTATATTTTCAAGAGTTCTCAATCGCTCTGGATTATCCTCAATATCCCGGAATCGGCTGAATCGCGAGATATCCAATTGAACTGTCTTGAAGATTGTTGGCTTTAAGACTTCATTAAAGGCTTTGCACACTAGTCGTAGATCTAGAACATGGTTTTTATTGCAGCGGCACATCTGGATATTCTTTTCAAGAATCAGGCCGAGGAGCTCGGGTGGAAGTTGATCCATGATGTTGGAGGTGTTGATTATCTTGGAATGCGACGAGAAGAGTATGGAATGGGAGATTGCGTTTATTCTGAACTATTAATAAGGGTGAAATGTAAATCTCAGTTTGCTGTACGGCGCGAAACGTTAGAATGTGGTGGTATCGCACTTGATGGAATACACTTGGAGAGAGAGAGAGAGATGGAGGGAGTATGGGAGTATGGTTATGGTATTCCCTGTTTCGTAAATGGAGATCAATCGAGATGGAGGCTCGAAGGCTACGCTAGCCTCCGAACAATTTAGCGGGGAGGAGAGAAGTCATAGCCTTGCATGCAAGGCTAATACAAGACTAAAAGGCTCTCGGCGAAAAAGGTACTAGGAAGTACCTATGTAATCATTCAACCCCTTTTTTAAATATAAGTATATAGGTACCGACTTCATTTTTGATTACTTTGGATTTTTGGTTTTATACATAATGTTTCCTTATCTTAATCCACTGAATGTCACTCGACCACCCTTTTTCCCTTATGAAGAGAAAGGGCACCGACAGGTATTAAGTCTCATTTGACTCCCAATTGCAATGTAAGACAAATCAACCCATCTGTCGTCACTATCGATGAAGCATTCTTGTTTTTGTTCTTTACTAACAGCTAGGTAGAAGACTGAAACCTAATAAGAATTCAACCAAAGATGTTCATAGAATATTTAGCTAATCATAAGCCTAACCGCCAGCAGCCACATCTAAAGCCAAGACAGCTTGATTTGATAAGGCTGTGTGTAAGAACTACAAGAATAATATCTTCTACGCTACTTATGGAAACATGGAAACAAATTAAGAAAAGCAGACTTCAATTTCAACGATCAAATTCTCGGAAGAGGGATCTCAGCAATCCGGTAAACCTCTACAACACCATATTGCAACTGTGTGAACTTATTGTGTAGCAGAAGATGCATCTTGAGTAATCATTGAAAACGACAACGAATGATTGCATGAAGGAAGCCAAACAGTTGTATCCACGTTCCTTCTACGATAAGCATTGCAGCTTTGACATGCAGAAAGGAATTATAGGAACTGTGCACAATCTGGTGGTGGCTTTATAAGCATATGTACCAAGTACCTACTCACACCACAACGACATGCAGGAGCTCCTTTTTGGAAAAGGCTCAGCAATTTGGAAGAGCTGTGTTTTGATTTAAGAGCCAGGACGAATGAACCCCCTTACTCTTAAAATCCGAGTAAGACTTCGGGAAACATATCCTAACCTTATAGAACTGATTGGCAATTTCAAGAATATCATTATTGAAGTCTGAGAAATGTTAACCATTGCTTTACTGGTATATATCTACGAGATGATGATATCACCATTTCTTCAACCTCCTTCGATATCTTTGGCATTAAATCTCGGATAACCACTCCCCCTGTAAACCGAATTGATGATCTACGAAAGCGAAACCGTGTTGCACCCAATACGATAGTACATACCTAAGTACTTGTAGTATATCTATCTCCACCAGGTTATCTCGGATGATCTCTTTCGGTTATGACAACATTCAAGGATTGGATTTGATTGAGGATTTCGAATCATGGTAAGAATTTATGCTATCCGAGGACCGACAGACCGAAGAGGTTACATATGTACCCACAAAAGGAACGAATAAATCATTATATGAAGTATGAAGTAGGAGTCTAGGAGGTATGTAGTTGAAATTCCTTTCCTTAGAAACCCAAGCGAAACCCAAGCGAAACACCCAAGCGGAAAGGAAGATGTTTAGGGGCGATGTGATAGAGCAAGAGGGGAAATAATTGACCCATGTTATTATGTTTCAGGGGCAAATACTCCGTAGAAAGCTTTGAAGAGTACAACATATTACCGTCTTGGCTAGGGATTTCTTGGAAGCTGTGCTATTTATTGCAGAATTATCGCTCACTCTTCCGTATGTATTGATAACTAGTCCGATGGTTCAACGATGGGCCTGCGCTTCCTATAAATTAAATAATACCTGTCTATATTATTGCCTGCATATAACATGCAGAATCATAGGTACTGTAGGTTTGACAGTTAAGGTAAAGTCATACGTACGACATGCATAACTACTAAAAATAGGGTTTTGTTGGTTGACTGGCTGTATGATAAGGGGAGGGGCGCAATGAAGGGGAGGAGGGATGGAGGGATGGGTCCATAGATGTAAGAAATGAATGTACCGGCATAATCAGTGTTTCTTAATACCTACATTCGTACCATTCGTACTATCTCTCCAATCATGAACCACGCTCAAACTGAGAGTCCTTACTCTGTAATAAGTGTTATATCCATAAATAAAAAACTATTATTATTACTTACTGTACCTAGTATCTGACTACCATCTACCTACCTAGCTACCTAGACCGTAGCTATAGTTATGATTCAACTAAAAGATAAATATATCATATACTAGATACTTCGTATTAGATAGGTAAATAAATACTCTCTCTATAGGCTGAGGCTATGAGTATATAGAGAAATAATATACCTAATATATCCAGTATATTACTGAGTTATTACCCAACGGGTTCGTATCAAATTGTAAGTTACTTAGGCGGATCCTGAGTGCCGGAAGTATATTCGATATTTGGTTTCTACTACTTTGGACCCTTGAAAGTTAATAATATCTCTTGATTCTTTTCCCATCTTGCTCCATCATCTTGCTCATCTTGACCATCTTGACATCTTGACCATCTTGCCCATCTCCACATCTACTTCTCGATGTAATAAGTCTCACAATTGATGCTGTACTGACTGCACCGTTCATATTTTAGTAGATATTATTGGGAAAGACAACATCCAATAGACAGCCTCACTTATTAACTCCACCACTTATCAATCCATCTCCTCTCATCTCCTTCTTCTTTCTCCCTCCTGCATTTAATCTCCTCACCTCATTGTCGCACATATACATATACATACTACTACGGTACATCTAACGGAAACATCTACATAAATTTGACATTCGTTTGTGAATACAACTTTTTCCCTATCAATACCATACTATACCATACACATAATTAATTTGCGACAACAATCCCGGAAAAGCCTATCTTACCATCATCACATTCACATTTTGATCAATTTACAATATACCTACCTACCTACCTACCTACCTACCTACCTACCTGTACAACTCAAATCAATCAAATCCAATTGCTCTCTTCAACTTTTAATTCCTACGAGGGGAAAAAAAACAGGACAAAAGAAAAAGTATCATATCGTATCCACCACAAATCGTTTAACCTCGAAAATTGTGAAACGGAAGACTCGTGCATCCTCCTAGTTTTGACATACCGGTACTTCACACTTACGTTCCAGAAGGAATTCATTAATTCATTCTTTGGAAATTCAATCCTACCTACCTAGTACTCAGCCTCATCAATCACTCTAACACCCTCTGCAGGTTCAGAGAGCGCGCGATTGCATGTCATTCGTTTGTTTGTTTGCATCTTCATTCTCAAAAGCATTGCAATGATCACTTGAACTCCTCTACAATTATCTGCTCTTTGCAGTGTTACGCCAATGCATGGTCCTACCTTGACGATGCCTTCGGTTTTCGAATTGAAATCCGCTTTCCCTCGTTCGCATTCTTCTTCCAACATCCCTGATTTAGTCAACGTTGATTACAAAAGGTCTTCCGTTCATAACGATACCGAACTTCCACGATCTGCGAGTTTCAGCACCTTACCAACCATTGAAGACGCGAGTACCGATTATAGTGAAGGTCAATTGCATAGAATAAACTCTGCTGCAAGTACCCCAAATTTCCCATGCCCTCAAATAGAAACACCAACGCCGAAATCAAGTTCGATTCGAGAAGGGAAATCGAGTAACCGACTGACGAAGGAAGAGAAGCCGAAAAATGAGAGAGTTGGGAGGAGAAAAACCCTGGTGGCACGTCCAAAGTCTTGGATTCAAAAAGTGAAGGGATCTCCTGAGAGAAACCTCGCTCATGAAAATGCCAATTCAACAACAGATGAAGCACCTCCAGTGCCTCAGATTCCTAAGGCTTCTCGAGATAAGGCGAAATCTGTATCAGAAACTTTTGCTACGTTTGCACGCAAGTCTTGGATTTCGTCATCCTCAAGATCACCATCCCCGAATGGTCGAAAGGCAGGAAAACAGGTTGAAGATGATGGAAGGAATGATGGCCCATCAAAGATGACGACCACAATACTTGCTCCTCCTGCGGACGTCCCAGCGAAATTCGACCACACGGTGGAGGATACTGACAGTCCATCCAAACCAGCTCCATTGAAGAGGAATTCGACCTTTCGAAAGATCAGGCAGAGGCCACAGAGTATATTGGGGAACCTCACAAGCTTCAGTTCCGTCAATTCATCCACCAGCAGTCTACCAGGTAGCTCAATAGACAACAGATCGACCCCTAGGACTTCAACTGACAAGGTTCCGCCATTACCAAAGAATTTCTCGACCGAAAAGCTCCTCAGTGTCGAGGCACCACGAAAACGAGACGAACTTTGGCAGGCTTTTCGGGGTTTGGAAACCGACTTCTCGAAATTTCAATCCAAATCACTATCGCTAAAAACCAATGTCGTTCGCTCTACATTGTTGCCTTTCCTTCGTAATAACGCCAATCATCCTTCCAATAGGTGTCTGCGCCCGGAAGATATCGATAGACGAATCAATATATTAAATAAATGGTGGCTGGGACTTTTGGAAGTACTCGATGGGCGTGCAAATCAGGTCGTTTCTGGTGTTGACCGTCCTGTGCTGCTTGAGGCTATTGTGATGATTATGACAAGGCCAGAATGGAGACTTGGACCATCACACTTCTCACCCCTATTGGACCGATCCCCAAATCGATCCCCAGAGCGCACTGAGCGTATGTCTATACGAGGGAGAAAATCATCAAGCTCGCTAAACTCGTCAGGTTCACAATTTCTGGCCGAGTCTGTCTACCACAATGTCAGGAATCTGTTTATACAAAACTTAACATCACAGATGCAGTTTGTGGTTTCCAAAATGTCAGTCAGACATGCCCCTGCAAGTTTGGTCACATTTTGTGGAAAGTCTGCTGCTTATGCTTTCTTCTTCGTGCCTGGAATTGCCGAAGTTTTGGTTAGAATATGGAAAACACCAGCTGATATTTTAAAACGTGTTGTCGATGAGTTGGGCTTACCAAAACGACTCAATAAATTAGAAACTGAAGAAATTGCTGCTACATTTCCGCCGCATGTTCGAGCATTGGGTTGGACGTCAGTGATGGCAATGTCCAACCAGCTTCGAAAAAACCCTGCCTTACCAATCCTGGTTTCTAAGATACCTTGGTATGGCGCATGGACTATTAGATGGTGCGGACGAGATAGTGATCTTTTCTACGTGTTCTCGAAGCATTATCATATTTTGGCTGAAGAATTTATGCCGCCAGATCTTCCATTTACCAGCAAAGCACGTGCGCCAGGATTTGTCCTAGTCCAAGCACAGACTTTGACAGCTTTGGATGCTACAATTCATCGTCAACCAACTATTGACTCATTTCCAAATACCTTTGATGACGTACTTGCAAGCGCTGATGCATCCGCTGCTGCGTTACCTTTGCCTTCAACTAATCCTGCTAGACTTATGGCTGAGAATCGATTGATCATGCTTCTTCGAGACTTCATTTCTGAACGACCTGCCGACTTTGAACCTGCTCGGATGACTTTTGCTCAGGCTTTTGGCAAAATGATGCAAGCCTCGGCACGAAGAACTTCCTTGTTCGATCATAATGCATGTTTCGTTTTGTGTGACTTCATGGACGAAGCACTTTCATTGTTTGTTCGATTTCATCATGCTCATGAATTTGAAGATGATTTTATCGACTGGCATTTCTGGTTAGAGGTTTGCAGGAAGATGCTGGAGAGTCACAATAGCATGTCTGAAATCCGCTTGTTCGCCTTCCTCTATTCTGCCTGGAATGTCATCACAAATAATGAGGTTCGAAAAGAAATTCTTTGTTTGGAGTGGTTATTAACCGAGG
This sequence comes from Myriosclerotinia curreyana, assembly GCA_002162495.1. NCBI lineage: Eukaryota > Fungi > Ascomycota > Leotiomycetes > Helotiales > Sclerotiniaceae > Myriosclerotinia > Myriosclerotinia curreyana. The sequence goes on from NGKJ01000018.1 coordinate 224,976, forward strand.
AAACTTTCGATAAGTTCTTTAATCATTGGTGTCCTATGGTTCGGGCATACTATATGCGCTTGTTATGTTGGAGGTTATGTCGGGAAGATGGGAGAGCTACTGATATTGACACGTGAGTTATACCCTCTTCATATCGCGTCATAATAGCTGATAAAAAACAGAAAAATCTTTGGCATTGTTTCCTCACGGATCAAGGGTATTTGGGCAAATTACCTCTTCCTTAAAAAAACCGCCGAGAATTCAGACCTCCTTCCTCCTTCCATCACACCCTGCCTTCCAGCACCTGGCAGAATTTTCCTTATCATCCGCAATGATACACAAATGCCTGCTCCAAGCCTTTTCCTCGGATTCGATGGCTTGATGACAACTAACAACCCTTCTAATTTACCTCGGAAGCCATCTAACGCATACAAAAGACAATCACTCATGAGTGACCTAACAAAACTTGAAAATAATGAAAACGAAGTTCCGAAATCCGCCACCGAAACATCCACAACTCCAAATAAAAAAAGATGGACATTTATGGGCAAAATAATCCCATCCCTGTCTTCTGCGCCCGAGACAGTTTCTTCTTCTCCATCCACATCTCTCAAAGCTTCCACTGAAAAGAAAGCACTCGAAGAAGCAAGAAAAGCTACATCTGTGGCAAGAACCGGACCTCCTCTTCATTTAAAGTCAGCTTCAAGTGACAGTGAAACTCCTCCAGCTACCGCCTCCCATCGCGCATATAGCTTTAAATTTTCTCTAGAATGGATACAAAATTTCGAAAAGGCGCACCCGAGCCTCCAAAACGGTGCCGCTGGACAAGGGCCCGCGGGTTTCAATGGCCCCAATGAAAGAAAACTCACACCACCACGTCTTCCTGCTCCGGCACATGCATGGCTTGGTGCCAGGGTCCCAAATATGAGCAACGAAGTATTACCTCAGGATCCTAAACTTGCAGGTAGAGATAGATTTACAAGAGCCAAATATGCTGGAAGAGCATTGGCTGAATGGATTTTGGTTGTTGCGGAATGTAATAATTTTGTCGAGAGGAGGAAGTCGGAGGGAGTGCCGAATTTGAGATGGGTGGAGGTTCCTACATTGGGAATAGAAGGATTTAGGAAATTCGCTGCGTAAGAGAAATATTGCTGTGGAATGGAGTGGGCTTGGCGAGGTGCAAATTATCATTGGATTGCATGGGATTGAAACTTAAAGGAAGGGGCATCTAGCAGAATTGAACATACTTGTACAGAAAGTGGGAATGAGTACGAAACTCACGCTTGGAGACGTGAGCGGAGCGGCTTGGCGTGGTAATTATTGAGTTGGATGCATGGGTGGATTGGATCCCGAGTACTACTGTACAGTGTATCCTCCAGTATATTTTTTCGCTCGAGCTTTTGCAGTTTTTGATTATCCGCGATGGGTTGGGTATGCATACACCCCTTAGGGAATATGAAATACATATTAGATACTTGCATGGCAAATGGTGTTGGTTTGATCATTTCTCGGCTGTTGGGTGGCTTTGCTTTTTCTTTTCTTCTTCTTCTTAACGGCTATTGGGGAGTTGTTTTTATATGCCTATCTGGCTAATCTATCACACCTTTTTCTCTTGTTGGGATGGCTTGGGATGGCTTGGGATTGGATGGGATAGGATGGGATGGGATGGGATGGAGGGCATGGGATTGGGTTGGGAATTCAATGGGATATGGAATGGATCATATAGATTGGGATGAAAGGGTATATATATACTGGGTTTGATTGGGGAGAGAGAGGGGAGGGTACTTAGTACAAGGTGTATGTATGTACGAGAAGTTTGGAGTGAGAAGGAATTGGATTGGATTGGATAGGATAGGATGGAAAAGGAGAGGAGAGGACAGGAAATTTTGCGTCGAGTTGGATTGAATTGAGTGGATGGAGTGAATTGAGTGGATTCGATTGCAATATAAGTGACGAACGGATAAAGATGATACACTTTAAATACTTAGATTTTGACCCTATCTCTTTCATTTTCATCTTTGATTGTTTGTTATGTGCTACATACAAGTGCAAGTGCAAGTGCAAGTGCAAGTGCAAGTGCAAGTGCAAGTGCAAGTGCAAGTGCAAGTGCAAGTGCAAGTGGAAGTGGAAGTGCAATTGCAAATTCATTGATACCAGTGTACTCATCATATAACACGTACCTTATTCTTCTCTCAAATAAGTTATTGGGGAATCTACAAGAGCTCTGTTCAGTATTTAAAAATCTGCTTCTCTCATCTGTAACCTCTACCTCTATTGTACTTGAGTATATTGTATCCATAAAGGTTGGTGGTTATAATTGGGTCTTTTATCTTTTCTCGATATATCGCAAAGTCCATCAGATACTAGTATAGATGAGGGTCAAAAAGTTGTGTTATTCACAATGACTTTGTTATACTCGAGTACTCGAGTAATGCTGAGGTCTTGGGGCTTGAAATTGATGATGTTTTAATCCTATGGTTTTTTTTTTGTTTTTTTTTGTTTGTTTCTCCCTCTTTCATCAGTGTTGTCTGTTGCTAGGTGAAGAGTTTGAGTTTGAGTTTGGGGTTGAGGTTGAGGTTATTTATATAGTGCATAGTGCATAGTGTGATAACGGAACCCGGGATCTTGGATGCGTGGATTCATGATGAGAAATCAAAAGATCTTATCATTTTCGACAGGAGAGAGATTTGAAGCCTCTCCTTCCCGATCAACCATCCTCGATTTCTTTTTCCGGCTTGGACTTCTATTCTCGTCGCCGGGTTTATCATGCATGTATGTATATGCGTAATTGCAGAAGCTGGGGAGCCTGCTCAGGCTTACATCGATCGCGTACACGTGCGTGGTAGAGGAGAAGTCGTGGCGGTTTGGATTTCTCGCCGTATACGGATCTTTCGTTGAGTGGTATTCGGATGCCGATTCTGTGTTGTTGATGTGGATGCTTACTTGGGGTTTGTGTGCGAATTCTTGCGTTTAGGGTTTGAAGTCGAGGATGGGTCTAGAAAGTATTGGATCATTCAGGGGTTGTATGATGGTAATAGTGTAATAATAACAGGAGTAAATGCAATGTTTATGCTATAAATGTTATTGTAAACTAGGTATATATAGAAAAGATTTTAAAGATTTTAATAAAAGTTTTATTTATTTAATTAAGTCTTAATACATTCCTACTTAAATATTTGGCTGTTTTTTATCAGTTTAAAAATTATATTATATTATATTATTAAAAAGCGCTAACTAATATTAATATCTAATAATAATAAATATATTATCTTTATCTTAATATCTTCTTTCTCAAATCCTCAATAACAACTTCTCCGAGCTTGTTAATTGTCCCAGAACTCAAAATTCCCAATATACTAATTTCAAGATCAAAAGTTTGTTTCCACCATCGACGTAGCTCAATCGCCATCAACGAATCCAGCCCAGCGTCTATAAGATTGAGTGACGTATCTATATCTTCTTCAGTTCTCATAATGAAACTAGATATCTTCCTTCCAATCTGATCTGCCAGAAATTCTGTGCTTGACTTCTCCTTCAGCAGGTCCGGCTGATTCTAAACCCGCGCAAGGAATTCTTTCAATTTACTTGATCCGCTCAATACTTGCGACGCTTTCTCACTGCGAGCATTATGATAAACGCCCATCCGTCGGTCCCGCTTCCAAGTCGCACGATTCGACGGATCATCCAGCGGTATCTCCGACAGTAATCCCATAACAATATGACCCTTATTCACCCACGCTCCACCACTCCCATCCTGATCCCTCTCCAGCCCCACCGGGAACGAATTCCAAATCCCCAACTCCAAAAACTCCAAAAGCGCTCTCTCATCCAAAAACCAATGCCCCTGCCCCTTCAACTTCCTCCTCGCCTCCCCATTCTCCGCCACAAACCCCACCCCCTCAATCGGCGCTACATTTAACACCGAAGCGGGCAACCCGAGTGTATGTCGATATTGACAGAGCGCTTCCATGAATGTATTCGCCGCGTTGTAGTTGCTCTGGCCAGGCTGGTAGTACACCGTGCTCAGCGAGCTTGTTAGCACAAAGAAATCTAATGTCTCGTTTGTAAGCGCACGATGCAGATTCCACGCGCCGTCTACTTTCGGCGCGAGAACTTCTACCCATTGCGCGTATGTCATGTCGAGAACAGAGGCGTCGCGTAGTTGCATCGCGAGATGGATTACCCCTTTTATAGGTGCAGGGGCGGCAAGGATTGCGCGCTCAATATCGGAGGGGTTTTGGGCGTGGCCGCGGATGCTAATCGCACGGCAGCCCATGCTGGAGAGCTCGGCGAGGAGGGCTTGCGATTGAGGGGTTAGGCCGGCATTGGGGGAAAGGAAGAGTAGGTTCTGGGCGCCGTGTTCGGCGAGGTAGATGGAGATGGAGCGGCCGAGACCGCCGTGCCCGCCGGTCATTAGGTAGGTGGCGTGGGGGGATAAGTGCATGGAGGGTGGAGGATGGAGATGGAGTGGAGGTGTCTGGATGGAGGGGGACTTGGGTGTTAGGATAGGAGGCGTGGGGGTTTTTGCATTGACTCCGTTGGTGAGGTAGTTGTGCTTGTTTCTAGAGATGCCATTTTTGGGAGGGATGATGGAAGTGTCCTGTACATATGAGATCAGCCTTGGTTTACTTCGTTTAAAACAGACTAGGATACACTAACCTCCAAGCCACTATAGCTTACGGGATAACTCTCAATAGACCCTTCAGGAGTATCAAACGACATCGTCTCAGAGCACTGATCCCCGCAACAACCATCATCTCCACACTTCCTCACCACAAGCCGTTCATCTCTATTCCCCGCCTCGAATTTCTCCATCTCTCTCAACTCACCATGCAAATCAAACGGACGATACCTCCCCACTTTAACCACGCTCTCATGCACAACGAACTCCCGATCCGGCGCAAGCCCACCCAGGTTTCCCTCTCCCTGCCTCACGACTTTCCGGAACACATCTACAACATATCTTCCAAAATTTGGGGTTCCGGTCGCGATTTCGAGCGTGGTGAGCAAGAGGTCGAGCTCGAATCGCGCGGTGCGGATGATTCCGAGGGATTGGCCGCCATGTGGGTCCGGGCAGGATACTTGTTTGGGGGGCATGAGCCAGAGGAGATTGGGTTTGTTGGTGTTGTTGTTGGTGGCGTTATGGTCGTTTAGCTTGCGGAGGAAGTTCTGGAAGAGCTTGAAGTTGGTTTCGGTTACGGGGTCGAAGAAAGGAGTTTCAAGGTCGAGCGTGACTATAAAATCGCCTGTTATGGATGACGATGATGATACTGCGTCATGGAGGTCGACGAACTGCGAAGTAAAACCTTCTTTCTTCAAACTTTCCAAAAGAACCCGGTTGAAACTTGCTTCAGGATCATCACACATAATCGATACCTCTCTCAAAGATCCCACATCATCCACTTTCGGTTTGCTCGCAACTATCGTAGCACAATAATGCCACCCCTCGCCCGCATCCAACACCACTTCCTCCGCGCCTCCCCACCCCGCCCCCTTCAACTCCCTATCCCACCTCTCCACATCCACATACGGCTCCCACTCCCTCCCATCCCCCACTCCCAACCACCACCCCGAAAAATTCCCATAGATATAATTCGGCGCCCGAAACTTGGTACAAAACTCCGTCATCACGAGCTGTCCCCCTGCGGGAACCAACATCTGCAGATGTCCGAGCGTCAGCGACAGACTCGGCGTCGCGTGCACTACATTTCCCGCAAGTATCAAGTCGTAATCTTCCCGCTCAAACCCCTGTATCAGCGGATCCTGCGATACGTCGAGAACTTTAAACTCCATATTCTTGGCGCCGGCGAAGCGCTCCCGCGCTTGTGGGAAGAATCCCGCCGAGATATCGGTGAATGTGTACTTAGCGTAAGGCGGGAAACTGCGGCCTGCGTTTTGCTGCTGTTGTAAGCCGCGCAGGATCAGTTCCGTGGTGCCGCCTGTTCCGGCGCCGATCTCGAGGATGCGGAGGTTGGGAATAGTGGAGGAGAGCGTGCGGATGAAGTGGCTGTAGTCGAAGCTGACGGCGTCGTAGATGCGGGAGAGGTTGTTTTCTTTCAAAAGGAGCTCGAGGGTGTCGAGTTGGCCGGTGAACAGGGATTGAATGTTGGTGGAGATTCGCATGATTGCTTCGGCGAAGGAGTTTACGAGGGGAGAGGAGGAGGCGAGGTTGCCGAGTTGCTCTTTCTTGCGTTGGCGTTCAAGAGGGGGGAGGTTAACTAGATCAACAGCGGTATTTTTCAATACAGGATGTCTACCCTCCAGCGCCTCATCCGCTACTCTTTCCAACCAGGCCCGATAGTTCACGAGATGCGGCATACTTGGTTTTAGGTTCCTAAGCAGATCGCGGGACTCAACAATACATAGAAGAGCCAGTTCCTCGATAATCTGCTTTTCGTGATTGCTAGAAGTGGGTATCTTAATCAGGGAGTTGATGTCTGTGAAGTCATAGTCCGGAACCCACTCGAGACGTGCCGCGCCGAACTTTTCGTCTTCGGATATGAGACTGTCGTCGGCAAGGGTAGTGAGCTTCATGCCGCGCAGGCGCAGACATGGCTTTCCGTCGGTTGCTACGCCGTCGATTGTTATGGCGCCGCTTGTGGTGGAGCAGGAAACTGCACATTCGATTTCCCCGTGGGAATGGTGGACTTCTAGTTCCTCTATAAGAGTTGGGACTTGTGGCTGAGTGAAGTTTCTGCAGAGACCTTTTGTTAAAGCAGCTAGTCCGACTTGGAAACTCGCATCTAGGGTCGTCGGGTGTAGAAAGGGAGAAGTATCTGGGTGCACTGATGGGCTGGATAACCTAGCAGCGCCGAGCATATCTATAGTGGAAGTTCTGAGGCTCTCAATTCGACGGAATGTGGGCCCGTATACTAACCCTAGTCTTGCCATCGCTCCATACCAGTTCTTAGTGACTACTCGTCTAGGTAGGGGGTTTGTGTTGATTGTGGGAGAAGATATATTCTCTGGTTGTCCAATCAGTCCCCCACAATGTTGGATCCAGGTCGACCCAGTGTAGGAGGCAACTGTGAAGTCATACATATTTCCACCACCATCGATATCACTCCTATCCCGAAGATGCAAAGAAGTTACCACCTCCAAAGGTCTTTCATTATCCAAAACTATTGCCGTGGCAGCTTTTACTTGATGAACGAAATAACCTTCCTGGATTCCGCTCACTTGACGGAAAGCTTCACCAGCCATAGAAACATAAGCCGCGAAAGGAACGACAATATCGCCCTTGACCTGATGATCTACTAGCCATGGTACATCGTCCAAACTGAGCATTACCCGCCAGACGGGATTATTGTCTGTAGTTTGCGGGACTCGAAGTCCTAAAAGTTCGTGATGACCAAACCGTCTTGATCTCCAAGCTTTACTAACCCGGCTTTCGTACCAGTATGAAGTTGAGTGATTCCATGGATAGCGAGGGAGGTCAGTCAGAATTTCTCCTTCTGGGATTAGGCTATTCCATTTGATAGTAACACCGTGCTGGAAGAGTGTCCCGAATGCCTTTAGCATACTACTTGTACTATGCGATGAGCGAACCAAAGTAGAGCAATACTTGCAAGCTACACCCGCAGCAGAGCAGATTTGTCTCGCCATCCCAGCCAGTGTTGAATGCGGGCCAACTTCAACCAGGTAGTTACTTCCCTGCTCGTGTAATGCAGATGTCAAGGAGGCATTAAATCGTACCGGTAATACCAAATTGGTGACCCAGTAATCTACCGAGAGAACTTTGCTCGAGACAATTTTTTCGTTCGAAACACTCGAGAACATGGGCACCAATGGATCTTTCCGTGTAATAGATCTGGACTGCAACTCATCCTCCAATAGTTCCCGGTACTTTTGGGAGAGAGGTACCATATGCTGAGAATGATAAGCCATATTCACCTTCAATCTCTGAGCCAAAACACTACTGTGATTCTCTCTAATATCATCGAGAACCACATTCAGCACATCCTCATCCCCAGATATAGTCGTCGAGCTCGGACTATTCTCACAAGCCACCACTACTCCTGGTCTCAAAAACCGACTAGTAGTCAAAGCATCCAGTCCAACCGCCGCCATCCCGCCTTTCACTTCCTGATCGCGCACCACAAAGCCTCGGTAATACGCAACAATGATCGCCTCTTCCATACTAATCGCAGCAGTCGCATACGCTGCTGCGATCTCACCGCTCGAGTGGCCCACCACTGCACTCGGACGTACACCCGCTGCGAGATACACGCACAGAAGTGCAATTTGAAGGGCAGTGCAGACGGGTTGTGAGATTTCTGCGCGGTGGATTTGGCTTTCTCCGGGAGGCTTTTGAAGTTCCTCTTCGAGGGTCCACTCGGGTGGGTGTTGCACGCTTTGCAGAATCGAGTCCATGGTTTGGATGGCTTGCAGGAATATAGAGTTGTCGCACAGTAGCTCGCGTCCCATTTGTGCCCATTGTGCGCCTTGGCCGCTGAATATCATTGTGATGCCTGGGGTATTGGCTGTGGATTTGACGATTGGGGCGGGTTTTAGGTCGTCCTGTTCTTCTGGCGTGCAGACTGCGAAGGTTCTGTGGACGTGGTATTCGCGCCGATGAGCAAGAGTGTATGCTAAATTTGGTAAGGAATCTGGGTGTGACTTCACGTATTCTCGGTACTCCTCTGAAAGGGTTTGGAGAGCGCCGGGACTTCCTGCAGATAAGAGTAATAGCTGCGGTGATCGGTGTATAGTATCCCTGGGACTAGCCATGCCAGAAAGATACAAAGATGGATGTTCAACAATAACGTGTACATTGCTGCCACCAATCCCAAAAGAATTAATAGCCACTCGAAAATCCCGATTTCGCGGCCACGGGGTGAGCTCCTGCGGTACTCGAAGTCGGTATCTTTCAAAATCAATCTTTGGATTCGGCGAATGAAACTTGATGTTGGGAATAATCATACTCTTCTCAAGCATAATGATACTTTTCAAAAGCGAAGTGATCCCCGAAGCACCCTCCGAATGTCCAACATTTGGCTTCACTGAGCCTATGTATACACCCTCGCTACCAAAGAACTGACCCACAGCTGCAGTTTCGATGGGATCACCTATGGGGGTGCCGGTACCGTGGCACTCGACAAATGCAGTATCAGCCGGTTGTAAGCCGATATCACCATGGACCTTGCGCATGAGCGCCAGTTGAGCTTTTGCGCTAGGTTGGAGCAGGCCTTGGCTGCGTCCATCGCAGTTTACCCCACTGTTTGCGATGATAGCTCTGATTGGGAGTTTTTTCTGAACCGCGGTATCTAACTGTGAGAGGTAGACTGCAGTGATTGCCTCGCCTCTAGCGAATCCATCGGCGCTGCTATCGAAAGTTTTGCATGATCCTTCAGGCGATAAGATTCCCTCTGCTGTCATCCCGGCTGTCATTGTCGGTCCGAGGATCAGGTTTGTCCCTGCGACGATGGCGCCTGTGCAGTCGTTCATTTGAAGTGCTCTGCACGCTTCGTGTAGAGCTATCAATGACGCGGAACACCCAGTCTTGATCACCATACTTGGGCCTCGGAGATCATTTTCATAGGATACTCGGTTCGCAAGCATGAAGTCAATTTGACCACTCATGATGTACCCCCCACTATGCTGGTCTTCTTTAGCTTGGGACTGCAGCCAGTCCTCCCCGAAAGTTCCAACATAGCATCCAATGTTGCTGCCCCTATAAGCTGTCTCCCCTGCATTCTCAAAGCACTCTTTCACGACCTCTAGCAGGAGCCGCTGCTGTGGGTCAGTCTTTTTCACCTCATCTTCTGTGAGAGAAAAAAGTGAAGAGTCGAAGCACCCGAGGTCCTCGTCTAGGAAGTATCCATGCTTTGTTTTGATGGCCCCTTTACTACCGAGCAGATCACTGAATCCATTGGCATCATAGCGTGACTCTGGAACGGGTTCTCGCATGTCTTGACCACTTCGGAGAGCCTTCCACAAACCCTCCGTACTGTCAATTCCTCCGGGCAATCTCAACGCAACCCCACATATAGCGACAGGCTTGAGATGAGGTTGACGTTCCGCGCCAAATACATTCCGCGCCATCGTCTTTTCCTGTTGTTCGTTAGAATTCATGATTAAGTGAGTTGCACTTGGAGACTCCAAAATTGTTGCGATAAATGTTTGGTCATATATAACAAGACACAGTTATAAAAAGACTCCCAACTCCGGTTAGCCGCACAACAGAATTATCTCAATAGCATTAACATACCAAGATCCACATTCGCTGATGATTGGTCTCTATTGTTTCACGAAACTTAAAACCAAAGCAAAGATGCGGCGGCATCAGGACTTCCCCGCATGTATTTTTCTCACACACCACATTCGAGCTCATAGCATAGTAACCCAAGCAAGCAGTTAGTTCTTGAAATCCGGGCGATTTCTCACCCACCTTATCTCGAAGCACCTACCGGATTAAGCTCTATTCATTCACCGAGTTCATAATATTCAGCCGTCTTACTCCAGGGATCGTCACTTTACATGCGTAAGAGGCTGAGGCTGCTCGGTTTTTGAATACTCGGTATTCTTCTTTTACTGTATATACGCATATAAATTTGTAATAGGTAAATATTTTATAGTTCTCGTACTAACCTCTTACGGTATATTTATTCACAAGTGTGCGTCTGGGGGATTTCGAACTCCGCAATTATTTTTCTATCCACAGTCCCAAGGTCATGATCTCAGGGCGTCACAACAAGTAGTTCTATGAGAAAGTCTTGAAAAATTGAGATCATGATGACATTAATTGTTAAGTTTTGCGTATAAAAGACTAAAATAATACGGGGAACTAAGATCCGTAGACCTATTACATTCCCTTACGCATTTGTGAGAATGCTGCCTCTAGTACCCCCTGAGATAGCTTCGGTCTGAGCCTGTGCCCGATTTTGGATACCGACAACAATGCCATGACCCCATTCTAGACTGGTCAAGAAATCCCCTTTTTGCTCGCGGTAAGGAATAATGGGACTCTCATAGGGCTTCATTAGACTGTTGTTCTCTGGCCGAGTGGCAACTATGATGGACATTCGATCATAAGATCTTTGTTCACCAGGAGGCTTGACCACGCGATGCATGCCGGACTTGAGAAGCCCGTTGGTGAATATCTCCAGAGCATCGCCAAGGTTCACAATTGCGAATCCAGGAAGGGGCCGTATCCAACGCCAATCTTCGCTCTTGACATTGAATCCATCAATTTCGGCATTTGGGATGGTGGTTTGTAGGCCACCTAGCCATGTAAACAACAGAGACACGCTTGTTGCATCTTTGTGAGCTGGAAAACTATCGGGAACATTCTTATCATCACTGCGTGCCCCAAAGTACCTCAGAATGCGAATGAAATCTCCAGAGTCGTCATTTAGGCGATGCAATTTCGAGAGGGAATCGACGGGCAGCTGGAGTTGTTTCTCAAGCACTGCCAAAATAGCACGTGAAATAGTGTTTCCGCACTCAAAGGTCTCTTTGAAAGTATCCTCGTCCTGGCTCAGCCAACTTGGGATACCTCCCCCTTCAGTCTTGGTACCAAAATACTCGCTCTGTGGGATCTAGAAAGGATGATTGGTGTCAGCGCGCATACACCACTCCTATCGAGCCATTTATGCTTCACATACATTCAAGATATCCATATCATCTACCATCTTTGTCGTTCCCTTTTGACCAGCAGTACGCAGTAGGTAGCTATTATTGACAATCAGTAGTTGAAAGTTGGGCATATGCAGCACTACTACTCACCCACGATCAAAAACTCTAGTGCCAGGACGTGGCTTGAATTTCATTCTTTCCTCCAAAGGTGTAGTAGAAAAGGAATGACGACCTCGCTGGCTTAAAGTGCAAGCACTTTTCCAAATTTGGCGACCAATTGGATGGTCGAGCATGTCAAGATTAAAGAAGCTCGTGGTTGAGCAAGATTCAAACAGACGCTTGGCTTCAGTCTCGTCGCCATTGAGTAGTTTGGAGAGAGAGATTTTAGCCAGCTCAATGGTGGGGACGTCGTCCGGAAAAGGTGCAGGGTAGAAGTCTTCGACCTTGAAGTTGCCAGCTATACGCAAAGCTTCCTCTTTCTCCTGGTAGGTCATTTTGATAGAACTTAGAATTGGTGAAGATAGTGCAAACTCTGCTGATGCAAGTTCTTGTAGCGATAAAGCATAACAAGCTATGGGGCGATGTAGAAAATTATAGATGCAGATCCGTTCCAGAATTTGAATCATGTACCGTTTTGTAAAGCCAACTACAGCCGTTGATCCAACCCGGATATAGAAGGAAGAAATGAACGAAAGAAATTAGGTATATAAAATCCATAATAATATCTCTCGAACAATAAGACCGTTTTACGGATGAGTTTATTTTCTCGGACTTTTCATCGATCTTTCGTGCTGATGGTGGGAGTAAGCAAGTATGCAAGTGCAGTGACTAGTAAGCTTGGCCTCTATTTATCCGCTGCTGGTAAGAAACATTGCATATCATATTAATAATTAATATTATTAAGCCTACACCCGCGATTACCTGTGAATATGTATCTCAGACGCATCTGCCAGGCGTGGAGAAATGAAGTATGAAGTATGCAGTTACGGGGCGTTGACTCTTGAGCATTACGAGCATCGATATACATATACGATGGTACAGTATCCTCAATCATACCCGAGTGCGGCGCAGCTGCTCTATGCGAAACGGAAAACTTCATTAGTGTTCTCTTCATTCAACCAAATCAATTGACTCCATCACGCAGCTTTTCGACAAGGAGTTTACTTATTCATTAACAGTTCCTTCTTCCTCCTTTTCCACCCACCCACACAACTAGCCTTCACAATCCCCAAACCCCAATCCCCAATCCCCATTGAATCTTTCTGATTATTCCATTCTCATCCACCGCGTCCTATCAGTTATGGTTTCTTCAAAGATTGTCCTCGTTACCGGAGCCAGCAAGGGTCTGGGCTTCGCAATCGTTAGCGTCGCAGCGGCTCGCGATCCTTCCGCTCATTACATCCTAGCCTGTCGCGACGTAGATGCCGGTGCGAAAGCTATTGATGACTTGCATAATCACGGCGTTACTGCTCCTCTCGACCTAGTCAAAATTGATGTCACGAAAGATATCGATATCGAGGAAGCTGTCAAATTCGTCACCACAAAGTATGGCAGGCTTGATGGTGAGTATAGTGCTACACCAATAGTCTAAACAGATAGGATTCAGCTGCTGAAATTTTTGCAAAGTCCTTATCAACAATGCCGGGATTTTTAGTCCACCTACAGACAACTCTCTTACAGCCCTTCGCGCCACATACAACGAGATGTTTAACGTCAACGTCTCAGCCTTAGCCTGCATGTGTGCAGCCTTTCGCCCCTTACTCGAGAAATCTACTCAACCAAAGGTTATCAACATTACATCTGGACTCGGCAGTATCACCAATGCATTAACTAAGCCCATGCGCCGCGTTACTGCATATGGCACATCCAAGGCCGCTGTCAACGGGTTGACAGCTCAACTGCAAGCCCTCGAGAACGATCGTATTACCCTTCAACAAAGCCAAGGGAACGTGACAGGTACCCCCAAGATCAACTACTACGCTGTCGCTCCTGGCTTCCTCAAAACTGCCTTTACACGATTTAATGAGATGGGAAAAGATCCTATTGCGGGGGCTGAAGTGGTAGTGCAGCTTATCATTGATGACAAGTATCCTGGTGGCACGCAATGGGAGTACGAAGGAGGAAAGATGCAAGAGTCACCTTGGTAGACCTCAAGTATGAGTAGACTTCGGGAAATCCCTTGACAAAGTCATTGTCAGATATCCATTAGAAACCCTAAGAATATACTTCTTTAGCCAGATTACACTCACTTTTATCCCTCTAAGACTGAAAGTGGGCAACTGCGCCGCTAATACCCCTGATGAAATTACTTCGTGTAGGGCTTCGTATCCTACTCAGTGCCGCACCTCAACATCAAACATGTAGACGCCTATTCTTTTACCATCTATTACCTATATATAGGTTTATCAGAAACTTTGTTTAGGAGTAATGATTTTACGCCGGCTGCAAATGAAACTTATATATTATGGTTAATATCTACTTAGTAGGACGAAGGTAGCAAGATAGTGAGCGTCTGTGGCCGATTCATAAAGATTATAGTTGAAGCAAGCTTCGATTTTTGTTTTCTCTTTAAGAGTCTGAAAATTCAAAGACTAAGATATTCTTGTGACAGATTTATTCTGCAATCGATATAGCTATGAACATGCAGTACCTACACAGCATCTTCGTCATTTTGTCTTTCATGGTGTCCCAGGGTCAAACTGCCGATCTGATCTCCGAAATGCGCGCTTTGAATTTATCAATGGGAACGCATATCGTCTCTACATACAACTCCAGCGAATATACGCCACGATGGTCGAGCTACGATGCTCCGAACTATAGTGTGGCCGTAAAACCCGTCACGCATGATGATGTGGCCAAGATTGTACGAGTTCTTGAATCTTCTTGCACGCGACGGGAAAAGCTAATTATAGAACATCATGCAGGTCCGCTACACCACACACTCTAATACACCGTTCTTGTCAACGGGTGGGGGTCATGGCTTCACAATTACTCTCGGAGGAATCAAGAATGGCCTTGAATTAGATCTCTCGAATTTCAATAAAGTCAGCGTCGATGCTAAGGCGAATACACTAACAATCGGCGGTGCGGTACGCTTCAAAGACGTTCTCGGGCCACTCGGTCAAGCCCACAAAGAAATCCGTAAGCCTCTCTCCTAGTTTCAGCCTCTACTGTGTAGTACTGTGCTGACTCTAAAAGCGGTCGGCTCAGTATCATGTGTCGGCATGGTGGGTGCCACTCTTGGCGGCGGCGTAAGCAGATATAACGGTCAACACGGTATGCTATTAGACTCGTTATTAAGCGTTAAGATGGTTACTGCCGCGGGTAAAATAGTTAGAGCTTCTGCTACCGAGAACTCGGATCTCTTCTGGGGTATCCGCGGGGCTGGATTTAACTTTGGGACGATTCTTGAGGCTACTTATTCCATCTATAATGAGACTGCATTAGAGATCTTTAATGCGGATTTCGCTTTTCCGGCGAATGGGAGTCAGGCTATTTTGGAGTACTTTAAGACGTTCGAGGGTGGGCTACCTGCGGAGCTGTCACTTGCTCTTATTGCTACATATTTGCCGGTGTTGGGTGGGGTGAGTTTTCCATACACCTTCTGTCGTTCCATTGGCTAACAACGTGTGTTTGTAGCCAGTTATTTTAGTCAACGCCGTCTATACCGGTCCATATAAGCAAGGAAAGGCTTACATTCAACCACTTCTCGATGCCTCCCCTACAATGTCCAACCTCTCTATGATCCCATGGTCACTAGTGAATTCCGAATCATTCTTCGGATACTCGCCAGACGACGCCCCCTGTCCAACTAACTCGCCGCATGTGGTTTACGGAAGCGCAGTCCACACGTTCGATATCCCCACATTCCAAACATTCTATGAGAACTACAATAATCTCACTTCGACTTTTGCACAGCAGCTGAGTGGAACACTCTATTTCATTGAATTCTTCCCCAAGCAGGCGGTAGAAGCTATCCCTGTAAGCGCAACAGCGTATCCATGGCGCAATATCACTGCACATCTGTAAGGAATACCTCCTCCACTAGTTTTGTAAAACAAAAACCTCATACATATCCTCAATTCTAGACTATTTAATTTCGCATATACCGACGTACCCGGCGGAGCGTTGGATTCACAGGTTAATGCATTTGCAAGAATGGCAAGGGAAAATTTTACGCGTACGAGTGGTTTTGATCAGCGTCAAATCTACGTCTCGTATGGACATGGAGATGAAGATCTCGAGACGCTTTACTCGAAGGAGAAAATGCCACGTCTGCGAGCATTGAAGAGGAAGTGGGACCCAAAGAATGTTTATAGATATAACTATCCGCTGATTTCCTAAATCGAAGAGGAACAGTCTTCTGAATACTTTAGATTTATGCTACAGCGGTCTGTTTAACTACTCAGGTGCTTCAGTGCTGGTATTATCACGGTGCTGATACGGTGCTGATACGGTGCACGTTATCATAGATCGCGTGAATATTTTTGTATATAGCTTAGTATCAAATGATCAACTGTACTATATATTATTACATCCACCGGTACTGAGTCATCCAAGAGCTAGAGACTTTATAGAATGAAATTCTAGATTCCTACATAAGACTCTTCAAGACCGCACAAATCATATTTTCTAGCGATAATCCACAAAATTCTTAGATATTTTCTCGAAAACACACTAAATGTACACACTGAGCTAGAATGCCACTGCCAGTCTAACAGCTAAAAGACAAGACCTGACGCAGCTCTCTACTTTAGATAATCTTCTTCCCTCAACAACACCTTGCCAATCTCAGCCAACTCATTCCCCCACAGCGGATCCTTCGTAAATCCCTTCAAACACTGCTCTATCATCGCTGCCGCCAGCTCTGAAACATGCACCCTTGGCAAATTCGTAAACGCACTAGCTACTCCCTTCATAACTGTACTGACCACACTTCCCGTATTGGGCCCATCAATCGCACCGGGCTTTGCAACGGTCACTTGAACATCTGGAGTAGTCTCCTCTGCGATTCGCAGAAGTTCGTTTTCTGTGCGTCCCTAGATGGATAGGATGTTTTGTAAGCTTGAATTAGGGGAGAGGAAAGATAGGGAGAGTTTGAGTGAGAGAGACGTACACGCATATGCCGATAATCACCCAGAACTGTAAGAGTTTTATTCTGGTCCCGCTCGATCAAAGCACCGGAGGTGTAAATGAATCTAAACGGTTTATTCGCAACAGCGAGCATATTTTTCATACCGTTGATAGTGTAATCATAATTGACCTTGGTAACCTCCGCGAAATCCATATCTTTAGCTTTCGAGGGGGTTATTGCCAAGGTCCTGTGAGTAAGGATTAGCACATGTGAGTGAGGTGTCTCAATAATAATCATCTACGTAACATACCAAATACACGCATCAGCATCTTTGAGATGTTGTTGAACGGATTCGGGATAATCGCTAGTCCAGTCTTCGAGAATCACAGACTGTAATTTGGCACTGGTAGCTGCTTCGTCGCCGATATAAGAAGCGGAAAAAGCCTTGCGGGCAAGTGCTATGATAGATGTCACGGCCGGGTTGCGGATGGCTTGGCGAATGACTTCTTGGCCTACGAAGCCGGTGGCGCCGGTTACTATGAGCTTCATTTTGGGATCTGGATATCTCTATCTCTGGGAAATCTGTAAGTTTTAGATGAGTAGTGTAAATGTTAACAGTAGTAGAAAAACCCAGAGACTGTTTGTTTGTTGTGTCGTTTGCCTGCTCGGTCACCTGTCACCTGCAGTAGTTTCGAAGGCTGAAATTTTTCCCCGCACATGTTTGAACTGCCGAAAGTAAGCTTGGATAAACCCCCAATGTCACTCAATACGCAATTCCTGTGCCCTTGCCTTGCACTCTCGGCTAATCTCAATTAAGTTACTCTGTATGATCTATTAATAGGCAGGCAGGTGGCTACGAGACTCTCCTACCCTACTCGGTGAGGCTCNGAGCCTCTTGGAGGAGTCGTGGACTTAGAACGGACATTACTGTAGCCTGAAGTTTCAGGTGCGCTTGTGCGACGCTCTTAGAATGGTGTGATGTAGTGAGATACTACTTGGGTAGGTAACACATAAAAGAAAGGGATACTTGCAAATCTCAAGGTCAGCATTGCATAGGGTGTGTTTACACGGTACACTATAGGTATCGAAGCCTCGTACAATTGGTCAGCAATGCATAGTGTGTGGTTGTACTATATTCAGTGTAACTTCCAAGCTTTGTAAAATCGGTCGGTCATTGTCCCGTCTGACTACTCATGATTGCGAAGGGTGTGGTTCATTTTTGTCTCGAGTATCACAGCATTCTTCCAATTTTCGAAAAAAGGGGAAGTCTTTTGAGGCAGATTTTTCAATCTATGCCAGAAACAAAATCCTCTGCAACATGAGTCAGATTCAATACTTTCTCTGCGGAGCTTTCTGTAAATATAAGGCCCAGTCCAATAAGCGGGGTTTCTCATAAGTATATGCACATAATGAGAGGCTCTGCTTACCGCAGACCCAGTCTGGTAGGAATCCTCCTGTGAAGCTTACCTAGGGCAAAAAGAAGGCTCAATTGTTTCATCTGTAGAGAGGAGTGGTATTATTTTCTGTTATCACATATTATCTCTGTCTCATATATCATGCTTTGCCATCATCACGTATTTCGTGAGAATATCAAGCAGACATCGAAACAAACGTTTGAGCTCCCATAGCTGGCGATCTACATCATGAGCTCGTCCGGATTCTCCCCTCTGACTATTTCCGCTGGCAAAGTACCTCCTGGCTTGTCAGAACACGATCGCAACTCGGAATACCATGGAGTCCCAATGACGGCAGTGCTAAGCGTTTTCGCTGCAATCGCATTTGCATTCTATATCATTCGAATCTACACGAAGATCAGAGTGGTTCGACAACTTGGGTGGGACGATTGTAAGCCTTTTCGAGCGTTGAATTCTATGCAGCACAGAAGATACTGACTTAATTCTTACAGTGGTATGCACACTGGGAATGGTAATACGCAGTGTTCAGAGCCCTAATCCAGTCAATGTTAATATTGAGGTTATAGATCGGAGCCTTGATGGATATCGTGTGCTTTGGAATTGGTGAGTCTATATCTGGAAACACCTCAACCTAACGTAGCGCTGATAAATCTTTAGCTTCCATCCAAGGACCTCTGGGCAAACACATGTGGAATATAACGCTCGCAGAGTTCATTGGAGATCCCTTTGTCAAAGTAAGTATCTCTTCAGCAAGCATATAACCCTACCGCTAAACTTCTTCACAGCCAGCCTATATCATGCAAGTCACCGGAACAGCGACACTAGGCCTCATCAAGCTTTCCATCTTCCTCTTCTACTACCAAGTATTCTGGCCCTTGAAGTGGTGCCAATGGGCTATAATCGCAGGCGGAAGCTTCAACAGCGTATTCTATCTGACGATGACAATCGTACAATTCTATTTCATGACCCCACGTCCAGGTGAAACAATGGGAAAGCACTTTGGAGGGAGACTGGCTCTCAAAGTGACGAAACTTTCAATACCCACATCGTCCGTGGGCCTTGCCATCGATATAATGCTCTTTATCATACCTCTGCGAGCGGTTGTCCAACTGCAGATGGCGAAGAAGAAGAAGAAGAGACTTATTCTGACCTTTTTCGTGGGTATATTGTAAGTTGTCGTAGATGCATTCATCTATCCATCGAGTAGTATACACATACAGCTAACAACTACAGGGCAATAATTGGTTCAATTCTCAGTCTTTCTTTCAAGATCAGAACCTATGGCAAGCCAGATCTGACATATAATCTCGTCCTTGTTAATTTCTTCATGTACGTATTCATATCCTACTCTGCAGAAAAATATATCCAAGATACAGTAAGCTAATCATATCTTTTCCAACCAGCGCTGTCGAGATGATCTTCGGAGTATGCATTGCCTCCACGCCACTCATTTCTCGCGCCACAAGTCATCACCACTTTCAGTTCTCATCCCTTGTCAGAAGTCTCTCATTCCTTCATCTTGGGCGGTCATCTTCAGGTTCACGCACCTCTGAAGAGCAGAAGTTGAGTGCCGTCTATGATGTGGAACGCAACTCGGCGTCGAATAAACCTCTCAACAAGACTTCTTCTCGCAAAGCTGAGATGGTTCATATACAGACGCGGTCGGTGGAGAGAGTTTGATGGGTATATACTATGGATAGATATATACTATGAAGGTAGAAAAAATACTTTTGTCCAGATAGGCTATATCAGTATACAAGTCTGATCTCTGCTCTTTGTATCGAGTTTTCGCTAGCTCTTTAGATTACTATATTATACAAGTGAGAAGTTAGGTTGAAGCAAAGCGAGATCCATAATTCGATATTTGTTCCTCAGCTATTCAAACTGTAAATAATCAATATCACTTCTGAAGAGAACAAATAATGCTATGGACAGCGATAATCATACCTAGGTACTTGACTTTCAAATAATCCGCTAGTAGGACTTATATATTACTGTTCCACGATAGTAGCCCATTACGCACGGCACCTTGTAACCTTCTAATATTATTAATATATTTAGTAAATACTTGCAGTTGAAAATAGTAAATAACATACATCTATTATATTGTCTTTTGGACTGTCTCTGCTCTTCGGAATTTCAGATAACTCGTATCAAATGCAAAAGCTTTCACCCCGTACTTCTTTACACTTGCAAAGAGGCTCGTCATAAAGGGCTGAAGCATTATCTGGTGTTTGACTTTGCTCGGCATATTGACAAAGAGAAGGACCCTACCAGCACAATAGCTAAAGCATACATCAAGTATGCTGTGGGCGGTAGTAATAACCGATGAAGAATTACTTTCCATCTCCTATTGGCAAAGCACTTTTGTGGAGCGCATACCTGAGTACAGCGGTTGTGATGGGAGTATCGACTAGTCGCTGCCGGAACACCTCCTGGAGAACAATGTGCAGTTTCTGGCGATCAATTTCGGCTGGCATGTAGAGGATGCATTTGACGATATTTATCCTTGGGGAATTCGGGTGCAAGAACTTATTCTCTTTAAAGCATACCACGTCAGCGGTGGGAGGTCAGAATTGCTCTTGAGCTTGCCACGGGACTTGTTTGAAGGAAACCCCATCGATTTACCCATCCGAAGAGGGCGAAAACTTATTGGCAGGCATTTACTATGACTTCAGGGAACATATGTCTTGAGAGGACATGCCGACAATCAAGCTTCAAATTTCGCCAACGATTTCCATGGTCCAGGACCTTAAAACGTATGCTGATGAAAGGATTTATTAGGTGTTGAGAAATAGGAAGAGGAGGCTATTACAAGTGAGTGACAAGTATGATATTCAGGAACGAGGAATACAATTCTGTCACTATCGAAATCTTTTGAGTCTTTACTCTGCCACTCAGCGAATATTCACGACTCGACGTCAAATTATATGACGATATCGACTTCATCGTCATACGACCGGCAAGAACGCGATGAATGTGACAGATGGTGGTAACTTGGATTAAATAGAGAGAGACATTATACTCCCAAAATACCTGAATGTAAAAGCTGTGACATTATTCAGAGCTGTGCTGTCGTCATAATTTGATTGAAACAATATTCGAAGTTATTGATGTCGTGAATTCACACATAATAAACCACGGTCGCAAAACAGCAAAAGCCTAAACACCCTAAAACACTTTTTACCGAACGCACTAGATCGCCACTAACCTTACTGCCGTCCCTTCACTGCACAATACCGAAACATAAATGTTACCCCTATAAACTTTCAAAATACAATGCGCCATCACTCAAAAATAATCAATAGAGAGAGATGATCAGCACTATCGAGCGTAATGGAAACGCGCCAGCAAACCCCGCCTTGGAAATAAAGTGCGTTAACCATCCCATCCATCTCTTTCCCTCCATACTACACAGCAATCACTAACACATAAACCAGTCCCCTAAAGCTCTTCGACATAGCCAAAGCAGAAGGAAGACCTCTGTACACATGTGCGCCCATGGTGAGATATAGCAAGGTATCTCCTCTTTTCCATATCCATGATTACTGGATCTACGCTCATGAAATAAATACACAGCTTGCTTTTCGAGAAACTGTTGCGCAGTATGGGGTTGATCTTTGTTGGACGCCGATGGTATGTTTGATCCAGAGAGTTATCGGGATAGGGGATTGAAAAGGCAGTGCTGAGATGAAGGTAGATTTTGGCAAAAGAGTTTAATCGTAGTGTTTTTGCACGTGATTCCGGTGAGCACGTGGTTCTTTTCTTGGGTTCTTCTATGAGAGGTGTGCATCTGGTTAGAGTCGAGTGACTCTGGGCTTGAGGGGAGAAAAGTAATATTCTACGTCAAAATCGACCAGGTTTTGGTTGTTTGGTCGTATTTCGCATGTTAGGATGGTAAGTGCCAACCGACAAAAAAGAGTCTTTTTGAACTTCAATATTCAATATTCATTCCTTCACGAAGTACTCATGTCTTCAGAAAGTGTGCGAAAGGTCGTGGTAGCACATAAAAGGTAATAAACCACAGGTAAAATCCCTTAGTTTCTCTATAATCTATTTGCATACTTTCTGACGGCACGGGTGCATACCTCTCATCATTATATCCCAATCCCCAATCCTCAACCCCTTCCAACTTCCAACTTAACCCCCCCACTAACCTCCTCACCAGACTTCACCACCTCTCCCACCTCGGGACCCACCATCGCCCAATTTGGCGTCTGCTCCCCCCTCGAAATCTCCCGCTCCACCACCCTTCTCGCCCCCTACGTAAACGGGGTCGATATAAACTGCGGGTGTCCACAATCATGGGCCTGCGCTTGTTCAATCGGTGCCGCATTAATGCACAAGCGAGAACTTGTTGCGGAAATGGTCAAGGAGGCTAAGAGTGCTTTGAAGAGGGAGGGGTATGAGGGGAAGAAAACGGTTAGTGTGAAGATTAGGATTCATAAGGATTTGAGGTATGTTTTTTTTTTGATTAGATGAGAGGAGGGGAGAGGGTAGGAGAG
Organism: Myriosclerotinia curreyana; assembly: GCA_002162495.1. Lineage (NCBI taxonomy): Eukaryota > Fungi > Ascomycota > Leotiomycetes > Helotiales > Sclerotiniaceae > Myriosclerotinia > Myriosclerotinia curreyana. Next base: position 247,526 of record NGKJ01000018.1, read on the forward strand.
CAGAGAGTATGAGTTAATAGTGAAGATAGGGAAACCATCGATTTCATCCAAACCGTGCAAGAAGCCGGTGTAGACTTCCTCACCATCCACGGCCGCATGCGCTCGACCCCCTCCTCGCATCCCGTCAATCTCGAAGCTATCAAACTCCTCACCTCTCACACCACCATTCCGACCCTCTCCAATGGCGACATATTCACCCTCGCAGACGCCAAACACCACACCACTCACGCGGGCGTCAATGGTGTCATGTCCGCACGCGGCCTTCTCGAAAATCCCGCCCTCTTTGCAGGTTACACTTCCACCCCCTGGGAATGCGTCGAAATTTTCATGAATCAGGTTGTTCAAAAACCGATCCCGTTTAAATTGATCGTGCATCATTTGAGTGAGATGTGCGGGACGGATCGGAGTCAGAATGGTGGTGGGAATGGGTTGTTGGGGAAGGAGGAGAGGTTGAGGTTGATGGAGTGTAGGGATATGGTTGATGTGATTGATTTGATAGATGAGATTAGAGAGGTGAGAAGGTTGAAGATATAGATTTTTAGGCTAGGGGGAGAAGAAGGTATAAGATTTTTTGATGTATAGATATGATCATTCACAATATACCCTCTCTCTGTCTCTTTGTCTGTCTTTCAATACTCTATTAATTATTACCCTATCTAATGTTCTCTATCCTATTTTAACCTTCGCTAAGTTCCAATCAGCTCTAACTACCACCTTCCTTCCGCCTATCTCTATCTCTATCCCTATCCCTACTTCACTTTCTCCCCAGCTCTATCCCTTTCCTTTCCTTTCCTTCCCATTCATACCCCACCCATCCTCAAAACCTACCATACCCAACCGAGTCAGTCCCCTCCTTTCCCCTCCCCTCTCCCTATCCAGCACTCATCTCATACCTTACCAACGCCCCATGAACCAACTCCGTTTCCATCCTCCACCCACACGCAAACAATCACGCGGCGTCTTCTCCAACTCCTCCCCACCCCCATCAAGAACCACGATGATAATTCTACCATTCGCAAGTATTAGTATATCACGGGATGTAACCACGGTAGGGCTACTACACTCTACACCTTTCTGCACGCTCGAAGATGGAATTTAGGCGAAGGAATGCTTTTAGCCACAAGCGAATCCTTTGGCCGCCAATTTGAGAGTATAGAAAATACTTTCATGCCACGCTATCTCGGTAGAAATTCCTCAATCAATGTCGGGAAATTCTTCATCGTTCTCTCAGAACAAGCAGTTGCCGTCATCATGGCGCATGCATAGCCATGTAAAGTGATGCAATTTGATATGAATATTGAAAGGGATAATGTGGCATGATAATTTACTAGTAATTTCAAATCGTATAATAGGCTATTAATAGCAGATCATAGCAAAGCCGTGCACTTAGCTAAAAATTTGACGGTTGGATATAAAGTAAAGAGCATACATACATACATACATACATACATACATACATACATACATACATACATACATACATACACACATACATACACACAAACAAAGCGCTTAATAACGAAACTCAAAACAACAAAAGAAATCCCGTACATCAAGACGCACTCGCCATACCTCGTAAACGAGCTACGATATCGTTTGCTCTTTCATTCTTTCTTTCTTTGCTTATGGCTGGACAAAAATATATGTACTGTACTGTACTGTACTGTACTATAACCATACGTAGAAGATACAGAGGAGTTACCTACATCTTCGATATACATCAACAATATACAACATGCAAAACCCCATCGTGTCCTCGACTAATAATTAGAAGTTGCGAAAGGGTGACAAGATTAAGCTTAATGAAGGATGAGACGAGAATCGAGATGATGAAGACGAACGATAGGAATGACCCCCAGGAATGATCCCCAAGCGACGGGATTTGCGCAAACCCCAAGTAAAGCATGTAAAGTACATACGAGGCGTATCCCAAGGTGATATTCAAATACGGTATATGAAAGGATAGAGTTGTGGAAAATTGAAGAGGAGGTTGCATCTTACAAAATTCATCATGATTCATGAGCGCAATACGTGATCAAGACATCAGATTTAATTTGGCAATGGGATGGGAGATTTGAAATCTACGCCACCATCTATCTGGTTCACTGCCATTTTGTTGAGATCGGATGGAAGGATTGGTTATTTTGTGATGGGTGTTATGGTGATGCTGTATGATCTTATATTATCTGATTTAGCCGGATGGGAGAATATTAATCTCCCGAGCAAGTGATATGGTAATTTGATGCATATCCGAACAGGTGCATATCTGAACAAGAATGTACATTATGTGATCCGAACAAGCACATATGTTATGTAATGACCTCGACATGAACTGAAAACTGCACGTATCTTCAAAGACGATATTGAATATTGAAGCATTCTTTCAATTGGTATTTTACTTATTTTGTAACCTGACGACTATTGTGAGACCAGCTCAAAAATCCCCAATTTACTTCTCTTCTGGCCAAACATTGTAACCAAAGGTATCCTTCATATTGACGAATCTAGTAGCTCTTCCCTCTGCGACCTTGTTGACCGCCGCGAAATCCTCTTCGCTAAGGGTAATCAATTTCGCGTTGCTTGCGATTCTTCCTGGGTTGCTGCTCTTGGGCAGAACAGCATATCCTCTCTTCAATCCCCATGCGATCAATACCTGTGCCAATGAAGCACCGTTCTTCTCTGCAATGGCATTGAGCTCCTTGTTGGTGGATACCTTTTCACCGGTGCCAGGAACCTGGTCTTGACTTCCCAATGGGGAGTATGCGACTGGTACGATATCTTTGGAAAGGCAGTAGCCGATGAGCTTTTGTTGTGGGAGGAAAGGATGGATTTCGATTTGGTTGATGGTGGGCTTGATCTCGGCGAATGTCAAGAGTTGTTCAATTCCCTTCTCGGTGAAATTCGAGACACCAATGGCTTTTGCAAGTCCCTCCTTGTATAACTTCTCCATTGCTCTCCATGTTGGCTCTGGGTTCTCTGTCAAGTCCTTCTTGATGACGTACTATTCGTATGTTAGAACTTGGCCCTTTTGATTGACGTTTGACAGATTGATATGCTTACCTTGCCATCAGAACCAATCTTGACTGATCTATCCTCGTTCTTCTCTGCAGCAATTGGCCAATGGATCAAAAAGGCATCGATGTATGGTGTTTGTAGCTTCTCTAATGAATTCTTCAAACTCCACTCAACATCTTCGGGGTCGTGGAGGTGATTCCAGACTTTGGTGACGATGAAAATATCTGATCTCTTCACACTTGGGTTGGCAGCCAGGAATTCTCGGACACCGGTTCCAACTTCGCCCTCGTTCTGGTAAAACCAAGCACAGTCTAAGTGTCTGTATCCTGCATTCAATGCAGCCACGACGGCCTTGTGTGTCTCTCCTACGCTACCCTCATTGGCAAATGTGCCAAAGCCAAGGGATGGCATTTGAACTCCATTGTTCAACTTGATCAAAGGACCTGTAACTGCTGGTGCTGCCATATTGTATAGAGGTGTGTAGAGTTGTATAGAAGTTTATAGAGTTGTATATATTATTTTTCTTGTATTGGAGGGGTAACTTGTAAGGAAGCGGGGTATATTTTGATTGTAAAATTGGTTACAGTATATCTTGGATAGAAATGATTTGAGATGAATATTTTTTATCTTTTATCTTTTTTATTCCCCACGAAGCTTCTAGTAAGTACTAAGTACTAAGTAGTCAAGAAAACAAAAACTCTGCACGACTTCTTTTCGGATCGATAATAATAATGATAATTTCGATTATTATTGCAGAAACTTTTCTCATCTCAACATATCGGAATCGGGAAAATGACGTTCTCATGGAGTCATGGTCCCTCATTAAGGTTCTACTAAATTGGTAACTAAGGGGTCTAAGAGTCATGTTAATCCACTTAATCCACTTAATCCACTTTGAATGCTGAGTCAGGATCCAAAAGTGGATAATTTATGGGGAACGAACGAATGAATCTTATTGAGGGTAAAAGGGTGAAAAGGGTGAAAAGGGTGAAAAGGGTGAAAGGGGTAAAAAGGGAAAAAAAGAGATCGAAGAAAGATAAAAGATAAAAGATAAAAGATAAAGTAGGTACGTACTTTAATTAAATGTATTATGTAATCATGTACGAAGTATGTAGTAAAAAATATAAAGGGAAAACCCTCGGCAAAGATCATTATTGGTTGGCTTCACTGCTTCATAAGGCTGCCAAGGCTGTTAAAATGTTAATATTATAGCTTACTAATCAAATGAAAGTTTGCTTAAGCGAAGGGCTACCGGGAACCTTACCTAATAATACCTACCTACCTAGTCTTTTTACTCCTTCATCATGTAAATTCAGAATCCATCATCACCATCCACCATCCACCATCACCAATATCATCCATCCATAATCCATAATTGATGCGACGTATATATTGATATTATTTGATATTGATATTTGATATTGATATTTGATATGAAACTTATCGTTTTAGGCTACCTAGTCCGACTCAACCGGAACAACGATAAGAGCCAACGCATAAGTCATTTTTGAAGACCTCACTCATTCAGAGTCAATAATATAATAATGTTTAAGTCTCTCTTTCTACCTGAGAGTATCCACTACTATTCATCGGCATGGCATGAGAAGATGAGAAGAATAGGTAAGAGGCATATATACTCCGTACCATAATAATATGGATCACCTTATTAAGAATTCCTCACTACTAACTGGCGAATGATAAATAATAATACCGGTGATGGTCCTGCTACTACTAATAATAATAATAAGGAGTCAGGATATGATACAAGGCTAAGTAACTTATCGGGTATATTACGGTATTGTCTATTGTCTATTGTCTATTGTCTATTTTCATTTTCACATACTTTTTATATGGTCCTTTAAGACGTCATTACTGGATTATCCCTTCTTCGACTTCTTCCTTTACCCCCACCAAATAATAATAATTCTTTTGGTCTATGTAACTGTACGTTATTCAGAATCCGATGCCATCATGAATCCACATTATTGCCTTATCTGAAGCACAAAATTTCAAAGATTGAAAAACTAACACCCTTCATTCGTAGATGTAAATGCTACCCACCTACCCACCTACCCACCTACCCACCTACTACTACTAAAGATCCGCTTTTGATACAAAACTTTTCCACGCCGGCCAAGGGCGGCTTTTGAACATGCATCTCCGTATTATTATTATTCATGTTTCAATAAACATGATAGTGGAGTCTTGGTGCGTATTTTCGGCGAGGTGAAAACGATATTTCGTTGCAAGTACGGATCCAACCATGAAGTGCTATGAGCTCACACTTCTTTCCTTGTCGGCATCAACCTACCATCGGTTTCTAATAAGTTCTTCCTACTCATTCTCTAGCTTGCTTTCAAAACCCTAATTTATAGATATATACGCTATGCCCCGCACGCCACTTGCCTTTTTAATCTCATACTTCTCACACTTCTCACACTTCTCACATTTTTCATTCATTATTCTCTCAAATCTCTCAAACCTCTCAAACCTTTCAAACCTCTCAACCTCATAAAATCTTCTTTTCTACACAAAAACTTTACATTTTCAATCTTACCATATACTTCAAAATGTCTGGTCACGAAGAAAACACTCAAAAACCCGCTTTCAACCACACCTTGGTTGTTCCAGGTGATGACGACTCTGGACCAATTGAGGTCCCAGCCTCAAGATCCTCCATGGCAGAAACTCAAGGACTCATGCACTCATTGAATCTCGAAAACAAAGCCAATGGACGAAGAGGTTCGAGAAACAGCTTTGGTGCTGCTTTGCCAATTCCCCGTTCAAAGCGTCAATCTCGTCTCTCCTCAGTTGTCACCCAAGACAGACCTTCAAGACCTGGAATGCCAGCCATTCAAGCAACCCGCGAGATTCTTTCTTCGCAGGTTCAAGATATGTCCAAGATCAAGACTGAGGCCGCAAAAAACATGGCCTTTGCTTTCGATATCGACGGTGTCCTCGTTCACGGTGATCGTTTGATCCCAGAAGGAAAGAGAGCGTTGGAAATCTTGAACGGTGACAATGAGCTCGGCATCAAGATCCCACACATTTTCTTGACCAATGGTTCTGGAAAAGTCGAGCCTACTCGTTGTGCTCAACTATCCAAGATTCTTGGAAACCCAGTTGCAACCGAACAATTCATCCAATCCCACACCCCTATGTCCGCTTTGGCCGAATATTACGATACCGTCTTGGTTGTTGGTGGTGAGAACTATCAATGCCGAGAGGTCGCCAAGTTGTACGGATTCAAGGATATCGTCGTACCAAACGACATTGTAGCCTCCGTCCCTACCATCTCCCCACTTAAGGAGTTCTTTACCGCCGAGCAACGTGCCACATCCACCCCAAGAGACTTCAGCAAGACCAAGATTGATGCCATCCTTGTCTTCTCTGATTCTCGCGACTATGCCACCGATCTTCAAATCATCATGGATCTCCTTCAATCTGAGGATGGTGTTCTCGGAACCCGTGCAAAGGACCCAGTCTCCCAACGTATCCCAATCTACTTCTCCCAAGGAGATCTTTTGTGCCCTAGTGAGCACCCTACTCCCCGTATGTCTCAAGGTACTTTCCGTATCGCTCTCGAGGCTATCTACAAGTCCATCACCGGAGTTGAACTCGAGCGTGTCGTTTACGGAAAGCCTGAATTGGCTACTTACAAGTATGCCGATGAGGTCATGGCATCCTGGATGGAGACCATCCACGGCGAGGAGAAGTTGCCAGAGAACATCTACATGATCGGTGACAACCCAGCATCCGATATCATTGGTGGTAACAACTACGGCTGGAATACTTGCTTGGTCCGCACTGGTGTGTTCCAAGGTGGTGAGAACGATGAAGAGAACCCAGCCAACTTTGGTGTCTTCCCTAACGTGTTGGAGGCCGTCCAGACTGCTTTGAGAAAGCAATTGGGCGATGATTTCAGAATGAACTGGAGCGATTCCGTGAACCCAGTCGTTGGCGATTCCTCTGCTAGCGCAATTGAGTAGAGTACATTTACGAGGACAACGAATTTTCTTAACACTACCATTTTCGCATCTGCGGAGCCTCTGAGAGGCTTTTCCACTTGTCCTTTAGAATAATGGATAAGAACTTAGAATTGATAGACTTGGGATACAATTTTCAGCATGGGTGCTGATTATTGTGAGGGCAAGGGGAAAAAAAGGCGTTTCATGTTTTTTTTTAGACTACATCGCTCGGCAGAGCTGGATGTTAACAATATCATTTCATATTACTACTTCAACATATGTTCTTCTAATTTCTCTTGTGTGCATGTTTCTGTGAAGTGTAACCGATTTCGTCTCGTCAATTGGGTCTGGGTCTGGGTCTTGGCTAACAATACCATCCTAGAATCTCTCGGATGTTGCTAGCAATATATATATATATATATATACATACATGTACGAGTATCCTCTCGAATCTCATCTGCAACATACTGTACATAAATCCATCCCCATGCAAATCCATCTTCTCAGACGCTGGCTGCTGGCACAAGTATTCTAAACTCTTGGCTCGCTCAATCAATCAAGTTTATTGATTACTGATTCCTCTCTACATAGATCGTTGGGTTAAATTCTTCTAGGTGGGAAGAAAGAAGTTTATTTTTGTGTGGTTGGATGGTTTGAGGCGGGAGGCTTGAGGCTTGAGGCGGGATTATTATTTAAGGTGGTTTGGGGGTTGGGAGGGGAGTGGGAAGGGAGTGGGAAGGGAGTGGGAGGGGAGTGGGAGTGGGAGTAAGAGTGGGAGGATTGTCCATTCTGAAATGAGAGAATGAAGAGAGATAGATAGATACCTTGATCTTGAACTCGAGTTTGGATAATCGGAAGTTGGCGTTGGGACGAGCATTAAGGGATGGCATGAATCGTTTGAATGTTGTAATTGAGAATGGGGAATGCAGAGTGCAGAGTGCTGAGTGCTGAGTGGGTGTTTGAATCTTGGCCTTGGTGTTGGTGTTTGGGGGAGGGGGAGTAATGAGATGAGGTTTCCATGCAATCATCTGATTTCTACCATTTCCCTTTTGGGTTTCTAAGGGGGAGGGAGCATCAGTCAGGTCTCATTCTGGATAAGTTTCATCAGTTCCAGTTCCAGTTCCAGTTCTAAAAACTCAAGACTGTGGACAAGTGGATGTCAGCTGATCACTGCAACTTCCCTAAAGGTATTGTAATGAAGTAGATTACAATACAATGGTATTTCTCTCTTTCCCCTTTTAAGTGTTTTTTTCTAAACACAAATATCAAAATTTGATTCTTACTTCATATAATCTTTGTTTCTTTCTACTTTTTGTTCCATTTGACAAGCTAGGTATGATCTTCAAGGAAGGGTCTTGGGGAGATTTGGATGTTTGGTTTCGTTCATTCAAGAATAGTAATAGTCTTGGGGGAATTGAAGTTTCAAAAGTGTCAAGAGTGTCAAGTGAATCGGTGTCAAGAGAATCAAAAGCCTCAAGGGAGGTGTGAATGATCAGTTAGTTCTGTGTATAACATTGAAGTGTCATTGAAGTGCAGTAGAATCTACCACCTCTTTCTACCACCTCTTACTACCGTAGTGAAAGTATTCACTAACATAATTCCAGCCTTGATGCCTTGTATCATTGTCGTCTCAATTTCTCTATCATTTATATCCCATCCAGGTGTTGCTCGCTTCGAGGGCCAATAGAGAGAGGATACGAACAATCTTGTCTGCCTTTTCGATTATTTTAATTATATTCAAGATATAATAATTGAATTCGAATCTTCTCGATCTATCTTCTTTCTATTCATCAACAAATAACAAACACACACTATCAAAACTGCTCAACGCCTTCTCAAATACTACATCCACATCTAAGTTTACAGTGTCAATATACTTTGATTCTTCGTCAACTTCTGTTCTTCCTCTCAATACCTAATATCTCAGAGCAAAAGCTCCTTTCAAATCCTACAATGCAATTCGCTGATTTTCACTCTAATCGGAAAACTTACTACTTCCAATTTACTATCACTGTTGCATGTCTTGCAACTCTTGCTGTATTAATTTACATCATTGTAATTACTCACAATTAAAGAGTGTTTTGTGAGTTCAATCAATTGTGTGCCGAATTCAAGAACAAGAATTGACAACATTCAGTGGTCAAAGATCGAGAAAGTGTAAGTTTCATTCACAACTTCTGACTGACTTCTGACTTCTGACTTCTGACTTCTGACTTTGCTTTCAATGCCCTCACAAATGTCTTTCTCTCAGCATGTTTTGACAATGAAAGTGAAGGACTTTGCTAATGATTTAATGGATCTTAGATATACTCTTTCATTATTTGAAATAGAAAACTATACAGCAGAAGTACCAAAGGTTTGTTGGACAATCAAACATGTGCAGGTCATGACTGACATCAGCATAGGACACAATCACTTGCATTGCATTTGCTTTCACTACAAAGTCAGTTCATTCATACATCTGATCTTATATCTTTATCATTTAATTCATTTAATCCATAGAGTCTCAATTACTAACATGTTCATTATGCTCAAACAGAATTACATTATTTCCCAACCTCACACCGACCTCACATAATCAACTTGTCAACTCATCCCCGACTATAACTATATCATCCCCGTAACTGTAACTTGCTTAACATTCACCATGGCCGAGAACGACCATCCCAAAGTGAAGCCAATCAAAATGCTTCAAATTGACAACACACAAGAGTTCCCGGCACTTTCATCACGCCCTAAACTTTCCACACAAAAGCCTGCCACAGCACCTAGCTGGGGATCATTATTCGCATCGCAAGTACCAAAAACTCCCCATCGCGCTCATCATCCTCCATCTTCACCTCTTGCTATTACACCAACAAAGGAAATGTCTTCGCCCAGCGCTCTTTCAATTGAGGAGATTTCAATTGAGGAGAAAGAGAAATTAATTCTTTCGCCCACTGCGGCAGAATGTATGAGTGTTTTGTCTAACGAAACTGGCGAAATTGCAGTTGAGGAAGAGGAGACAACCATTCCATGGGATTCTCCGACTGCGAAAAAAGAAGGTGATATTTCTCAAGCTGACTTTGGAGATCTTGATAGTGACCCTACCATCATATTTCCAGATGTCATTGAAATGGAAAATCAAAGCCCTCCACAAAAAGAGCTTCTCCCTCCATTCAAATTTCCAGAAACAAAGACCGAGCCAGAAGTTGATCTTTACAACAATCAATCAGAGCTCGCGAAAGGAAAGCAATTAGAATTCGAAGAACTATCTGAAGCAGAGCGCCATGACACTCCTTCTTACATCAGAGGAGGTTTACCTTTGAGACAAGTTGTGGAGACAGATCCTCATAGAGTGGTCCATGCTATCAAGAATATGATGCACGGTATTTTTACCATGAAAAAGGCCTTGGGCGCGCAACCAGAAGAACTTGAATTTCTCATGAGAAAGCATCAACGTACTTTGCAGGAGATTGATATTCTGACCGAGAATGAAAGACGTGCGAGATTGGCGTTTGAGGAAAAAGAAGCCGCAGTCAAAGAGGCAAGATTGGCAATGGAGAAGGAACGTGCTAGTGCTGCCAAAGAGATGGAATTTTCAAAGTCAGCTACGAAGTTCAACCCCGGCGCTGTAAGTTTAATCTGTATTTGCAAAATGATAAAGTTACTAATTTTAAGACACAGAAACCTTTTGCTCCTTCGAACTTTACGTCATCCGGATTCATGGGTCCTGCGCCTCCATTTGCAATGGCACCTGCTATACGAAACTCTTCTCCGTTGAAATATTCTGTTTTTCACGAGCCAGGTTTCATGGTAGAGCAGAGTCGTAATCCACCTGCACCATACAAATTCCACCCACTTCTGAATCGATCAAGAACATTGCCTGCTCAACTTCCTCCAACAGGTCCCTATGGTCACTTCAATCCATACCACCAAAGACAAATTTCACCAATATTCGTGCATCAACTTCCATCACCATCTCCTATGGTTCCTCTACACATGTCGCCATATTTTCAACCAAATATCGGCATTGATTCCGAGGAAGAACCTGTTGTTCGGACTCCGCCTCAGTCGCCAATGCCGATGCAATCTCAGCTCGATCTATCGTTGGCAGATAGGACACATTTGCGGACACCCGTGGCAGGAAAGACGAACCATAAGTCTACTCCAACTTCACCAACCAAGCAATTGTCTGCAGATGCCTCAATGGCCCCATTAAAGGCTACAAGCACAAACACTAGTCCACGCAGAAGAGACCCTAACCTTCAAACAGTCTACCCACCACATCTGTACCAGACAAAAATCTCCTCCTTCAAGTTGGTCATCCCACCGACAACCACCGCAGACGACATTCAAAAAGCTGTCTTCATGCTGCCAAAATCCCACCGCCACATCTGCCCATCCTCTCTTACATCCCCCGACTTCAAGTGCCCAGTACCAAATTGTCTCCTCCAGCGAATCTGCCCATATTTCACAAGTGAGAATGGATGCTCCTTCCGACCACCTCCTTTACATGACTGGCCCTGGAACCCTAGCGATCCTCTCAACAATCAAGCTCAACAATGCCCATTCGTACACATCCCAGGCACTTGTCCCCATTCCATCTCCTATTACCACGACCCTTCTACATCACCATCCGAATCAACACCCCGAGAACAAAAGCACCACTGCCCTATCCCTTTCTGCGTCACAACCCGCATGCACTCCTGGGGCTGCGCCAAGGATTGGCAAACCGGATTCGCAGTCAATGGCCTCACCCACAATGCTCCCCCTTATAAAAACCCAGACCATCAATTACAATGCGAACTCTCCAAAGAGTGGCGATGGAGACTTGCGATGGAGGGTCTAAGACTCGTTCACGAGAAAGGTCAATATGGTTGCCGAGGTGGAAGTATGCCGCCCAGTGCTATCTTTCCGGCCGGACACCCGGGAGCCAATATGAAGAATTGGGGTCCGAGTATGTTTACGGGGAAGGGGAAGCAGAATCATGAGAAGGTGTATGTGCATGATAAGGAGAGGGGACGTTTGAGAGGTACTTGGGGTGCGGGTGGAAGAGGCACGGGTAAAGGTGGTTCTTCGCATGCGAGGAGTAAAGTTACCAAGGAGAATTCAAACGATGGGGGAGACTTCGATGAGGCTGGTTTGAGGGGTTAAAAAGAAGGGGGGGGGTGATGTTTTCAGGAGAGCTTTTCACTCTTGGTGTCTACTAGGACAAATTGACAATGGAATTGGGAATGAATGAATGAATGGATGGATAGCCTGACGAATGGAAGGAACAGGGAGTTGGATGATGACAAGATTCTTTGATATGGTTTTTGTAAAGATACCCCGGCAGATACTTTCTCGCGTTTTGCTTATTTCTTTCTCTTTCTTCTTTCCTTTTTTCTTTCCTTTTTTTTTCATTTTCGTTTTCATTTTCAGGTTCATTTTCAGGTTCATTTTCAGGTTCATTTTCAGGTTCATTTTCAGGTTCATTTTCATCTCCTCTCTTTCCCTTCGGCTCGGCCTCTTTATGTATCCAATGTCACTCTATCGAGATGGCAGGATAGAGACTTTATATTACTCGTATTACCCTTTAGGGCTCTGTAGATATATACCTAGTTAGGCAAGTAATGAATAAAAAAAATGATATAAAATGAAAATAATAGTAATGATCAAATGGTTTTTTATGTGTATAAAATCAGGATCAAAGTTGTACGATTTCGATTTCGATTTCGATTTCGATTTCGATTTCAGATATATAGAATCTATCATCCATTTACTTGAGTAGGGAGGAGTAACTAACTCTCCGCTTCTTCTTTCTTTCAGACTGTAGGTTTCTTTTCATAGGTACCTATACTTACTTATATTCATATACGCTACCTACCTACCTACCTATACAAAGAGAGACCCTGAATCATTAATTTGATTTCATTTGAAAGTTTACTATCGAATAATTATATCCCCATCCTATCCTATCCTATCCTATCCTAATCTATCCCATCCCATCCCATCCCATCCCATCCCATCCCATCCCATCCCATCCCATCCTATTCCATTACATTCCATTACATTATATCTCTAAAATATATCTAATATATACTAAGCATATATACTCACATATATATACATAAATACCTACCTAGTACATATATACACATACACACTGTGATATACATACCTACATAAAACAATAATCCATTCAATCCATTCAATCCAATCCAGTCCAATCTATCCAATCCATCCAATCCATCCAAAACACCGCTAAAAACATACTAAATATTATTTCTCGAAAGTTATACCACTCAAACTCAGTATATAGATCATAGTTTATAAGTAACTATAAGAGCTTTTATACTCTCTACTTATAAAGGAGTAGGATATGAGGATATGAGGATATGAAATGAAATAAAATTGAAGAGAAGGATAAGAGGAGAATAAGAGGAAAATAAGAGGAAAATAAGAGGAAAATAAGAGTAGAGAAGATTTCATTATAGATCACCTAATAGATCGAGATGGGAAACTACCTACCGACTCAGAAACCAACAAGAATAGCAATCAATACAAGCAATTGGTGAAACACGCTTTTCATTACTGAATAATACTAATCTAGGTACCTACGTACTTATTAGGTTATATGTGTTCGCAATCACTATCACTGTTTGTATATATATATATACCCATGTTTTGAAATCGACTACTAAACCAAACGTACTTTCATTTCAGGGGAATCTGTATTTCTGCTGATCGCAAAATCATTTATTGAGGAGCACCACGTCCAGCACCGGCACCTCTACCTGCTCCACCTAAGTTTCTGGCCCTGTTCATTTGGTTAGTATTGATATTTCAAGGAAGGTTTTGATATGATATGGTATGAGGGGAAGACCAGAACTTACATCTCAGCAATTGAAGGATCATTCATCAAGCTTGAAAGATCGGGCATCCCACCCCCATTACCACCAGCACCACCACCGCCACCACCACCAAATTGATTGGCCATCTCGCGTATCCTAGGGTTGCTCATAAGATTGTTCAAAGCATCCGGGTTACTCATCAAGTTCTGAGCCATGCTCGCAAACATGGGGTTACTCATGATAGAGCTCAAATCCGGCATTCCACCACCGCCACCAGCACCACCACCTCCAAACATACCCGCCAAACTAGACAAATCAGGCATGCCACCTCCACCACCGCCAGGCATACCTCTCTCAGCAACCTCATCCTCTTCACCCGTAGCTTCTAGTTCCGCAACCCTCTTCTTGGCAGTCTCATATCCCTTCTTCATAGCATCACTTCCCCCATTTCCTTCATACTCAATCCCTTGCTGATAAGCCTCCATGGAACCGCGTGCATCACCCAATGCAAACTTCGCAAGTCCCAATCTGGACCAGGCCTTGGTGTATTTAGGATCCGCCTCAACCGCCGCCTCGGCATCCGCCTTTGCAGACTCATGATCCTTCGATGCCGAGTAGGCAGCTGCGCGGTTACTCAAGAAAATTGGGTTACCGGGGATAATAGCCAAAGCTTGCGAGTACAAATCAATCGCCTTCTTATAATCTTTCTTAGCCATGGCTGCATTTCCCTGACTCTTCAAGCCCTCGGCTTCTTTCTTTTCATCTGCGCTTGGTTCCTTGCCAGTGGGTTTCTCATCGGCGGGTTTGGAGGTAGAAGAGGCTGAGGCTGCTCTGGCGGCTTCTTGGGATTGTCTCAAACTCTCATAGACGCTGTAGATTTGGAGAAGGTTTTGGGAATCTTTGGGGGTGGCATCTGTAGGGTCTACTTTGAAGGACTCGGAAATACAATTTTGGGCTATTTCGATGGATTCGCGTTCTTCTTCGTTGAGGGTACCGTCGGTGAGTGAGGTAGAGAGGAAATCGATAATGGAGAGGGCGAGACGTTGTTTGGTGGTTGCCATGATGGACAAAATGGAGTTTCTGAGACTCGAAAAAGGATTTGGAAGTGAGGAGTTGATCGAGTATAAGGAAGATACAGAAAGATGTCTTTGATAGATATTAATTCTGAATCTGTAGGGATTTGTTTACTTTTCTACTAGTCAAGCTTGTGATGAATGGAAGATTCTGGTGGGGATTGAGATGGTGGGGTTTTAGCTAGCTACGGTTGAAATTATTGACCTAATATGCAATTTTTTGTCCTTTTAAAAAAATTAATGTTCCCAAGACTACGAGGAGTAGACAACAATTACATTCTTTAGATTTCGACACAAGAGTTGCAAAGTGACAGACAGACAGACAGAGTTGATATAGTGTTTATTAAACGCCCCTCTAAAGGAAACTTTTCTCTCTATGAATTTCATAATCTATTTCATGTCATGAGTCATTACCATTATTACTATTACTATTACCATCCCAAATACACAGCACCTGTTTGTTGTTTCTACAATTTTTCGTGCTCACCGGGGCAAGCGTTATCCTTAAGCATAAATGTAACAGAAGATTCCATCGATGGTGGAAGAAAGTTCTCCAATTGTCTTGGTTCCGCCATTATATCCCAAATCCATCGTCGTATCCAAAGTACCATTAGCCGAAGGGGGTTCTAAAACGGCAATTAGTTCCAATTGTCAATCCACAAATCGCGCGCCACACTTACGATTCTTGAGAGTCAAAGTACCAGAAACCTGCTTCGTTCTGACAGTCTGGTTCTGCGCAGCCCAGAGCGTCCACACGCGATCTATCTGAGCATGATGGAAGACGAAACTTGGGTCCTGAGCAGACGCCCACAAATCATCTTGAAGACCGCCGGTAGCAGTGTGACCATTTGCATGGAGACCGTTGTTAGCACCCATGTAGTTACCGAAGCTCTGCATATCTTCACTCAGCATGACAGCTGTGACATTCTGGTAGCTGAGATTTTGTTGCAGAATGTAGTCACGGAAGTTGCGTGTCAGGCAGCGGGGATTGTATGCTAAGCCGTTAGAAACGGGTGGACCGTTAGGACCAAGATGAGAGGAGAAGTTGGCGAAGGGTCCGCTTGTGACGCAGCCGCCGCCGGATCCTCCTGTTGGCCCTGAGATATTGAGGATGGGTTGGGTTGGGACAATTACCCAGTCCGAGTAGTTTGCAATGTGAGCCCCGCTAGAAGAAGTCAAAGTTAGCATTCAGTAAGATTTGGCTTTTATTGTGCTTAAGAGCTTTCAAGCATGAAACTGATCTCAAATAGAGATTGAAGCACTTACTTGCCACCAATAGAAGTGTCGGAACCATCAAAGAGGGGATGCGCGGCAACGGTGTCTGTAGAAGACCAATCCCAGTAAGGTTGAGTCCCGTTGTAGCCACACTCGTCCCGAAGGGCAGTCTCCTGTGCCCAAGTGTAGTATCTGTGCCATGCCAGGAAAATGGTCTATATTAAAATTAATTTTTGATACGGATTTTCAGAGCGGAGCGACCCACAGTCCAGTGTACGATAGTTGTCTTGTTGACATGCAAAGCTCCAAAGTCATCGAAGCGGCTTCGCACACCTGGGGCAGCTGACAGTGGTGTGATGGGAGGCAACTTCATCAGGCACTGAACTGCTGAAATATAATCTTTCTTTTCTGTTGATGATAATGCCCCCCTGGAATTTATCAGCACATTTCTTGAGGAGCACCATGGGTGGCCTACCATTCCCTGCGAATCTTTACATTCTCGGAGGTACAGGTCTCAGAAGAGTTGCCAACTCGAGATTGGAGTATTTCTAGCAAGTTTGCATTGCCGTTCTCGACGAGAGCGTCAAGAGTGGCATTGGTGGAAGCTTGAACTGTGGCGAAGACGCCGAGAGCAACTGAGCAAAGAATAGTATAGGGCCGCATTGTAGATCGATCACGATGAAGGATGATATTTCGAATCACAAATATTGAACGTTTGTGCTGCCCAGAGAGAGTCGTGAGAGATATCAATAAGATTGGAACGCAACATTTGGAACAAGCACTTCATTTATAGGATTTGGTGTGGTATTAAAGGGGGGGCTTAGATATGAAAATTGGATCTGAGGTATTCATGAATTGAACCGCAGACGTCGACGTAACGTTGAAGACTACTTACCGTGAAGAGTATCCATCTGGAAACTAGCTTTTGGTATGTAATGTAAGGTTCTTGATTTAAGGTTATATCAATAACGGCAAGTTACTCTCATGCCACGGGAAGTGAAATATATTACTCACATGCCACGAGAATCGTACCCACTTTACTATTATACCATTTTGAATCTAGCTTGAAAGGGTAAAATCTAGAGCATCGATTCTACCCTTCAACCATAAATTCTACCTTCCACCCTTCTACCTATAGATTCTAACCTTCACCCAATCATAACCCCCCCCCCTTTAGATCTACTACGAAGTAAAAAAACATTACAAACGGGTACGGTATAATCTACCGACAAACAGACTAGAAAGTAAGCTTTTTAATCGTCTGATGTCTAATGTTACGGCGTGAAGAATAACAAGATCCATTATTAGAAAATAAGCTAAAAGTATGGGTTGGTGGACTGCCGTTGTGGCAGTGGTGCTTAGATTAATGGGTCTTATACCGTATTCTTTTGATCACACTAATATTATTAGGGAAGCTTAATTTTAGCGTTATATAGGTTAGGGTTTGGAGGATATTCGGAGTTGTTCTAATTCGCTCAATTGGATCTAACAACTAATATATCAGTAAAAATTTCCACCTTTAGCTAATGAGCCTTACAAATAATGAAGCAAATTCGGTATTGAAATAACCTTAAAATTTTCAACCCTGCTTAGCATGATTAAAAGAATATGGTATGCATTAGCTTAGGAAACATCTCAGCTCTCCCCTGACAACATTGAACAGCCTCTCGAACTGAAATAATACCGGTAAATGCCTCGTATTGGAAGAACTTCCTGTGAGGTATACAACTTCTCATATACCGCCCAAACAATCCCAACAAATATCTTAAACCACCACCATCACCGCTCTTTTCTATCTCAAATGATTTTCCCACACGTATCTAGCATCAAGCTTCTGGAAAGCAGAAGACCTTGGTCTAGATTTGAAGTAGATAGGTAGGGCAAGACATCATATGAATTATCGTACTAAAATCTCGCTAATCCCTACTCCTTGTATTACCTACTGTACAGATCCGGAGGATTAGTCGGATAGCCGGCTATAATTTTCCTAGTAATAATAGTGACATTTTATCATGGTACATATATGTATCTTCATGTTCAAAAAGAAGATTCGAATATTAAATCAGACCATTAAGTTCTAGAAGACTACAGCTACATTGACTTTCTCAGCCCATAAACCAGTACCAGTACTCATTCAAAAACCGCAGCTTAGCAAAGCTTAACAATTTAAGGTTAATCTAATACCCAGTCAGACCCATTTTGCATGGATTATTTTGAGCCTCACTTAAGGTTAGTTGACAACAAACAAATCAACTCCGGGTAACCTAACCGTCAAACCCTAACCTATATGAACTCTAATTGGCCCTCAAAGTCAATAACCTTGCTTAGTGGGTCCCAGTTCAATGAGCGAAAACGGTAAATGAAGACGGTATGAATGTCATTCATTAGATACCGGTACATCATACATAGATTGAGTCTGCCTGCATTCTGTATCTGGGCCTTTACATTCGTATAGTAATTTACATACACATACCGTCTTATCCCGAGTGGCTGAGATTCCGGCTATACCTTGTCAACCTAAATTATAATCGTTTACTATACAGTATTCGTTAAGCCTCAGTACCGTACTGAGCTCAGCCCAATGAAACCTTAATGCGATTCAAAAGAGTCTCAACGGAATGTCAACGAAGTGTGCTTTGGTGTGCGGTTGGTTTCGTACACCGCGTGTATTCTTGATTTAAATCTAGGTCGAGATCTTCTAGTATCGCAGAAGCTAGATTGAGAAAAGGATGTTTCGAGATGAAAAAGGGGGAGGAGAGCGTGGTGGTTCGGGACATTGTTTGGACATGAGAGCAGAGGGCTGTGATCACGGGGATATTACGCAAACTTCGACGTGGATGTAGGATGTAGCGTGACATTACTAGTCTATCCTCTAGGTATAAATTTAGATAGTATGCCTGCTTCAAAGTGGAGCAGAGGCATGAAAAATTCAACGTCATATGCAAGCAATGAGAAATCAGGACTGATATGTTGGCATAAATTCATTGAATTGGTATTTTGATATAATTTATCTACCCCTTCGCGGCACCAGCCTTGATCAATAAGATATCTACACATGGTTAGCGACAATTCAAAATAAGGATAGAACATGATCTCCTTACCTCCATCTTCAACAACGTAATCTTTACCCTTAGTCATAACCTTTCCCTTGGCTTTGATTTCAGCTTCATCCCCATTGCATTCCTTGAGTGTAGAGAAATTATACACGATGGCCTGAATGAAGGTCTTTTCAAAGTCACCGTGGATAACTCCTGCAGCTTGTGGTGCTTTGGTACCATTTCTGATAGTCCATTGACGAACTTCATCTGTACCTGTGGTGAAGAAACTTCCAAGGTCCAAAACCTTTCTCATGGCGGTAACAATCTTAGGTAAAGCGGACTCAACACCCAAATTCTTGAGCTCTTCTTTAGCTTCTTCTTCGGTAGCAAATTGTGTCAATCTTTCCTCGAGGCAAATCGAGATTGGCATGATTGGGTCGCCAGCTGCATGCTCCTTGATCCATTCCATGACCTTGGCCAAATGCTTGTTCTTTTTTCGGATGTAATCCTTCTCACTCAAGTTAATGAGGTAGACGACTGGTTTGGCAGTCAAAAGGAAGAGTGGATTAATGCACTCGATCTGTAGAGAATGAAGTAAGTATATAGCTTCAAACAATTGTTCAAGAAAATAATAGATTATAGAAATATCAGAACGGGTTTTATATCTCAGGTTGCACTCTGCGTTTATAGTGAGGCACTCGACGAGCTGGGATTATTCAGGCCTCATGGCCCTTTGTCATCATATAAGAAATTAGGAATGTAGATGAAAAGTCAACACATACCTCTTTTGGTGACCAGTTACCCTTTCGGACGTCTTTTCCATCGTTGAGCATAGCCAAGACCTTTTCAATAGTGGCTTCCTCCTCCCTAAGCTTTTTCATCTCAAGGGATTGACCACCTCTTCGAGTCAACTTCTTCTGAGCCTCGAGTGCCTTCTCAACAAACTCGATATCTTTGATACGAAGCTCATCACTGATGATAGTCAAATCCCGGACAGGGTCAACATCTCCTTCAATGTGAATAATCTCGGCATCATCAAAACAACGGACGACTTGGAATATAGCATCGACAGCACGGATATGTGATAAGAAGGCGTTTCCAAGACCTTCACCCTTTGATGCACCTCGAGTTAAACCGGCGATATCATAGATTGTAAGATGTGCTGGAACTCTGGATTTAGGATTGTACTTTTCGCAAAGCCAATCGTATCTTTCATCTGGCACAATAACACGAGATTCTTCGGGATCGATAGTTGCGAAAGGAAAGTTCTTGATGCTATTAGCGTTGTTGATAACAATATTAAACTTGGGACTCTGAAACTTACTGCGGGATTACCAAGGGAGCACTTGGTAATAGCTTGAAATAGTGTTGACTTGCCGACATTTGCAAGACCGACCTATGTTTAAAATCAGTTCGTGTCTTAGACAGTTAGAATGAAGAGAGAAATACAATTCCACTCTTCAAGTTGTTACCAGGTCTGCCCAGCAACACCTTCTTCTCTTCGACAACTTTCTTTGGAGGCATTCTGCTCTTCTTTTTTGCGTAAGATCTCTTTTGATTTATGAATAGAACCGTACAGTTAAGTAGGCTCTTGTTATTGTTGATAAAGGCAGAGCTTGCTGCTATAGAGTACAAAGTGGGTTGAAAAGAAGAGAAGATACGTTGAAGTGGTAAGGGAGACGTTGTGATGGTGGGATGAATGCAGCCAGCCTTATGCGGACCGCGAGATGGGAAGATTTTGGGGGAGAAAGGAGGGGAAGGTAAGAGGACGAATTGAATTACTCGAAAAAATCTTTCATTAATTGGAAAAGTTTCTGTGAGGGGCTCAATTAGGCAAGTGAGGGATGTTTTGATCATGTGATACTTTAAAGTTCACGGAGTTAAGTTTTACCGAAAAGTGGAACTTTCTTCTAGATTTTGATATAGAAGCCACCAATATTGTAATATTGAGTACCCGGATCTCAATATTCCTTCAAACATGAGTCGAACTCTTTCACGGCGAGTTTTGGCTCAATCGCCCTTCGTCTCTATTCCCGAATCTGCGAACACTCACACAATACCACTACGACCCTTGCGGCTATTCTCAAGCACGCCAAATCAGAAAGCCAAGGGCGACGACAAACCTCTTCCCAAATATGTACCTCACAGCTCCTCCTCAACCCGTGGCGGAATCGCAGCTCTCGTACAAAAATCCAGGGCGGCTAGGTCTGCTTCGCTCAATCCAAGAGCTACCAGATCCGCGGCTGCTGGAGGAAACATAATGGATATATTTAAAGACATTGCGATAGAGAATAGCGATCGAAAGAAGGGGGTGCCGGAGGGATCAGCGCCTTCTAGGTATGGAGAATTGATTGCGAATCAGGAGGAGGAACCGCATCACTTTCACGTTTATGCTACGAGACATAATACCCATATTACACTCACAAGACCAAATCGAGAACCTATCATCTCTTTATCATGTGGAAATATTGGCTTCAGACATTCGGGGAGGAAACATTATGATTCGGCTTTCCAATTGGCTTCATTGGTGATGGCGAAGATTCATGAGAGGGCTATTGGTCGTGATATTCAAAAATTGGAGCTGGTTCTGAGAGGTTTTGGTGCAGGGAGAGAGGCTGTTACTAAGGCTCTTTTGGGTACGGAAGGTAGATGGTTGAGAGGAAAGGTTGTCAAGGTCACGGATGCTACGAGATTGAAGTTTGGTGGTACGAGAAGTAAGAAGCCAAGAAGATTAGGTTAAATGGGGAATTATAGTGGTTGAAAGAACACTGCGCATTGTTGCAATGTCATGTGTAAATTTGTACAATAAAAGAATCATGGCATCATAAATGGTATCATAGAATGAAACCTTTGACGCCAATTCTTCCTTCCGTTGTCCCTTGCCCATGTCCCTTACCCATTGCCGAAAACGCCTAAAGTTGCCCATAAAAATATGTTCTTGATCCCAAGTGCAGTTTATCTCTTGGCCGTAGGTGCTCTCTCTGAGAGAGGAACAACTCTGCCTGACGTATCTCTGACATCCTTCCCCTTCCCCTTTCCAGCCTGGGTATCCTCCTCGCAGCTCCATGTCTCATCATCGTCCAAATCTGGTCGACCATCATCCATACTATGTCTTGTGCTACCTAACATTCGAGCTCGCTCGTCGTGGTCGTCATTAACAAGCTCCCCATCTGCGGTTTCGTAATCTGGTGGTGTGATCCATTCCTTGGGGACCATACAAGGTAATGCGACTCCAATGCTAGCAGCTCGATTCAACCATGCCGGTCCAGGACGACCAGTAAGTCTCTCACACATGTACGCGGTAAAGTGATTGCAGTTTCTAGTGAGGAGATTGTATGATGTACCTTGGAAGATTTCTGAAGCTTCCTTTATAACAGAATCTATTTCAGTTTGAGGAGAAAAGGTAAACCCCTGGACAATTTCGCATCTGAAAGTTCCTCCAGGTGGTTCCAATCTTGGCTTTGCCCAATATACACCCGTCATCCCTTTTTTATCGTGTCCTCCAAAAGCGTATTCTCTACCATTTATTACGATTCCACTATGGAGTAGGGAAGTGCCAAAGCTCCAAAGGATTGAAGAGAGTTTGCCTGCCTAATTGCGAAATTCATGTCAGCAACCATCGTTCGCATTCAAAAGAATGTCAACGAATTCTTTCTTGAATACTCACAGGAAGTAAATCATAAATATTAATCACAACTTCCGTCTTCTGTAGGGAGAGTGTGGATCTGTGACTGGATTTTGTTGATCCCTTCTTGCTCGAAGAAGAGGACATGGTCGATAAGGTTGAAGAAGATGGCGTAGAGTTAAGAGACTTTAATTATTTGCGTGAAGATGTAGGTTAGAGGAAATAGATTTGAAATATGAGTTGCTTTGTACAACAATAAGTATGTATTTATGTATGTATGTATGTATGTATGTACAAAGTAGTTGTACTTTTATTCCTTATTTCCCTGTCTTGGACATGAATCAGACTGAAATTATGGCATTATTGAAGATTCATAAGGTCGGTCGGGGAGCCAATTAAAAAGCTTACATGACCTAGCAACTCAAAGCTGCATTCGGACTGGGTTGTTCCGCTTCCGTTAACCTACCGATGAATTTTTTGTTCATTACAATAATAGTGAGTGAGTGCATTCATCAATAATCACTTGGGAGCTAACTTGACAAATACGAATAACGTAGCCTGGTGTGAGGGGCTACATACCGAATAACTCAAGAATGTAGGCTCAAGATTTCAATAAATGTTAAGGTTAAGGATTGCATGAGGAACTAGCATGTCGGAAACAGCTCCCTTATATGTACTCGAGTACCAACACATGGGAACTTTGCAGTTCCCCAGCCGACGGAGCCAAATGGTTTCCTCTTGTCTTCAGTACGATCCGGGAGATACCGTCCGAGATCCTATTTCCCCGGATCGAGGTATACTTCCGGGTCTTGATGAATATCTGAGGTCTAATATTAGGCCTTTGCAAGCGTATGCGGCCATAACCATACCAGAAGATGCATTCGGCACAACAGGGGCCTCCGGCGATGGGACATTGCCATTACGCCAGGTGATGAAGCGCGGCGCATGTACGTCAGAAAGTGTACAATCGAACTTCGTAATTATTAGACCGAAAATCTGCTTCATCGCGGCAACCGCGTAGAAGCGCCCAGGACTGACCATGATACATACATATCAGCAAGTCAAATCGCAATAAAGTGCGGTATTTAAAAAGGTAGCCAATGCAAAACGTGAAGAAGAAGGGCGGGGGTTGGGTTGGGCAGAGAAGAAGTCTTACCATGCCCATTCGGCCCGTCCCCCAGATTTGCCAATCAATTATGTCTGTAATAGCAAGGCCTTTTCTGACTCGGGACTTTGGAATGATCCAGTGTTGTTGGTAGCAAGAAGCGTAGCAGCATTAACGTGACGGAAGCCATGGAATTCGAGTGGGCTTGCATAATTCCACGCATCTCGCATCATGGGTTTGAGCGGAGTACAGATCCAGTGGTCCTTTGCGATGAATGTACCGCCATGCAGAGCTTTGCGCCTGGTGCTTACTGTCGAGGTTGATGCCACGTTAGTCTAGGTGGTGTCACAAGAATCCAATCACGTTATGTTTCGGGATTGGCAAGGCAAAACTTACAGTTACCGACAGGAGACAGGCACGCAGATTCCTTGAGGAAGCTGTCCATATATGGCAGGCTGTTGCCCGTTGTCTCGAATATTCTATACGCGGGACCTTCGAATTCTTTTCGGAGCGGCTCGACGTATTCTGGATGAAGACAGAGCTTGTGAATGGCAAATTCGAGACTCTATTATTACATTGGAAATCAGTCCGAGGTGTTGCTAGTAGGCCAAAGTTACCCAGGCATTGGAACTTTCCCGCAAATACAGTAGGGAGGAAAGGAACTTTATATTGTACCAATTTCATAGCATGAGCAGAACCAAACCATAGTGCCATGATCTCGTGGATGATTCTCTCTGCCGACCATGGCTTGAATGTCTTGGATGTCTGCTCCATGACCCATTGAGTGCAATCTTTCTGTGTTTTTGTACAACAGCCCATTAGTACCACTGTTTCCGAAACGTGCGGATCAAGTACAATGCGCAAATGCGAATGCATGTATGTATACATGTTCAGGAACCTTATGGCCCAACTTTGCCTGTGCCTTCTCGTCAAGTATCTGCTGAGCAATGAGAACGAGAGTATTGTAAATAATCTTGTGCGAAGCAGAGCGACAGGCCATAAATCGACCGAGATATCTAAAAAGAGGGTTAGAAGTATTAGCGACAATCTATTTGCTAGCATTTTGCTCGAGAGCAGGGCTTCACGTACGGAGCAAGGAAACACGGTAGCAGCCGTACAATCTCTGCTATAAAAATGGGGTTTTCGATGAAGTCAATGGTAGCGTCCTTGAATTCCTTGTTCATAGCTGATGCATCCATCATATAAGTTCTAAATGATCATAAGTATGTAAAATGACGGGAGGAAAAAATACCTTGCTCCTGTCCAAAGAGGGCTATGGCGTTGGTATTCGCTACGGCTTGACGCATGATCTCACTTAAGGGTGCCTTTTGCTCTGCGTCAAAAATATCAAGTATGGTGTCAGTTCCTGCCCGAGTCACCGATAAGAGGTTTGGAATGTTGTTCATGGACAGGCTGCGAAGTGTTCGACCTAATAGTGTGGTATCAGTACCTCTTTGTTCGAGCCAGTTGAACTCGGCCATGGAACATTGTGGTTGAAGAACTTGTCTTAGATAAGGTCAATTATACAGACAGTATAGATCTGCCGGGTAATTCCAAGCACGACCACTACTTACTTGCTTGGCTGCAGCTTTCAACGACAGCACGGAATCGGGTGCCATATCAATCTCTCTGGTGAACTTCTGCGACGAGACAAAAGTGTAACTTAAACCAGGGCTGCGAACCACAAAAGGGGCTTCATTCGCCTACAAACTAGTAAGCATATGTGTTGATGTGGAGTCAGAGACTCGACTCTTTTGCACACTTTTTCGTAACTCTCTTGATTCATTCTGGGAGCATGGTAAAGATATCCCCATTCATTGATACGCTCTTTGATCCAGGCTATTGGATATTGTAAAGGTCTTAGCTGTTGATATCTGTGCTAGCAAGAACATGTCAATTTCGATCGATACCCAACTTACATAGCCATATTTCTGCTTGGTTGCGTAAAAATTAGAGAGTGCTACAGCAAAAGTTCCAAGCAGAAAGACTGACAAGGTCTGCTCTTTTGACAAAAGCAGAAGCATATTTGCGGGACTTGAGTTATGCGTCTTGGTTTCTGATAGTATCTCGACTAACAAACACCATCTGCACCTCAGCAATTACTTATACTAGACCGATGAGCGAATCCGGTCTGTTAAAGGATGCTATCAGCGAGGCTCTGAGCTACGAAGCTAGAATCGGCACTTGGCAGCTTTTCAAAGTCTAAAAAGATACAATGCCGCCCGAATGCTATGTATGTCACCAAACACTTATGAAATGATTTAAGTGCCAGTGCAGAAATGTTATTTGCTGGAACATAAAAGCTGCTGTGAGGCTAGATGCAATAAATTTTGAAGTATAGTCTGACATGCCATACTGAGCCGTAATATGTGCGCTAGGAATACATCACACTACTCCAGATCTCTCACCCTCGCCCATGACGCAATGAATGATGAATTATATGTGCCCCAGCAATACTACCCCAAGTCTTTCACCCTCGTCCACGACCCCAAAAAATTCCTAGGCATCAGCGGCATAGTCCCCATAATCCCTATCCTCCCGCCTCGTTGGCGCAGTTCCTAAACCGTGCTGGCGGCCACACCATAAACTTACGTAGTTGATTGTGAAAGAAAACAAGTTAGGCGCTTTCTCGTGATAGTCGGAGGACCGCCATACTCCATAAGAACCCTCTACAATGAACGTCCAGCTGTCATACCAGCGGCCCCCCAGAAGATGATAGGCAGAACACTGAGGAACCTCACAACTGCAGTTTTCTGAATTCCATAACGCCAAATGATCATGACATCTGTGAATCCGGTGTAGCTTCCCATTATCGCCATGGTGGTGTCGACGCCGGCATAGTTCTTCTGGGCATAGAGGACAAGAACCAAGAGACCCAGCGTACTTGTTCTTATAGTATGCCCGTACCAGATAATCTCTGCCTCTTTGGACGTGGCTACCTTGTCTCTCATTCCCCAGCCCGTCATCGCATCCTTCGGTTTGAGAAAGCCATGAAACAGTCCGCCTAGAAACATGATGCCTCCGCATGCGATAGGCCATGCACCACGCCAAGAGAAGTTGTCGAACATAGTTAGAGTAAGGTACTTGTTAGAGATAGAGTGTCGATAGATGTGTCTGTGGATGTGAGTGTTGAAGTGATTATCTCCTCGCGGTTGTGTTGTTTGAAAAAGTGTGTAAAGGACTTCGGTAATTTGAAAGAATGATCTGAGACGAGTTGTATTGATTGACCGAATGATTGATTATTAAGGCTGTGTAACAGGGATGCGAAGACTCAACACCTGTACGTGGTGCGGCACTTATTTGTTTGAAGAGGTTGTTTTTGAAGATGTTGAGCGTAGTATCTTGATCAGGCATTATTGATGTGGCACAGTGCTCCCACTCTATATACCTAACAGAGTATTGGCTATATTTGGTGTTGTGTTACCTCTCTTCTAAAAGCCTGCCGAAAATACCGAAGGTGTAGTGGGTTAAAAGGATCGGTACGTTTATTATTGGCTACTCTCGTCCGTGGTAACTCTGCCTCGGTTTTTTGGATTGGCCAAACAACTTGGGGCTTATTCATACATCCATCACTTTCAAGCTGACCAAAGACTTTGCCTCAGCCTGGCAGCATAGTCAAACAGCTTGGTCTCATTTCTGCAGTTCTGGTCTCTTTGACTTTTAGTCTGGCAGCATTGTCAGTTTGCATCAGTCACTTGCACTTGCTGACTTGCATTTCAATATCAAAGGTGCATGCATAAGACTTATATTTCGTTATAGCCTTCTCTGTGTCTCTCATCTTGTCTCTCATCTTGTCGCTCATCTTGTCGCTCATCTTGTCGCTCATCTTGTCGCTCATCTTTCGATGCGAAGAGCCACGAGGCAAATTTTCAGAAACAATGGACCCATCTGCACTTGATCCAAACACCACTCGTTTATTTTTGAATCCAAGTGATGCACCGCCAAACTTCACAGATCCAGATACCCTGGCTACGATGACATTGGCCACTGGGTATCCTGTTCATTATTTTGTCCTCAATATGTTTCGCAACTCGGATCTACGACAAGCGGAAAAACCTGGGAAAGCTCAGGATAGACGATTGTAATGGGATCTAGAAGATAGACCCCTTTTCCTATTAAGCCAACTAACTATTTTGTTATTGCGATTGTAATTATTGGACAAATCACTGCAATTGCATACTGGGGAATAATTTACTCGTGTAAGATTGGCCATACACTTGACAACTCGTCGGATATTCCACTGATGGTTTGAACAGTGGTAGTAGATGGCTCCGCAAGACACAGTTGGGGTGTCCATATTTCCTTCCTCAACTCGTCTTTTACTAATGTAAGTCTTCCATCATCATCTATTACACCCGAGTTGGAAAGATGCTTAGATCTTGGGCCTACGAAGACATTTCGCGTACCAACTCCTTGGATCCGTCGTCCAATTCTCTGTCACCGCCGCGATTATCATTATGTACATGCCCTTCTAGATTGTATACTACATGGATATTAACCGATGAAACGATCCTTAAAGATAGGTATCGGATGCCAAGGCTATACGGAGTCTGTATGGCGCAGCAAAACACTACTCAGTAAGATGCGAGAGGGTGGATTGATATGTGGTTGACACCATTTGCCCTTGAGGGATTTGTTTGAGGCTCAGCAATCAACTGTAAGTTCTAAGGAATGAGAGAAATGTGAGGTGGTACAAGATTATCAAGCCTGAGCTGATTTGAGAAGTAGAATATTCTATCTATCGGTCCTTGTCTGGTGTCCTCGAATCAAGTGAAAAAGGTCTTTGGAGAATACTGACGATCACAAATGCCATGTTGTTTATCGGATCGCGCGGTACTGCTATAAGCTGCAGAACGCTTCTGTGGCTTAAGTTAATCCTTACTCATCCACAAATCATACCCAGCCTTGCTCCAGAACATTCTAGCTCCTTTTCCTTGAGCTGACTCTCTCCACGACCAACGGAAGAGCTGCCACGTCGGTGGTAGCATCTACTTCCAAGGAAATGGACCCAAGAGTCGAGAAGCAAATCGAGTTATCGCCGTCCCCCAAAAGCAGCAAAGATGTTGAACGTGCTCAGAGGGAGATAGAAAGACCTGAAAATGCCGAGTTCAAGGCCTCATGGCCCTTGTTGTGCATCGTCGTAGCTCTATCACTCTTCTCTTTCCTCAGCGCTCTGGACGGCACCATAATCACCACCTCATTACCAACTATCGCGCGCGAGATTCGCGCCAGCGGCCAGCAACTTTATCTGTGGACGCACAATGCTTTTTCTCGCGTCTACAGTTCCCCAGCCACTGATCGGCCAGTGCCAATATTTTCGGTCAATGGAGAAGGTGTACGATCCTCATGAGCTAAATTCGTATCGCATAGCGTATTGGAGTCATTATTTTGACATCGGTGTTGCGCACATGCTAGACGGTCATGTACTTCCACCTGAACAGTTTCAACATTCTTTATATCTTCTACATGAGCAAGCTTTACAAGTACAGTCCCCTATACGCCCCAATCCTCTGAATTCAACGATGTTACCGATTTTACACCGCCCGGAAACAGAGGTGTTTATATAAACCCATAAGCCATTCCAGGAACACGTGCACCAGCAGACTTATACCACCCAGCATGCTTAGCATCTAAGTATTCGAAAATTCCCATCGCATACACACTAGTATTCTGCTTCTGATGTACTTCTGACTCGGAGCCAAGAGCAACTTCTGAGATGATGAAGACTTTTCAAACTTGGATTCTGGGTTCCAGGGAGATACAGATAAGGGACAAAGCAGACCCATAACCTTGGCCTTGATTTTGCTCAACATCATAAGAAAGGAACATCTATGATCTAGCGTGGAGTAACAACAGCGAAGATATAAAAAAATCATGAAGTGATGACAAAAGAGAACAACGGACAACTTTATCTTAACGTGGTGATGAGAGTGTGACCTTAAAGTCAAATAACGACAATCTCCTGTTCTCAAAGGCATTTATGGAACAGTTTCCCTGTACAGAAATGATATTCAATGTATGTTGCTGATTTTAGGACAGCGGTAGATAGGTGCAGTTTGTACATGAAAAATATTAGACTTCCGGCCAGAAAAGCATACTAGCTCTGCTCCATGGGGATATTAGGGGTTGTTCTCTATATTGATCCAACAGTATCTGGGAAACCTTCAAAAAGTAACGGCAGGCCATAGCAGATGCGGATGCTACGTAACAAGGATGCAGCTCTTTAGTACACAAACCTACGTATAAATCCAGTTCAGCGAGAACTCAGGGTCGTACATCTCCCAGGAGCTGCCTTTGACTACCTACTGTAAGATGTCTTTGGCGCCTCTTAAAAGATCAGATCATACAATATATTTCGAATAGATGTACGTTACTTCATAAGAAAGAACTAGGGTTACAATCCATAGGTGATAAATATTATTATACTTTTGAGCCAGGACATGAGGCACTTGGATATTGGAAGTCTTGAATCATAGATGTGAAATTATGGTGACATTTCAAGTCTGCCTTCAGTTTATGTAAAATTTCCCGTGCTGCATCTGGTGGAGAGCACGTGGCTACAGTATATGGGTCCGTGCACCAACTAATGATCGGAGAAAATGTTCAAATCGCCGCCATTATACTCTTGCGGACCAAATTTATTTCAAGCCTCATATCCTTTGAAGAAGTTTAATTTTTTAATAAATTACACTCCTTTCAGAAAATCAGACAATATGAACGGTCTCCGAATAACGGCGACAAGGACACCCGCAAGTAGGCAGGTTTCTCTGTCCTCGATCGCGAGACCCTCACCCAATATCCTCACTGGCCGGATAGTACAGCAAAGTCGAAATTCACAATTTTCTACTATAGACTCTTCGAGATTTACGACCCTTTCATATCCTGCCCCTTTGCGATCACGATTCCTTCCTGGAGAAATTCGATCTGTAACATCTCCAGTATCCTCGCGGCATTTCCATGAAAGCTCAAGATTAGGCAAGGAAAAGAAGGAAAAGAAGGCAAAGCCAGCAGATCCAGCTGCGAAGGAAGAGCCTGCAGAGGAAGAACCCAGCAAGAAAGAGTCTGCTAAAGACTCAGAATCTAATACTGGAGAAGAAAAGGCTAAAGCAGAGGGAGAAAATGGTGAAGGCAAAAAGGAAGAATCAAAAGAGGCCCCTCCACCCCCACCACCCCACGGAGACAAAACTCCATGGCAAGTCTTCACCGAAACCCTGCAAAGCGAATTTAAGGCATCCAAAGAATGGAATGACTCTACCAAGCAATTGGCAGAGGGTGCCCATCAATTCACAGAGAACGAGAATGTCAAGCGTGCTAGACAAGCCTTCGAAACTACAACCGGAGCCGTATCTTCGACAACAGGCAAAGTGCTGAAGACTACTGCAGGTGCAGTAGGTAAGGGAGCTGCTTGGACATGGGAAACTCCAGTTGTGAAGGGAGTAAGAACTACAGTCAATGCTACAGCCAATGTACTTGACAAGGCGACGCAACCAATTCGTCAAACAGAGGCATACAAAAATGTCAAGAATGTGATTGATGATGGAAGTAGTTCGAGATATGGAGGATGGGTTGAGAAAGAAGAGAGGCGGAAAGCAAGAGAATTACGGGAATTAGAAGATGGGACCGCAGGAAAGAGCAAGGAGGTTCCTATAGAAGATCCAAAGTAAGTGATGCATCCTCCATGTAAAGGTTCGCAACTGACAATTGTAGCGCCGGCACAAACGTCACTCTACACAAAGATTCCGCATACAAGGAAGCCTGGAGAGATTTCCGCGACTCAAATCGCGTCATGCAATCCATATTTTCCTTGAAAACCGCCTACAACGAATCTGAAAATCCCTTAATCTCCACCGCCCGTAGCATATCCGACCGAGTTGCTGGCTTCTTCGCCGAAAATGAAACCGCCCAAGTAATCAAGAAATTCCGCGAAATGGACCCATCCTTCCAAATGGAACCTTTCCTCCGTGAAATGCGCGAATACATCCTCCCCGAAGTCCTCGACGCCTACGTAAAAGGCGACACCGAAACCCTCAAACTCTGGCTCTCCGCAGCCCAATTCTCCGTCTACGATGCCCTCTCCAAACAATACACAACCGCCGGTCTCAAATCCGATGGTCGCATCCTCGATATTCGACATGTTGAAGTCTTGTCCGCGAGGATGTTGGATAACGATATTCCAGTCTTCATCATTACATGTAGAACGCAGGAGGTTCACGTATACAGAAACGCAAAGACGAATCAACTGGCCGCCGGCATGGAAGATAAGGTTCAGTTGGTCACCTATGCGATTGGTGTTACAAGAGTGGCGGAAGACGTTAACAATTCCGAGACGAGAGGTTGGAGACTCATCGAGTTGCAGAAGAGCGGAAGAGATTACATATGATGGAATCTATCCTTTCCACAAAAAAAAAAATTATCTTTGTAACTCTTACTTCTTCGGCTGAAAGCCTGATGCGCTGTTTTATCGGAAGTCCCAGCGCTCCGACGCTCCCATCACCCTCATCTCTCATCTCTCATCTCTCGAATCTCGAATCTTGATCCCTGAATCCTATATCCTATATCCACCTCTCACTCACAAATCCGTCACGAAAGAAAAATCATCCATGTACCACATTCACATTCACATTCACATTCCACCCTTTACCCAAAGGTCAGCTAGATTATCATGACCTTCACTCATCCTCACGACTTGTACATCTACATCCACACCTACACCTACACCACCAAAACCAAACCCAAAAGCTAGGCGTTCCAACGGAGACTCATCTTCCGATGATGAATATCCATCAGATATCCATCAGATATTCATAATTCCCCCCCCCCCTAATGAGCCTGGATACTACCTACCTACTGTATTATGAATTCCCCCAGCATTCGATTTATTTTTGCTCTGCTCTCGAGCAGTGGGGAAGGAGAATCCCCCTCCCATCCCCTCCTACTCATACGCCACTCTCACGACGAATCTTCCCATTTCCAAAAAAAGGAAAGGAAAGGAAATGAAATGAAAGGAGATATGTTCATGTTCATGTATTGTACCATTAACGATCAAAATCGTGTATATTGGAATGGCGGATGAGGATATTATAGATATTTATCATGCTTCTGTTTATCTTGTATACCTATCTTTGCTATGCTATGCTGTACTGTGCTCCTGTACTGTGTTCTTCCCCTGACCTTGACCTTGACCTCGCCAACTAATTGATACATAATTCTATCTATAAAGCTGCTTCCATGCCGAAACTTCCTTAAACCGCTGATACTAATTAATATAGGTATGAAAGCACAGAAAAAGTAACTTCAGCATCATGAAACAATCCGTTATACCATCATCTCACCCTCAAACCCTCTCCTCAAACCTCGTCAGCAAATCTCACACTTCCCCTTCCCTTTCCCTTTCCCTTCCTATCTCCGTTGCCCCCTCCATTTCCATCCCCTCTCTGCACTTCTCTAACTCCGCCTATTCCATTTCCAACCTCACTTCCCCCTCCAACTCCC